>CM032629.1:9433768-9966268 GCA_019097785.1 Fraxinus excelsior
GGCTTTCCAAGGGTATCCAAATCCGGCGGTTTGGGTGGCCGGAAGTCATCGGAATTTTGATGCATTTTTACGGTTAGAGATGCGGTTGAGAGAGGGAATTGCACTTCAGCCCCTCCAATTTTAAAAAGTCCCTTAATTTTGCTCAGTGACCATTCTTGAAAGTAATGGTAAGTTGAATGACCGTTTATGCACGTTTCAAACTTTAGTGATCATTTGTGAAATTAACCCATAAAAAAACATATGAATAACTTACTTTTTTTACTTTTTGAGTAAAATAAATTTACATTTTTTAGATGTATAATCCATATCTTAAATACAAAAGAAGTTATGTATTTCTAATTTTGAGCAATAACAAAATCTTTTTTCTTTATACTTTCTTCTGAGACACCCGTGTGCCCTTAATCCAAATATCAAGTACGGTTTGAATTATTTCCCTGAATTATTGGTTCCTGTCTAAATTACTTGTTTTGAGTTAATTATTGTGTAATTTGTCAAAAAAAAAAAAAAAAAAAAGTCTTCTATGATTAATAGCATTCTAATGCAAGAAGTTACATCTATGGACCTTTAGCCATATGTTGAAAAAAAATCTGGAATTCCATAGATTTTTTGTTTGGGCCACTTGGAAAAGGTTGTGAATTTTATAAAAGTAGAATACGGTTAAATCAACTCATTTAAAAGTTTTAATTATTAAGAATGTATTAAACTGTCTATTCAGATTTTCTTGAACTTGCTCTATATTAGATTTATTTTTTATTCAGAAGCTTGACATTAGAAAAAAATTGTCCCATTAATCACTTACTTAATAGCGATGTATAAAAGTGATCTTAGTATATTTTTATAGCACTGATAATCCCAGTTATTCCCTGTTAAGAAATATAATAGTGTACCCTGCCAAATTCCTTGCTATTCGCTCAACCTCGATGGTGGATAAAAATTTAATCCAGATGGTGTCAAGTGGGCCTCAAGATGACTTAAATTTGGGCCATAGAATGAACCATGGGGAAATTAGGCCCACTACCCTAAAAAATTTACTAATTTGATTAAGTGGAAATTACTCATTTCCCTACTTTTGGAGATCCAAATTCCAAAATCAGATTTTATGTTTTAATTTTCAAAAATCAGATATTTTAGATATAGATACAGATTTTTTATATTTAATTTAATACTAATAATAATATTATAAAATTAATTTAATTTACATACCCACGCTCACAAACCCAAAAATCATTTCCATTTTCCTTCCACCTCTACTCTCTCTCTCTCTACCCTCCCTCTCTACCGGCGATCTCTCTACCCACCCTCTCTGCCGGTAGCCCAACCTCGCACCACCGCCGCAATTTCGCTCCTCCATATACGGCGCAAAGCATCCATACACATCATCCATACATGCTCTCATGTGGTTGTGGATCTCTCTCTCTCGCTACTGTGGATCCCGAGATCTACAATCTCATCGAGAAGGAGAAACGTCGCCAATATCAGCCTCTCTCGTTGGTCGTGTTCGGTGTGATGCGCGGCGGTTTGTGGTGTTTTTGAATCTGTGCAGTGTGGGAGTGGCGGTGGTGCTGAATTTGTGCGGTGTTAAATTTGTCCTCGGCTCAGAAATTGTCCCTGTTGTTAAATCTGTATATTCGTGATGGTAGTGAGAGATCTACAATATCTTTGAAGGCTGTTGGGCAGCGACTAGGGCAATGATCTATGTCAAAGTTAGGATTTAAATCTGGTAGGTGGTGTTGGTGATGGTGGAGGCGGTGTTGGTGATGGTGGTGGTTTTGGTTTTAGTTTTGGTTTGGGGTTTTACACTGATTGTTGGTGATGGAGGCGGTGCTACGCGGTGTTAGTAATGGCGGAGGCGGTGTTGGTGATGGTGGTGGTTTTGGTTTTGGTTTGGGGTTTTACACTGATTGTTGATCTGTGATTTTTTGGTTGGTGATAGTGCAGGTGGAATTGGGGGTTTTTTTTGTGGTTGGTGATTGTACGGTGTTGGTGATTGTGGATCTGGGGTTTTTTTTTGTTGGTGGTGGTGCAGATGGATTTGGTGATGTTGGTGGTGGATATTGGCAACGACGAGGTGGTTTTGCGGTGGATGATTTGTGTGGTTGTTGGCGATGATAGTGTTGGCAAGGGTGGTGATGCGGCTGGTGGCAGTGGTAAGGTGGTGGTCACATAAGTCGGTGGGGTCACGGGGGTAGTGCTGTTGGTTCTGGCGACAACGACGGTGATGGCCACAGGGGTGGTCACAGAAGTCGTTAGTGGTCTCGGGGGTGGTCACAAAAGTCAGTGGTGGTAAAAAAAAAAAAACTAATTGTGACTTTAAAATTGTGATTAAAGATTAATCTGTGATCAATAAATTTGAAAATATATGACTGATAGATAACTGTGACTGTAATTTTTGGATCTGTGACCAATAAAATAATATGTGACCTATAAAACTATTGATTTGTGACTTCAAAATAATTCGTGGCATACAAGATTTTTGATCTGTGACCTATAAAAAAATCGGAGCCTATAAAATTTTTGATTTGTGACTTCAAAAATAATATGTGACCAATTAATTATGTATATGTGACCATTAATTGTATCATTGTGACCTCATTATATTTAATTAATAAAATAATTAATATTTAATATATATATATATATATATATATATATATATATATATACACACACACACACACACACACATATATATACACATGTGTATGTATAGGTCAAAAATCTGATTTTTGAAATGTGAAAAATGTTTTTGTTATTTTTGAAATAAGGTAAACTTAAAGTAGGATTAATGAATCTTTTCCTTTAATTAATACCCTATTAACTTATTAAATAATTTAACCACGTATTTAATACTTTCAAAAATTATCAAACCCTTCAGGCTTCAACCCCCTCCCCACCCCTACCACGGTAGAAAATAAGCTTCCCCAAAATTGAACCCTACCTTTCTCCAACTCTTCACATCGCCTCTCGTCGACGGCGACCAAGCATCTCCGGTCGCGTGAAAAGAAGGGGCCGACATCCGTTGAGCAATTTTTTTGTTATTAATTATTTATTAGCCTTTTTAATTCTCAACCACTTCATGCATTGTCTCATGTTGTTTGGTTCGATCTGCTTGTTTCCTTGTCAACTATACGCATCTCTCTCTCTACCTTCATGCGTGCTGCTGAGTTGCTCTACTCTTCTTCTGGTACCTTACCATCTCTCTCTCTCTCTCTCTCTCTCTCTCTCTGTATATATAATATGTTTTTCTATGGGAGATTGTTGTATATCTTGGTTTTTTTTGTTATGCGAAAGGGGGGAGGGACAAACGGGGGATCTGGAATTTTTTGTTGGATGCATACAATTTTTTTCTTTGGATTTTATATTTTTCTCGTGGGATTTCTATGATAATTTTTGTATGCAAGAGTGAAATTGAAAAATTGGATTTTTTTGAACAATTTTGAATATGATTTTTAAGATTTGGCTACCATCGGGGCTTTTTTGTGCTTTCATATTTTATTTTAGCTTTTGAATTATATTCTGGGTTGAGTCTCTGTTGATTGGTGCTCTTGGGAAGCTGTCAATTTGCAATAATAACAAGATTAATCCTCTCAGTTTCAGATGAGGGCCGACATCCGTGAAAAGAAGGGGCCAACACAATTTCAGATGACTTCAATTTCTTGTAGATAAGAACTGATTGTCAGTTTGACTTTTGAAGTTCTAAGGAAGCTGCTTGAAAAAATGTAACAACATGGAAACGTTTCACTTCTGTTGAGAGTGTTGTAGTTGATTAGTTTATGGGAGCACTTCCAATTTCAATTGATTTGCTTATGAGAGCACTTACTGTTGTAAGCATAGTTGTTGTCTTCATTTGAGTAGTTTGTTTGAAATAATTCTGTTCATCCACAAGCAATAAATTTGTACAATTAGTAGAGTTTATTGGAAGTCTGAATTTGAGAGCATTAATGGGAAATCTATAAATGTACAACGAAAAGGAACTCCATTTATCTCTGTGACTTTTTTTTTTTTTTTTTTTTGACGTTTGTCACTTTTTTTTGAATTTTTGTTATTTTTTTTAGTGCTTGTTATTTTTTTTAATTTCTGTCGCTTTTTTTAGTTTTTGTAACTTTTATTTATTATCTTCTATCACTTTTTCAGTGTTTGTTACTTTTTAACGTTTTTGTCACTTTTTTGAGGGAAACAATAAAGAAATGATACTTCGATTGTATTTTCTTTCTTTGTGGCCAATTTTGTCTTCCTTTCAAGGGGGAAGTTCAAGTGTTTGTCACTTTTTTTTAATGTGTGCAACTTTTTTGAATGTGTTAATTTTTTTGAATTCACCACTTTTTTTAAAACTTAAGTCACTTTTTTTAATTTTTGTCACATTTTTAGTATTTGTCACTTTTTTTAGTGTCTGTCACTTTTTTTACGGTCGCCTTCTTGAAATTTCAATCATTTTTTTAATAACAAACATCACTTCTTAATAAGAGTGAGATTGTAAAAAATGACACTAAACTTCTAAAAGTGACATTGTGTTTAAATAAGTGACAATTTTATCACTTTTTGTGTGTTTTTAACCTTTTTGAGTGTTTGTCATTTTTTCTCCACTTTTCTGATTTTTTTTCACTTTTTATTGTTTGTTACTTTTTAAAAATTTATATCACTTTTTTGAATAACAAACGTAGGTTTTGATTGGTGTTTTATCACTTTTTTAAGTATTTGTCACTTTTTTGAGTTTGTATCATTAAAAAAGTGACGATTTTTATAAAAAAAAAAAAAGTGACATTGTGTCACTTTTTCATTTTACACAGTATTTTTTACTTCCTAAAAACTTTCACATGATTTTTCAAAGCACCTGTAATTTTAAGAGTATTTTTGTAAGTACCCCATGAACCATCTAGCTAGATATTGGTTGGGTAGCGTTCAATGAAAAACTCGGCCCAACAACATACAGTGGATTCTACTAGGCTGTCTATCAAGAGCATCTTCAAAGTGGGCCAATAGGAACGGCTTTGCAACATCTAAAAAGGAAAATTTGCATAAATCAGAAAATTTTGTGATTGATTTGCAACAAACATAAAATTTAGGGACTAATTTGCGTAAAGCCAAAAATTCAAGGAGAGTTGCATATTTCACAAATATAGGGTACCTTTCGCTAATCCAAAAAAATTAGGCCAGATTTCCTAAAACTAGAAAATATAGGGACAAAATTGCATAATATTGAAATTTCAGGAGTGTGCAAATTCACGTTAAGTGCTTGTTCGGGATTGGAAGGAAGAGCGACTTAATCGGGATCTTAAACCATCTCAAGAGCCATTAGTGAAAGTTAATGTAAAATTGCAACAAGCCATGGAAGACTTGTTAGTGTAATCAATCAATCAAGGAAGTAGGTTCAAGGAAAAAGATAATATAAGCGATTTAAGTTGCCATGGATTGCAAGGAATTAGAAGATTGCACCACTAATGCAGTGGTGAATCCACCAACTGAATTGAGTAGATTGAAATGGAGGCCCTCTGTGCAGGGACTTCAACTTATGAGTTTAGTACGAGGACGAGAGATTACGCTGTTGAGACTTTTGGACCACTTGGAAATGAAATAAATATGAACATCCTAGAAAGAAGAAAGTTAAATAGTTTTCATTTTGCGTCGAACAATGACTTCGAGCCGAATGTTTAGAAGACTATAGCTTATGCAACTCATGATGACCAAATTCAGAATGAGATCACATGAGTCCTACTTCTCTGTTTCAAGATTTAATGTCTCATCTTCCGACGAGATAAGTTTTCATTTATTTTCTTTAGCTAGAGATTAATATGTATTTTTTATTTAATGCTAATAAAATATATCACCTAGTGCAATTTTAACTAAAAAGAGGATTTTTCTCATAAAACCCTCGCATCAAGGCATAGGGCTAGGCTGGACCTTGAGGTCGTAAGTTCGTTGCAATTGTTTAATGAGGAAATTATGGCCATAACTCATTTAATTTTAAAAGTACTACTGGTTCTTTTTATTCTAACATTACTTTTAGTAGGGGGAAAAAGAGCGTCTAGAAAAAAAAAACTCGTATCTTGAAGCCAGGCCGAACGAATCTCTCCCCCAAATCCCATGATATATTTACTTATCGTTTAGCACCAAAATCGAGAAAATCCAAGTTAAAAATTGACAATATGGATACCCTCCCTCGCGGAGGGGAAGACGACTCAAGAAATGGATATGCCGAATTATATACATATTACTTACCATGTTTAACACTATATGTCGGTTCTGGAGTTTCATATAGACATAGATGTTATGGATTTTCCTTTGTTGTATGGTACTTCGATCAACAAAATAAGTCTGCATGTGCATTGAAATTTAGGATAATACATCAAAGTTTAATTGCATCGGATAATTATGGATTACAGGTTTTTAGTAACTAACGTAGTAGTTGAATTGATATGTCCATATATGTAATGCAACACTAAGATCACATTCATATTTGATAATTTGTTAATGTCGAAATTTGTTTGAAGATTCATAACCTAAAATGTGCAACGTTAGATCACACTCCGACTTTGGTGTATAGTGGAAAAATGACTCAATAGAGATTTCAATAAGAGTGTTGGTTTTTCATATATGGAGTCGGAATTTGTAGTGTCGGAAGAGTGAACACATAATGTGGACAAGTATCACACTATGAAATAATGAAAGGTCGTGTTCCTCGGTATTTGAGAAGAGGTGGTGCTGAAATACTGTTTGACAAGCTAAAGTCCGCTTAATATTTTCTTAGTGTTTGAAATGCCACTACCATATTAGCCTCAAGACCTCATTTGGGAACCGGTAAGCATGATACCTTTACGATATGCTGGCTAAGAGGCAGCCCTGACTATAGGCGAGGTGGGCGATCGCCTAAGGCCACCACTCTTATGAGGGCCCCCCAAAATAATTATTGCATATAGTTCATAAAAATTTACAAACAAAAATAAGTTCAATTACAATCAACTAAGTCAATTCTAGTTATCTTTAATTGAAATGTAAATGTTAAGTTTGTTCACTCTTAATTATGTTAATATCTTAACAAGTCCAATTAAAGTAAAAGAGTTTTTTTCCTCGATGATACTTCAGGTCAAGAACTATTTGGTGAAATATTATATATTTTTAAAATACTTGAACTTGAACTTGATAATTTAAGTGGTCAATTGTATATAGAAGTTGAATATCATTTCATGAAAAATGTATTATTTATAGAAAGAAATACTCTGATGAAAATTTCTATGATGGGATAACGCATTCAACTTAAAAATCTTCTAGAGTTAATTATTTCTTATATATGTTTATTAATCTCTTTCTTCACCTAAATTAAGGTTTGAACAATTTCAAAAAAAAAAAAAAAAGAGTGGTTGAGTTTCAAAATGATTGTACCCACGTAAGCAATATGTAACAAAGTAAAAGAATTATTAATCATTTCTGAATTAAGAGTGAAATATGAATTATCGCCTAAGGGGCTGAGATAATGTGGTGCTCCGTTTGATGGGGGTATTGTTAATCCCTTGGAACCCAACAAAATCTAACATTGAATAAATATGGACAGATGATGTAATTATATGAAATTGAATTGCTTTGTATTATAAGTTAACTTTTTGAAATGAAAATGATCAGTCTATACAATTTAATCTCCAAAATGCAGGGATTAATATTTTTGGTTACAAACTTATATGGGATCCACATTGATTAATTTATTATTCAGGGTGGGAATGGGGGCTAGAATTTTTCTGTGTGACTGTTCGCATGCCGAGCTCTTTGGCTCGCCTAGCTCAACTATAGGTTGATTTTTGCAGCTAGCATGACATGGTGGCACGTGGATGCCTAAATAAAAAAAACATTTTAATTTTCTTATTTCTTTGATTTTTCAATTAAAAAAGAAATAAAAAGTGGTTATGCGAGCTGCGAGAAGGAAATCACCTTTTTCTAACGAGTTAATTCGTGCTCAACTCGTCCCAAAGCTAGCACGAGCCAGGTCATGTTGTGCATTGAGTCGAACCCAACAATAGATGAGTCGAGTTATAACACCCCCTTGACCCTAGTTTTATGATTTCGACTTTAATAATTGACTATAATCAAGTTAAGACTTCACCTCATAGACTTGAAGTCAATTAGGGTATTCTAAAAAGAAAAATTATATAATTTAAAGACTTTTTGAGTCAACAAATGTACTGTGAACTTTAAAGAGAAGACTTTTGAGGAAACAAAAAATTTGAGAAATTAATGTTGATTTTGATTTGCGATCATTCTCCAATTAAGGTATTAAGATTTTAAAAAATGATATCTAGATCATACTTGATATGTTCAATGAAATGAATCGTGGATGTTACATTTAAGTGAATAATTTGGAAATTCAAATCTCAAAGCAATTTCTATTTTTTAAAAAAAAAAAAAATTAAGTAGATTAAAGTTACTTTTTTCTAGAAGTATAATTCATATCTTAGAGACAAAGAAGTAATGTATTTCAAACTTTGATCAATAAAAATCCTTTTTCTTAAAGTTTTTTTTTTTTTTCTTAGACACATATGCTCTTAATCCAAATGTCAAATACAACTTGAATTATTTCCGTGAACTATTGATTCTTGTCTAAATCACTTGGGTTCTGTGATTTGGTCATTTAAAAGGGATAAAAAAAACTTTGATGACTAA
This sequence comes from Fraxinus excelsior, assembly GCA_019097785.1. Taxonomy (NCBI): domain Eukaryota; kingdom Viridiplantae; phylum Streptophyta; class Magnoliopsida; order Lamiales; family Oleaceae; genus Fraxinus; species Fraxinus excelsior. Next base: position 9,442,415 of record CM032629.1, read on the forward strand.
TAGCAATCATTAGCAAGCAATTACCACCACGAACCTTTAGCCATATGTTGAAAATCGAGCCACTTGGAATAGGTCATGAATTTTGTAAATGTAAGAATCGTTTAAAACAACTCATTTAAAAGTTTTAATTATTAAGAACCAATGAAATTGCCTATTAAAATTTTCTCGAACGTGCTCCAGATAATATTTATTTTTCGTTCAATGACTTAAAAGTTTGACATAGGAAAAATATTGTGCCATTAGTCACCAACATATTAGCGATGTATCAAAGTGATCCCTAGTATATTTTATAGCTCTGACGATCCCAATGATTTCCCCGTTAAAAAGTAGAATGAGAATACCTACCAAATTCCTTGCTATCCACCAAACCTTGATGGTAGATAAAAATTTGAGCCAAGCGGTGTTAAGCGGGCCTCAATATGACTTAACTTTGGGCCACAGAATGGACCATATTGCTGGGTATTTGGTTGGGCAGTGTCAATGGAAAATTGGTCCCAACAACACTTAGAAAGAGGATTCTATCGGGGATGTTCAAAGTGGCCCAACAGGAATTGATTTGCAACATCTAAAAATCCCAAAGGTTGATTTGTAAAAACCAAATAATTTTGGGATTCACAACACAGAAAATTTAAATTGATATTTATTGCATTGGATTGGGCTATTCCCCCATATACATTGAGTATAGATTGAACAATGGCTCTCTAGGTAGCGACTTCGATTTATAAGTTTAGTACGAGGACAAGAGATTACAGCGCTGAGATTTTTGGACCGCGTGAAGACGAAACAAGAGAAAAAATCGTATATATCCTATTTATATTATATAAATTAATATTAAAAATACTATTTTGATATAATTCCTCTCTCGCACATTTTGTAACTGAAATTTAAAGCAAGATCCTAAAATTACTCCCAACACATATTTCTCACCATGTTCATTTCGGATAAAAACTGTTGTGATTTGTGAATATTATATTGACAGTTTGACAACATAACTAGAAAAGTATTTTGATTTATTACCTGTAGATAAATAAAATTAGAAGTAAAAGATGACATATGAAAGTTCAAAAAGAATCTTTAAATTATATAAAGGTGATGGGTGTGAAAATTATATATATTTGATGTTTAACTATAAATTAATAAGGTAATTAATGTTATAAACTAGAGAAAAAATAGAATAAAAGAGAGAAGTCAATAGAATTGTGTTTATTATATTGAGAATCAATGCCCCATATTTATTATAAGGAAGGATTATGATACAGTGATAATAATTTTTAGGACAGCAGGGATACAATTGTCATTAATTAATAAACTTACAATTTACAACACTTCTTCTTGAATGACATATTACAAAATATATGTCCGTTAATACCTTGTAAAGATAACTCAGTGGGACAAAATTTGATCGAATGAAAAAGAGCACAGTTGTTCTGCCTGATTTCAATTCTTGTATCAATGTCTTCAATAATGTCTTGTATGTTATGAACATTCATTACACAAAGAATATGCCTCATTAAAATCTTATTAGGAAAAAATATGTGGAAAAAATTCTAATGAATGAAAAAAAATACATTTATTCTTTAGAATACGCCACAAATGTTGTCTCATTACAAATCTTGCTAGAAAAACTCAATGGGACAAAATCTTAGTCAAGGGGAAAAGAGTACAATGTGTATTTACTCCCCCATGATAATATCATTTGAATTATTCTTCAGGCATTCAGGGATAATATTAATAGTCATGTTAGATAAGTTGACTATAATCATATTTTATAATTAATACATCGTTACGATAACAAGATATGAACTCGTGATTGCATCCACCATGATTTAAGCGAAATTTGTTATTTTAAGAGTCATGCATTCAGGTTACGACTTCGTTTTCTCATTTTCTTTTCGCATAAGTATACGCTTTTAGATTTTCGAACCACACGTCTAGAAACTTCAGATTTCTCTAATAAATTCAATTTAATATTGCGTCCCTTTTTAATTAGTCAATCATTAATTAGATCAATATATTTCGATACATTTATTTCGATTCTTCACTATATGATGGAGTACATCATGTTTAAAAGTGTTGTCGATAACTTTTTTTCGATTCTATTATCTTCTACAATGACATAACTTAGTGAAATATCACAATTTTCATTATTTTAAGTACATAACCCTCTTTTAGGGTTTTAAAACTTGTTATGTCTAAATACTTATCAAGAATATACGCTTCATTAATATGACCAGCTTTACTAATTGCTCCATTTTCGTTTGAAATTTTTTATATTAAAATCAAATATCATAACGTTTCAAGCGTATCATCAAATATAATATTAACTAATTGCCTACTAGGACTTTAATTCAAATTAGAGCATTTAACGTTCACGTGTAAGACATTATTGATCTCTTTGGTCAGTAAATGTATATAAATAAATTATCTTTAGAACTTTTGATTCGAATTGTCTTTTGCGATGATTTAGATAATAATGCATTTGTACATTATTTTTAGTTTTTTAGTTCATCCCCTAATGCTGAAAGATTTGTCCACTCAAATTGACAATCAACAAACTGAGTTATAAAATATCACATGTTAGGACTTGAGTAGTGATGACAAAAAACCCGCCTCGCCCCGTCCCAATAGGTTGGCCGAGAGGAGCGAGGTGGGGATCGCCGCCCTATCTCGGGTCACGGGGCGGGACCGAAATGCCCTGAACCCACCTCGTGAAGAATTAAAAAATTAATTAAGTACACAGTACAAACCCAACTTTCTGCACAAATTTGTATAATTCTCATGCATCAGTGGGTTGCATCGTGTAAAAATATTCGAATTGGATTAGACAGAAATTAAGCAGCATTTGTCTCTAATTTTCTCAACAAAGAAGGGGAGAATATTTTAATAAAGGAAATCTGTAAATACACTCTACTTTATTGAGATAAATAATATTATGTAATTACTTATATTTAAAATGAGTACACAACATTCGATTAATCTTGGAAAAAGTGTCCAAAATTGACTCAAACGGCATGAAAATGGGAGTAATAAAAAAATAATTACAAATTACAAAAAAAAGTTTATTGAAAAAAAAATAAACGGGGCACGCCCCTGCCCAATCCCGTCTAATGCGGGGTGGGGGATTGGCGTGGTGGGGTGCCCTGCCCAATTGCCATCTCTAGGCTTGAGATATTATACAAGGGTTCAAACTACTCATTTATTCTCAGCAATATTTATTTTTCACCTTATTGCATTGTGGTGTATCAATTTTACATATATTGTACTATCAATATAAGTATATGGAAAATTAGGCTATGAACATAAGTAATTATAATTGGGAGATATTGGCATGATGCATAATAACATTTTTTAAACAGAAATGGAAAGTACTTTGTTGTCAATTATATTAATTGGAGTTGTTTAACGTGCAATATTATTAAACTATTTATCAATATCCCAACTAACACCTATTAAAATGTTGAAATCTAGCTCACTAGGATTAACAAAGCACATCATTTTGATTATATAATCTGAAAATTATGTTCATAATTTGAGTATAATTATCACCTTGATTAATTTTTAAAAAATATAAGAAATTCAATCCATATTTTAGCTAGTGGTGATCAGTTTTCAATAAAGGGGCAAATAATGTATATGAATTCAATAGATTGAAGAATTTTCAGGTTCTTTATTGAATGTCCATTTGAACTTTTAATTTCTCATCATTGCTGATCCAGTGATAGTATAACTGAACATGTCAAACAATATAATATAAAAATTGTTGAACTTCTGGTTCAATACAATATTTATCAAAATGGTTTCTAGAGTTTATTTTAGTGTGCCAAGTAAGAAACATTACCTAAAAAAATTAGGTTTCTTTTTTATTTAGTGGAAAACAAATTACTGGTAATAGTAAGTTTATCCTTTCATATCACACGACATTGATTCTTCTGGAGTCACAAAACAATATTTCTTCAGGACTATTGATATAAATAAACTATTGTTTCTTTAGAAGCAATTAATTAAAATAACAATTCTCCACGATCAATAAAATATTGACACTAAAATGTCTAAATTGTTATTCCTAAAAAATAACCACATAATATTCCTCAAAAATGTTAATAAATATAAAATTGTGTTTCATTCAGAGCAATACAATATTCTTTAAGAATATTGATTTGTATTAATTGATTCAAACAATTTTGTAGTATTCTTCTAAAATAATTAAATGATTGAATCGTATTTCGTTCCAGAATAACAATTATATCATTCTCTTCAAGGATAAAAACATAATTTATGTTAGATTTTATATTATTGTGCTCTTCAAAAATAAATAAAATCTAACTAAAATATTAATGAAAATTATAATATGTTACTTCGATAACACGTTAAATTTTACTATTTCTTCTTCAAAACAATATATCGATATTTTTCTAAAATATTGAAAATTATAATTCACGCTCTTTAGGATCCAATAATATCATTCAAGAATATTAATTATAATATTTTGTCACTTCATGAGCAACAACATAATGAATTATCAATTTAAAATTTATAAAAGAACATTTAAAAATATTAATTACCATACAGACATGATATGATCTAAAAATTAATTACCAAACATGTATTAGGCAAAAAAAATTTCTTTTTATTGACTAAATATTTTACCAACATGCAAAAGATGTCAAACATGTGAATTCACATATGTAGAAATTAAAGGCATGAATAACTTTAAATGCATAACTTCAAAATGAATTTCACACAGAGAAGTTAAATATATGAATTCCACGTATCAAAAGGTATGAATCAAAAGGCAATGATTGGTGCAGAATTATTGTATACGTAAAAAAAATTCACATGTCATCAAATTAATTTCGGTTCACGTGATAGATTATTATGCTTATAAAATTATTACTTTCTAACTAATTCACATTAATTTTGAGAGAATCATGCAATAATGTGTTATAAACTAGAGATTAAAAAGAGAACAAGATAGAGAAGTCAGTAAAATTGTGTATATTATATTGAGAATCAATGCCCCATATTTATAAGGAAGAAGTATGGATACAATGGCAATAATTTTTATGGTTGCAGAGATACAATTGTCATTTACTAATAAATTTATCATTTACGACAATTAAAACATATTTAAGCTTCTATAAAAGCTGAATTTAGATTTTTATTTTTTTTTTTATTTGAAAAGGCTCCAAATTAGAGCTTCTCCCAAACAGCTTGAAAAACTATTTTTAGTCAATAAGCACTTCTTTGAATCACAACTAAATAACCTTTGTACAAAAGTATTTTTGATCTTTTTCTATGTTAAAAATCTTTCTAAATTTAGATGAGACGATTCATAACCATCCGATTCCAGCAAAAGATTACCAAAAGGAGGTGCAAATTCAACTAGAATCCCCCATATATTCATTTCCATCAAAACATCGAACAAACAAAAACTGTACATTATTAGTTTAACATGACACTGATGCCAAAATTTAAGCACCGAACACTTGCAAGTTGCAACTCTATAAACACCAGAATACAACTATCAGAATCCTAAGGCCTAATTTCCGGCTTGAACATTCTACGATGTAATTCTTTTTCGATCTTCTGTCAACAGTCTTCTACCCCTTCAACATCCAACAAAGGATAAGTCTACGACCAGTCCTTCCCTTTCGCTTCAGACAACATGGTATTAAGTGAAACTAAAGCCATCTACGTCATAACTGTTTGTCTTTGTGTCTGTGTCGATTCTTCATGCGTGTCAGTGCTAATTGTGACGTCATTCTCATCTTTCATTAAGTAATTGTCAACTTGTGCAGCTGCTTGTCGGCCTTCTGAAATTGCCCACACAACCAGAGATTGACCTCGGCGGCAATCTCCGGCAGCAAAAATCCCTTCCACGTTGGTTGAGAAGTGTCCATACTCAGCTTTAAGGTTCGACCTGTTGTCCCTCTCCAAGCCTAGTTTGTCGGGTAGAGTCTGCAAAAACCAAGGAAGATAATGTATGCCAAGTGAGAATTTCACAACATTGAGTCAAAGCATGTTTAAAGTGACTTATTTTCAACAAAGGCCAATTAAATAATTATTTATTTTGAACCTCGCTTGTTTACTTGTAAGTAAACTATTTAAGCTTAGCCAAAAATGCTGCTCTCTTGGGCTTAGCAAACCAACCCCCAAAGAAAAGGAAAGAGAAGCAAAAAGAAGACGGGAGGATATAAAATCAATGACATTATTGTCAATGAACAGGAGCAAATCCAAGCTAAAGTTCAGAATACTAACTGATTCAGGTCCGAGGAATCCCATGGCTAGTAAGACTAAATCAGCTTCAATGATCTCCTCACTGCCTTCAACTTCTTTAAATGAAAACTTCCCACTTGCATCCTTCTCCCAATGGACACGCACAATCTCCAGTCCTTTCACCACTCCATGCTCGTCTCCAACAAACCGCTTTGTCATAACCTCATAAGTCCTAGGATCCTTGCCAAACTTCGATGCAGCTTCTTGATGCCCATAATCTACACGGAATATGCGGGGCCACTGCCAACATTCATCAGATGGAAAATTAATTAATGACGTCAAGAAAATTTAATTGGGAGGGGAAGTGCAGACAAATTTCATATTTTAATTTTCCTTATCTTGGTAAAATTATATTAAACTTCCAAAATTCAGATTCTGCATTTAAATAACAGGCATTAAATACAACAAGTCTACTCTTATACTAATATAAATAAATACACCATGCACCACATAGGTGATGACACAAGACAGCCACAAAAGAAAAGAATACCATTTTTAGCTAAGACGTACAGAATTTGGATTAAACAACTCTACAAAAGTAATATTTGAGCATGTTTGGTAAAGCATAAAAGTAAAACTTACTTTTTTAAGTATTATTCTTTCCAAACAAGCTTGGATAACTTAATCTTTTCTTAGTAATAAGTAAAAATTTACTTATTTTGACAGTAATTACTTGCTTATTTCCCATTATCACCAACAAAACATTATTTGTTCTAGAACGAACTTATTTACTTAGCCTATGTTTGGCTCATGTTTATAAACACTCAAGCCACTATTTATCCACACATTTCGAGGGATCAACAAGTACTACTCACTCATCCACCACCGTTTATGAACACTTCGCAAACGTGCTTTTAATTAACTTTTTTAAGCTTAGCCAAACATGCACTTTCTTCCCTAGATAAAGAGAGCACAGTTAACCATAGAGCTACTGACTGGTGTTAAAAATAGAGTCAGGTCCAACCTGAGGCCAAGGGTTTCCAGCTGCTCGGGTTCGTGGTGGCTCAGGGAGAAGCTCTAGATTTACGATGCGGCTGCAACCATGTCTGATAGATGTTCCAATACAATCTGTACCAGTGTCACCCCCACCAATTACCACTACCTTCTTGCCCTTGGCAGAGATGTAATTACCATCCTTAAGATTGCTATCGAGCAAGCTTTTTGTATTAGCATGAAGAAATTCCATTGCAAAATGGACTCCAGACAGTTCTCGTCCAGGAACAGGGAGGTCCCTGCCAAATTAGTCCAGCATATCTATTAAGATTACTGACAGAATTGTAAAGTTTTGCAATAACAATAGCCTGAAAATAATATTGCTCACCTTGGCTTTGTGGCTCCTACAGCCAAAACGATAGCATCATGATCCTCACGAAGCTGATCAAGTGAGTATGCAGGATCCTTCCCAACATTAACATTTACCACAAAGTTTACACCTTCCTTTTCCATGAGGTTAACCCGTCTCTGGACAATATCGACTTTGTCGGCCTTCATGTTAGGCACCCCATACATCATAAGACCACCAATTCTGTCCGAACGCTCAAACACGGTCACGGTATGACCCATTTTATTTAACTGGTCAGCAGCAGCTAAGCCAGCAGGCCCGCTTCCAATAATGGCAACTTTTTTCCTGTAATAGGGAACATAATTAGGATCTCATGCTACAAATCCAAGATATACACGTGCCCAAGCAACCAAGTGAAGTACAACATATTTACGGAAACCATACTCAGTTCTCATCATGGGAGGTCGTGGCACCATCCATCCCTCCTCAAAAGCTTTGTCTATTATAGCACATTCCATGCTTTTGATAGAGACGGGATTCTCGATAATACCAAGGACACAAGCCCCTTCACAAGGCGCAGGGCATACCCGGCCCGTGAACTCAGGAAAGTTATTAGTCTCCAAGAGCCTATCCAATGCTTCACGCCATCTATTTTGGTACACCAACTCATTGAATTCAGGAATTTTATTTCCAAGAGGGCATCCAGAATGCTCCTGAGATTTTGTATGACGTACGTATCCCAAGCAACAAAATTCAGTATTACATAGAAGTATCGATCATACTGATAAGAAATCTTGCTATAATCTATCTTACCTGATGACAAAAAGGAGTGCCACAGTCCATACAACGAGCAGATTGTGTCTTCAGAAGTGGGCCAGGTCTTAATTCTTCCATAACTTCTTTCCAGTCATTCATCCGAATATTAGGATCTCTGTACGAAATGCTCTCTCGCTCATAGGAAACAAAACCTCGGTGCTTCACAGCATCTGGAACCCTAGTAGGTCTCTTCAATTGTTTATCCTCTTCAGCCTGTTGATTTCAAAAAATCAAGTAAGAACCCAAACAAAAAGATATGAAAAAAAAACCCAGTATCTCCACACACAAGACGTCATACTGCTACTCCAGTACATAATTAACTAACATCAGAAGTACCCAGACATTTTCTATATATATGCTTCAAATTATTGAGCATACATAATCTGTTGATAAATTATTCGGTACATAACAGTAGAACAAGTTAGGACGGGCAGACGAAAATTAAGATGGTCTTTTGTTGTTGCTAAGCATATCCAGCAATGTACATATCGGAGTTGGGGAAAAGGATTCTTGCAGCGGACTCCAAGCTCATTGGGAACAAGGCTCAGTCTGTTTTTGTAGTATTCTTTGGTTTCAATCATTAGTTATTGCACCAAGGATGATGCCATTTCTTCAAAAAAAATCTCTAACTAGTAAAAAGTGCAAAAATTATAGCTGCATAATGAACAATGACAGAAGATAATTACCTGCCTGTCTTTTTCGTTCATGGATGTAGCTGCCAGCTTCTTAAGCTCTTCAAAAGCATCTTTTTCCATCAACTCTTCCTCTTCCTGCAACTCAGCTTCTTTGGCAACATGTTCGGCAGCTGCTTTTGCAGATTCTTTTTCTTGTGTGCTTGCAAGAATTCGTTTGTAATCTCGAGGGAAAACCTTGATAAATTTAGGCAAAAGAGTCTCAAAATCAGAAAGCACTTCTTTAGCTAGTTCACTGTTTGTGTGACGTAAATGCTGTTGTATCATCATTCTGAGTGTCATAATATCATCTTCTTCTACTGGATCAAGATCGACCAACTCAAGATTGCATCGAGATCTGAACTTGGAATCCATGTCGAGAACATATGCAATGCCCCCACTCATTCCAGCAGCAAAGTTTCTACCTGTCTTTCCCAGCACAACAACGATTCCACCAGTCATGTACTCACATCCGTGATCACCCACACCTTCCACAACTGCTTTGGCCCCTGAATTGCGAACACAAAATCTTTCTGCTGCCATACCATTAAAGTATGCCTCTCCGTTCGTTGCCCCATAAAGAGCTACATTTCCAATTACTATGTTTTCCTTAGGGTCAAAATTGCTTCCTTTCGGAGGATAAACAATAATCTTTCCACCCGATAACCCTTTGCCAACATAGTCATTGCTGTCACCTTCAAGTTCCAATGTAATGCCAGGGCATAGAAAAGCTCCAAGACTTTGTCCTGCACTTCCACTGAGTTTGACATGAATTGTATCATGAGGAAGTCCCGACAAGTGGTAGCGCTTACTGACTTCATGGCTTAGCATGGTTCCAACGGCCCGATTTATATTGCAGATTGGTGACTCAATGTACACAGGGAGACTTTTCTCTAAAGCAGGTTTGGACAAAGCTATTAATTTGTTATCCAAAGCCATGTCCAAACCATGATCCTGTTTCTGCACACAATACTGTGCAGCCTCTGGACGAATATCAGCAGCTGGTTGAAGTAACAAGGACAGATCAATATTCTTTAGCTTCTCACTGTTCTTGGCCAAATCTTTATCCAATTCAAGCATGTCTGAACGGCCAACCATTTCATTAATTGTTCGAAACCCTAGTTGAGACATTATTTCCCTCAGCTCTTCCGCCAGCATGAAGAAAAAATTTATGACATGTTCAGGCTCACCCGCAAACTTTTCTCTGAGAACGGGATCCTGGGTGGCAATCCCAACTGGACAAGTGTTTTTGTGGCACTTCCGCATCATGATGCAGCCAAGCGTAATAAGAGGAGCTGTACTAAAACCAAACTCCTCTGCACCAAGAAGTGCAGCTATGGCCACATCTCTCCCGGTTTTTAGTTGACCATCTGTCTGAAGAACAGTTCGACCCCGTAGGTCATTAGCAACTAAGGTTTGATGGGTCTCTGCAAGTCCAAGTTCCCATGGAACCCCAGCACTCTTGATACCAGTCCATCTTGAGGCTCCTGTACCTCCATCATGACCAGAGATTAGAACATGATCAGCGTGACCCTTGACAACACCACTAGCAATAACTCCAACACCAGCTTCAGAAACCAACTTCACACTTATACGAGCCCCAGGATTGGCATTCTGCGCAAGTAAATGAACAAAAAATATATCAATAAGAGATAATGAGGAAGCCATATATCATGTTTCAAAAAATGATGGATACACATCTGCTCCAATATGCAAGCACCCACAAGGGGAGTTGAAAATATCAAAGATGGTCATATAAAATGGAGTAGAAAAAATACCTTGAGGTCATGGATCAATTGAGCAAGATCTTCAATTGAATAAATATCATGATGGGGAGGAGGACTAATTAGACCCACACCGGCAGTTGAGTTCCTAGTGACAGCAATGTCCCCAATGACCTTGTGGCCAGGAAGTTCACCACCTTCTCCTGGCTTTGCTCCCTGCAACAGACAATCTAAAGTTAGCAATATGATCATCCTTCGAAGAGAGAAAATCTCCAGTTAACATTCATCTCACCGAAGGCCAAATGCAGGTTTCATTTATAGATACAAAGACACCTGAAAGGTGCTTTGCAGACACAGCAGATTCTGTACATGAACATGGATATATAAATAAAAGAAACCTATGTTTCAACAGGAATACAGGCTAATAGGAAAATATGAACAAGTACATAGATCGATATAGGCTGGATGGACAATCTTCAAAGTAAACATGAGACATGAGACCGACAAAAAGGCATACCTGAGCCATTTTTATCTGTAATTCGTCAGCATTTGTAAGGTAGTAACTAGAAACTCCAAATCTTCCACTTGCTACCTGCTTAATTGCACTCCTCTTTGGATTCCTTGAACCATCAGGAAGAGGCTCCATACGAGATGGTTGTTCACCACCCTCACCTGCGAAAGAGAAATAAAAAGGTACATTAGTAAGCTGGTTAGGAACATCAAATTTCTTAGATAATTAACTTAACAAAATAAAATTCTGGACGCAGAGCAAAATTACAAAAAAATAAATAAATAAATAAATAAATAAAATATTAAGCACAAACCAGACATCAATCAAAATCACTTTCCACTAACACAATCAAGGAAAGTTAATGGATTTATATAATTAAAATATTTATACCCCAGCAGAATCTATGGTTATTGAGGAAGATGCAAAAAGGACTTCAACCCAATTATTGTATTTGTTCTTTTTCCACAACTAATACTTCCACTGACCATACCCATGGGGGGAGGGGAAAAGGAAACCTTAAAGCAGTAGCATACTACATACCTGTATTTGACTTTCCCCCTAGCTTGTTCATGGCAATTGCTAAAGTTGTGTGCGCTTCCAATGATATAGATCCATAGCTCATGGCTCCAGTACAAAATCGTTTTACAATCTCACTGGCTGGTTCAACTTCTTCCAGAGGAACCTTCGCGACGGTCTCTTTAAATTTCAGAAGTCCCCTTAAATTGCAGGATTTATTCAATTCTTGTATGCGTTTAGAATACTCTTTGTAGGCAGCCACACTATTGGTTCGGGCAGCATCTTGCAGTTTTGCTATGGCAAGGGGATCGTTAAGATGAATCTCACCACCCTTCCTCCAATGATAATCTCCGGGATTAGGAAGTGCTACAGCCTCAGCACTTCCAGGAGGTAATGTGCGTGTTGGAAAAGCAAGATCATGCAAGTGGAGAGCATCATGTGCAAGTGCCTGAAAAGTGGCACCTTCAACTCTACTTGGAGTTCCACTGAAGCATCTTTCCATTACTTCCGAGGAGAGACCTACAGCCTCAAAAATCTGAGCACCCTTGTACGAGGCCAAAGTTGATATCCCCATTTTCGCAAGGACCTTCATCATACCGTAGTTGCTTGCTCTGAAGTATTTCTTGACCAGTTCATCCTTTAAGTGGATCTCACCATTGGCTTTAGGAGGAATTTTTCCATTGACTTGCAGTCTCCAAATGGCTTCTATAGCCAAATAAGGGCAGATAGCATCTGCACCAAATCCCACGAGTGTACAAAAATGGTGCACTTCACGGGGCTCAGCAGATTCAACGATCAATGCAACCCGAGTTCGCTCAAGCTTCTCAACTAGATGATGATGTACAGCACCAACAGCCAAAAGGGAACTCACCGCGACACGCTTAGATGAGAAGGCTACAAATATCAAAAGGGCATATACAGTAACTTCACATATGAACAGAAACAACAAACTAAGCGTTCTTAATAGAAAATTTCAAGTCTGGGAAGGAGTACCTCTGTCAGAGAGCACAAGTGTTGTATAACCCTCCTTAATAGCGTTGTGAGCTTCTGAACATATCCTATCTAAGGTCTCCTCCAAACCATTCCTGCCACGATGCTTAGAGTAAGTGATATCAAGAACTTTGCTTCGCCAGCCTCTGTAGTTCATCTTCTTAATTGCTTCCATCTCTTCAATTGATAAAAGAGGACCTTTGAGTGACAGGCGGTGACACTGCTCTTCTATGGTCTCTGTGAGATCGCCTTCTGGACCAACCATGCATTCCATAGAAGTAACAATCTTCTCACGTATTGGATCAATTGGAGGATTAGTTACTTGAGCGAACATCTGTTTGAAATACTCGAATGTGAGCTTCTCCCTGTTAGACATCACAGCCAATGGAGCATCATTTCCCATCGAACCAAGGGCCTCGATGCCATCCTTTGCCATAGGTAGCAACAGCATCTCCAAGGCTTCAACGGTGTAACTGCATGGTGAGGACAAGATTTATATTTATTTCCAAACAAAAGTGCAACAGCGTTCTCAAATTTAAGAGCTGACAAGGTTCAGAGCATCTTACCCAAAAGCCTTCAAAGGTGCCAATAAACCATGGATGCCCATGTTTTCCATGTTGTCATCGTCAAGAGATGCCTAAAAATTGCCGCAGATTAATTGTCAGCATAGGGAAAGAGGGCAAAAGAATCAGTGGTGAAGAATAAGATAACAAACTTACTGGTACAATTCCTTGTATGGGTGGAGGAACCCTGACAGATTCCTGAACAGATTCAAGTATGTCTTCCAATTCCAGCTTTTGCCTTTCTAGCCACTTTCCATAAGGCCTTGCAAGTGAGTATTGCTGCTTCAAGGCCTCATCATCTACAACAACATGCTTCTCAAAATCTACAAGGAGCATCATGCCAGGATTAAGTCTTCCTTTCTTGCTGACGTCTTCCGGTGGAATATCAACTACTCCAACTTCACTTGCCATGATAACTCGACCACTATGCGTTATATAAAATCGACCTGGACGCAATCCATTTCGATCCAAGGTTGCTCCAAGATAGCGTCCATCAGTAACTGCAAAATATTCTGTTAAGCATCAAATAATTGTGCAATCATATGAAGCAAATTCAAAATAAATATCAATGAAAACTCATACATGATACGAGAGCAGGGCCATCCCATGGTTCCATGATGGCTGAGAAGTACTCGTACAAGGCCTTTCGATGAGGGTCCATGTTCTTATCATTTTGCCAGGCTTCAGGAATCATCATCATTATAGCCTCGGGAAGACTTCTGCCAGCTCTAACCAAAAGTTCAAGAACCCCATCAAATGCTCCTGATGTATGAAGAAAGCAAAATTCAGATATTTGCAGAAATATCTGACACTTCAGGCAAATTGTGAATATTTGAGCATTAGCATTTGTAGCATTGCGATCTACTTCTTGTTACTATAATGAATTGATGCCACTAGATACGAATCATGAAGGCAAGCATGTCAAATCCATATACATGCAATCATATGAAGAAATTGGGTATATGTAACCTGAATCTGATGAGCTGGCATCTACAATTGGTAGAAGCTTCTTCATCTCCGTCTTTGACAAGCCTAGCTCCTTGCACTTTAACAGTCCTTCACGAGCCTTCATCCTAGTTCGAATAATAACAGCAAGTGGAACGGTCAGTTCTATCCACATTAACATTAAAAAAACATGACACAGAAGTCACTGGATTGACATCCAACAGTCTCCCTTGTATATATAAACTCAAGTAGCAAATAAGCAGCTGAATCCAATATAACAGTAACCCAGACAACTTATTAAGAGCATGAAAATTCAAATTTAAGTAACCATAGACTAGGAAGTCAGCTTAACTACAGAAATCAAAGTTGACTTGTTCAGGTTCCAACTGAAAATATTGAAGGAACAAGAACAGTGATTCTAACTATCCATTCTTTACCAATAACTAGCTGGACCATCCAATTAAGCCCTTGTTTGGTTTAACGAAAAACCAGATTTTTAGAAGATAATGATAAAAATGGATGAAATGTCTGGTTGGAAAGATGAAAAAGTGGTGGGTCCAACGAAATTTATGGCTAAAAAGTAAAAATGAGTTTTGAGGAAAAATGAGCTTTTAAAAATGGGAGCCAAACAGAGGCTAAAATTTCTGCACAACATATTAAGAAAACAATTGTAACAATAACAAATATAGAGAGAGAGAACCACATCAAGGTACTTACCAGTTTACATTTCCCCGTAGTGTATTTATTTCTCCATTGTGTCCCAGGACACGCATGGGCTGAGCGCGATCCCAGCTGGGAAATGTGTTTGTTGAAAACCTAGAGTGTATCTGAAAAAAAAATTAGGAAAAAAATAAGGGAGAGAGATAACTCAGTCCCAATTCCACCCATGTAAAGAAGATTTGGAATCTAAACGTAATGGCAATTGTGTTCAGGGCACTTCTAAAACTAAATGTGGCAGTGCTAGGAGAACCATATTGTGAACCTTAGACTACCTTGACTGAACACAATTTCATTTCCACCATTAAGACGGGTTTTTGATCCTTGCAAAAAGATCATAGAGCAAGGCACCAAGTTTCTGCATGCATTATTTACTCGTAATGAGGTTCCTTACCAACTCACCCAAAGAAACCAATCCGGCATGCAAAGTCAAATAAGATCAAGGGTGTGGAAGAACTTAAGAGATCATTCATACTTCAATGCCTCAGAAGTCATTCCTCAACCTTGCATTGCTTCAGTTAACCGGTTGATCCAATGCTGTTCGTTGTTGAATGTGGAGTCAGCACAGAAATAAAACAGAGAATGGAGAAAATATATTTACCATGGCCATGTAGCTCGTAAACCTTTCATTTCCAAGATCAGCATAGTAGTATTCCTTTAACTGATTGGGCTTCAACTGACCTTTGTAGACAATAGTCCTGCATATAACAGACAAAGATATCAATAATTAAAATTCAAAAAGTCACAGCAAATAAAAATATTCACATTCAAAAGGAACAAATCTCTCCAAGAAATGAACCTCGAAGAAAGAGAACATATATAGAAATCTCTCACACCACCATGTTGGAGGTTTAATGCAGCTCGGATAGCCACCATCGAAACCCTCCTTAATATGTACATCTGCAAGGAAGCAGGGAAAAAAGAAGAGCAAGTTACAAATTTTGAATGTGTAAGAACTAACGGTCTTACCTTTTTTAACAGGATTAATTAGCACATATATCACTATCAGCTCTTGGCATCTACCTGTTGCTCAAAATCTGCCTTTGACCTGGGAGTAGGTGTAAGAAACACTTGCTCAATTACTGGCTCCGTCTGCAAAGCAGACTTGCCCAACCCTGAGTTATCGGTGGGGACAGGCCGCCAGCCGAGGACAGTATGCCCAAGCGATTCCGCAACCTGCAAATTATTTTACAAAAAAATATATCAGATATCATAATTTATAAAACAAAATCCTATTCAGTTATAAGTTTTGATCTTGGTACTACCTTTGTGAATACAATTTTGCTTTGTTCCCTCCGACTTTCAGAAGTGGGCAAGAAAAACATGCCCACTGCATATTCACCAGGTGGGGGAAGCTCAAATCCTGCTTCCTTAGCAGCCTGATACAGCATGAACAAGAAACAATTATCATCAACAAACAAGGGAGAAGCTTAAATTCTGCTTCGTTAGCAGCCTGATACAGCATGAACATGAAACAATTATCATCAACAAACATCAACTCCGATCAATAGAACGCACTGAAAATCCTTTCTTTAGTTTTTTTTTCTTTTTCTGATTTTATTAGAGGTATAGAAGTCAACATCTCCTTCAACAATACATGAATCTCATAGAAAAACCAAACAATTAAATCTACTGTGAATACCAAACAACAATGAAATCAAAGAGAAACGGTGATCTCGTTCAAATCCAATTCCCCAACAAAAGTGACATGAAAAAGAATCAACCAGTACTAAAAACCAAAAAGTATACAGTTATGTATTAGGAAATTAAGAAAGAACACACAATATCGAATAAGCCGAACCTCCTTGTAGAAATCATGAGGAAGAGCCACAAGAATTCCAGCTCCATCCCCAGTATTTGTCTCACACCCACATGCACCTCTATGTGACATCCGTACCAACATCTCTATTGCATCAGTAACCTACATACCGTTTAACAATTAAAACTTTATAAAAGAAATCCACAATTGGACGCACTGCAATATTTATGTGTGCCTATATGTATATGTATATAGACAAATAAAAAGTACCGTTTTACGGCTGCTTTCACCGGAGAGTTCAGCCACGAACCCGACCCCACACGAGTCCTTATCCAAGGAAGGATCATACAGCCCGAGAGGCTTCTCGGGCACCTGAGACAAAGCATTCTTGATCACCAGCTTCGGCGCCCGGCCAGGCCCGTCCGTGCGCCAAAGATGCAACCTTTCCGTGCACAAACCCGAAGCACCACCCCGAACCGCTGTCCCGGAAATGAACCTGTTATCCAAACTACCGACGTTCCTCTTCACCAACCCCCTCGAAAGCCTGGCTCTTCTGTTCATCCCCACCCTACTCAGCGCCGCCACGGCATTCAGCTGGTGACTCCCGCATGGCTTTACCACCAACCCACTTCCGGCGTTGCTCCTCACCTGAATCCCAGGTCCCGACGCCACCGACATTCTTTACAATCACAATTATTTCAGTTAGTTTTCAATTATTAGTCGCCGATTTATATAGGATATAATCAATTAAGACACCCAGATATCTTTTAACACAAAAACATCAGATCTGCCAAATTTTATTCCGTTTTAACTTTATATAACAACCGATTCTCCAGAGATCATGCCCAACAAGAACCAATTGTTCAAATTTATCAAAACCCAAACCAAAATGAAGATTTATGAGTTAATCTCTAACTATGCACGTCGCAAGACTTGGGATAAAAACAGAAATTATAAAACAAGATTTGGGGGAATCCAAATCTCAAACGCAGACGCAGAGTAATGCAAACTACAAACTACTATACTCTATCTGGGTTTCCAGCCTCGGCTGTGTTGGATTTTATAGAAAGAAAACCCGCTGTGGTTGACCAAAAGGTGGGACCCAGAAAGAGGTTTTTCCTATTCAGCATTTTTGTATAAAGTTATCATTGGATGAATCGACATTTATTTTTACCAGTAGTTTATCTTTGTTTACTAACAGTTTATCTCCATAAAATTAAATTATTTGAAATAAAATAATTTTAATCTATTTTGTCATGCTACATCTAAGAAAATAAATATGATTGTTTTTTATGACGAGTTTTGAATATTATCTTATTCAAGCATTACTTATTATAATAATAATGCACTTTAACGATATTTTTTACAAATTTAGTCCGTATTTAGTACAGATTTAAAAAAAAAAAAAAATCTCTCTCATTTTTTTTATTAAGAAAAATTATAGATGAAAAATTGACCCATTATGCATTATAACGATCATTATCGTTTTATTCCACATAACGAAGATTATATTATTATTAGTGTTTAGTTATTTTGGGGCTTTTCTAATTCCTGTAAGGATGTGGTAGCTAAAAATTAGTAACTGATGCTACCAAAAAATCGCACGTGTTGATTTTTCGAGTTTGACGCTCGAGAACGAGTACGAACGAGGTCTTTCGATACCTGAAACAAAGGCGTCAAGGTGTGGATTCGTCGCCCCTCCGATGTTTAAGTCAGAAAGAGTATTTGAGAGAAAATATATGCTGAGAATATATGTAAAAACGTATCTGAATAATGATCCAATACTCCATATTTATAGATTTAGGTAGTAGTGGACTCCTAGTAGGACTCATCACCTTATTTTTTAGAATGACTTATGGTAGGAGTTAGTGTTGGATTAAAACTAGAAGTCTCACATTACCTTATATGCAATATGTTTCAAGATAGACTCCTTACAGTCCTAGAGTTTCTTAAATATTGGTAATTGGATAGGGTTAGGGTTTTTTCGGGATGAGGATTAGTAACACTCAATCGCGGAGCACTTTGAGAATTTGGTTAAGGCAAAATCCCGAGCACATACCCCGAGGACTACTGATGTGATTTTGGAGACATTTTGGAGGGTCTATCATCGAGGTATTTTAAGGACTATACAGGCTCGAGGACTTGAGTCCCATAATTGAAAGAGGGAACCCCTAGAAATCCTCATGCTCGAGGTGCCATAATAATGAACACATCAGTAACTATAATTTAGTTTTATCATCGTAACGATAAAAAAACATTATTTTATTCTTAATGCTTGGTTAATTTTTGGGTTTTCACAAATTTTTAACAATGAAAGGACAGTTGGAAAGGTTGTCTCTATATTGCCACGTGGAGTGGTACCTATGCGGCACGCGACAGCGCTCATGGTGGGGCCCGGTACAGCGGGATGCTGATGTAAATTAAACTAAAATCCCTTATGGGGACATAAATGAGCCGCCTCTAGGCTCGGTTCCAAGCCTCCACGGCTTGCACTTGGTAAAAATAACCACCCTGATTAATTTTTATCTCCAACAAATAACAATTTTGTTTTGTTTTTGATAGGATAAGTCTCATTTGCGATAATGTAAATCTAGGGTAATTTTATTAAATCGAGTAATTAAATTTTAATTTATTTTCACTTATTGTAATTGCACTTCGAATTTGTTCAATCTAATAACTACATTTTAATTTGATTTTACTTAATATAACTTCACGGTAAAACTACATTTGATTTGAATTTTATTAACATAGCTCCATCCAATTAACATGGTCGTCAATAAGTGATATCACCACGTACAATTTTTTGTGAAATAAATTTAGGCTAAAATGTAACAATTTAAGTATTATATTAAAAATTCGAATCAATATATTTTATATTTTACTTGTTTGAAAGATATTATTTTTATGTCGCCGAAATCGTAGTTAGAAATCAAACCGGATCTCTCCTACCTAAAAACTTCATAAAGAGAAAGATTCAACCTTTTTAACAGTAAAATTAACATAACATACAAACAATAGAATTTGATTTAGATACAATTTTTGGTAGAATAAAATCACCAAAAAAAAAGTTATCACTTTTAAATATATCCACATAAAAACTCATGATCCATGAATTTTCTATTATTAATTCTCAATTAATTAATATTCACATTTATTTAATTAATATTCATCTTCATTTATGCACTTCAGTATTATTAAATTAATTAGAATTTCGCATTGAATAATGCATTTCATTATTCACATTAGTATAGGTTAATTAACATCTAGCTTTACTTAATTGAAAATTAAATAAATAATTTAACATATATTGTCACATATATATTCATTGATATTAATTATAATTTAATTAATATTCAGACATATTCAAATATTAGTTTTACAACACCTATAAAGCATGGATTTGAATTTGATTATCAAGCAAGGTCTTCTCTATCTTGTTGTACTAGTTTTTAGTTTGAATAGACTTTAGTGAATTTCGAACATGTAGATATGCATACTCAGTGCATTAGAAATTGCAGCATGACCCATCAATAAATTTCGAGCGCAAAAATAAAAATTCAGATTTTGTAATAAAAGAAATTAATATAAAGTATATTAAGATCGTGTTTGTTTTAGTTAAAAAAATTGATAAAAATCTGAGTTAAAATTAACGATTAATCCATGTTTGGTTTAGATGACAAAGTTTATGATTTCTCAGTAATGAAAAATTCTATTAAAACCTCGCTATATAATTTATAATATATAGCCTCTGAAAATCTTGTAGATTCTACTATTCAAATTTATGAAAATCCATAAATCTTTAAAATTTCATTAAAATTTAAGTTGAGAAATTTTGTATTTTCAATTTAGAAAAACCTTATAGAGTTATAGTCACGTAATTGAGTTGACTGCGTGAGGATCACGCACGCGTGACGAAATGGCTGACGAAATGGTCTGTACATATTAAATAGAGAGATACGCGGCCAACATTTTCCGCCGGCAGTTTTACGCGGCCAACATTTTCCGCCGGCAGTTTTATGCGGCCAACTGTAACAGGCTACTAAAAGTTTTGGTTTGTGCATCTTCCTCACTAAGGTTGACATTTTTTGCTTTGATTTCTTGCATTTGTTTGAAGATTCAAGTAGTTTTTAACTATTACAAGGGATAATTTTAATTTTGATCTACGACTCGACTTTTAACACGTTATAATGAAATTATATACTCTCCCGTCTCAATTATATAGGTTGAGTTTCTTTTTTTCTTGTCCCAAATATATAGGCTCGTTTTCTAATCTAAAATATTTTGTCGTGTTCATTTACCAATATAACCTTATTACATTTTCTCAACTTAATATGTCAATTTTTTGAAATTATCCAAATGCACACATTTCCCACTTCTTAGAAACGTGGAACAACTTTCATTTCTTCTTCTTCTTCAAATTCTTTATTAATTCCAACAATAATTTAGTTTTACATACTGAAAATTAAATAGGGGTAAATTATGAAATATCTTGACAAAAATTAACTTTTCAATGATATTAAAGAAATTTTCTTAATCTATTGAATGACTCAACCATTAGACATAACATTCGCGGGAAAATAATTTGGGGAACCGTGAATTGCACGTACAACAAAGGAGGCGAAAAACCCAGACGCTATATCCATACTATCTCAAGTTAATATCTCGAAATTCTTAAAGAGAATATATAAGGCCGAGGAAGATTCGTAAAATGGGCTATTCCAACAAAATCTTTAATATTTCGAGATTCAATTTGATCTAAATAAAAAGTTAAATGAAGGAAAAAGTTTTTGTCACATACAAATCTCATACATGTCCAATGCTGAAATGGACGTGCCCACATGTGATGGCATGTTTGTGTCCAAGTTGGGACAAATATTCAACCATTTTTGGAGTTAAGAGTAATGCCATTGAGTGACATGGTATCTTGTTTTTAAGCAAATAAATTCATAACACATTGCTCCATCTCTCTATTACTATAACAAGAAATGAACTTGCATTCTGTCGGTTTATTGGGGATTCTCTTTTTATTTATCTTTACAGAAAAAGTCAAAACGTTTAGAAAATTGACCCTTACAATTCTTTTCAAATTTTACATCGACTTTTCAAATTGGCGATTGTATAATTTTTTTGGAAAATTGATTTTCGATTTCCAATCACAACTTCAATAACAAGTTGGTCTCTTTTATATGAAGGAACAAGTTGATTTCCAATCTTTTAATTGTACGGTCAATTTTCAATGTTCTGACATATTCAATTTTTTGTTCAATCGTCAAGTGACACTCACGAGTCCAATTTTATATAACTAAGTTCTTCTTTTCATTTGAAGCAAGAGATGTTTCTACGAGATGTCTAAATAGAGATGACAAAAAAACCCCGCACCGTCCCACCTCATTGGGGGTTGGCGGGGTAGGGTGGGGTAGGGGTGCCCCGCCCTATGACGAATAAAAAAAAATAAACGGGGCTGGCCTGCGCCTCGTCCCATTGTCATCTCTATGTCTAAGACGAGGCGGGGCGGGGCACCCTATGTCTAAACAATTGAACTCATTTAACAAGGTTTCTACTTTTTAGTAAAAGAGATTCCTAATAAAACTACTTCAAACTAGTTATCTTTAAAAGTTTTTCTAATCAAACAAAATACTTTTAAAATATTATTCAAACATGTTCGTAACTAACTTCTTAATCTCAGTAGCAGCTTTTGATTTTTTTTTTTTTTTGAAGTTATGTCAAACGAGCCGTTAGGACGGATTGTTGAATAATAAAATTTTGGGAATTAAGTTGATACATGATAAATAATTTGGAGATCAATTGTGCCACTCTAAGAACTTTAATGCCTCCAGAAGAAGGGTTCAAATTCATCGTCGTCTCCTAACATTTCTTAATCGCAAGTCGCAACAAGATAAAAGACTAATATTCATATCGCTTATCCAATCTTCAGAAAAACGACATTTCCTTTTTTTGTTTCTTTCACTTATTGTTCGATCATATTCGAACATAGCTCCAGTGCGTAGTGGACACATCCCAAAATCTATTAAAGCTATTTGGGAATTGGGACCCCACGACTTCAAGTATGTTTTGGAGCTTTCCCACATGGTCCCATTAAGCACGAGAGTGACATTACTTTGGGGTCCAATGTGGAAAATTATATTTCTTTTCCTTCTTCCTTTTCTTTTTTTTTTTTTTTTGGAAGAAAAAATGGACTTCTCATTTCGTGGTGACCACTTTTTGGATTATTTGAAAGCATTATAAGGATTAGATAGTGACAAAGGATTAGAAACTTTGTGTAACTCAAATCAAATGACATTATAATTATTATTTTGTAATTTTTTTGGGGGAAATACAAGTCCCTATGATTAATTCTTTCACTACTAATCTAAAAATAAAAATGTAACATCACTTATGTTCTTCATTGCTACTATATTAAGATGCAGGAGAAAAATTATGGTAGATTAACAAGTAATGTGAGAAATTGTTGCATTTTATAGCATCGATCACTGTATACGTTTGATTTTACTGAAACTCTCACAATAGATTAGATGAAATGTGAGAAAATACCCAAGTAAATGGCACATAATTTATCTTTTTTAGGCAAAGAACGGTCATCATCCATATTTTCTTCGATTTCCTATTTTTGATGGTCTTGTGACGATGCAATGCTATGAGATTTTCATACGATATTTCCTCGTGGACAGGGGCGGGACCCAGACCCCCCCCCCCCCCTCCCCCCAGCCCAAATTTTTGACAATTTTTTTTTAATTTTATTTTTTTGGTTCTTTTTGCATTTACCATTACCATTTTGTCCACAAATTGAATAAAAATTTTAAACCCTACCAATTTCATTTTTCGTTTCCGTTTTCAAAGTATGTGAACTCGAAAGAAACACTTGTAATAAGGTATGATTTTACTAAATTAATTATTGGTACTTTCTTTTATATTGTTTTTTATTTTTTATTTTTATGTTAATAAGGTATCCAAAAAAAAAAAAAAAAATTCGGGGACGCTGCCCCCGAACCCCATGACTCCCCACCCCTTTACGGCTGGCTCCGCCCCTGCTCATGGATAATTAGTTGCTCGTCTTTTGATTTAAAGGTGATCAATCGAAAGTTGATCGGCTCGTAAGTCATACCTGTGAACTCTCTCCAATTTTTTCGATTTTCCTCTTCAAAGAGAAATGTGCGCTTAAAGCAGCTGGTTATTGTTGGGCTGAAAATGCGGTTTCATTCTGCTTCAGGTAGAAATAATTAATATACATAAAATAATTATACTTTACAAATTAATAAGCTTCTTTAAATAATAAATTATTACGCAGTGAATCATATAAATATAAAGAAGTCATATTTTATTACATTTGGCATTGAATCTAGGCACTTATATTGTACCTCTATTTTAATTCTTTATTTTATTTTGTGAATCAGATTTTAATAATACATTTTCTCTTCATTCAATGTCAAATTGTTGAGTTTTCTTTTCTTAAATTCACTTTCGGCCAACAATATACTCTGAATCAGTGTTCTAAAAGGCTAGATGGTCAAATCAGTATTCTAAAAGGCGCGCCTAGACGGTTGTCTAGGCGCACCTTGGCCTAATGCATGGCCAAAACATCAAACCAAGTGGGTTAGCTTCTTATTTAGCAGCCAACGACAATTGTTGACCGCTAAAGGGCGCCCGACACAATTATGCGCGCCTTGACTTTTTATTTTTATACAATTATTTGAAATTAAAAATTATTAAATATTATTTTCTTCAGTTTGCCCTGATTTAAAATCAAAACAACCTTGGATTGTACAGGGTTGTGATGATGAAAAATATAATGGGGTGGAAAATGATATAAAGGAATTCGACAAAGAGGATTTTGTATCGGAAGACTGTATGAATTAAATGAAGGAGATGTTACTGAATTGAAGTCTGATAAAGAGTTAGATAAAATTTAAATTCCTATGTTATTTAGTATTTATTTACTATTTTGTATTTAAATTTGAAACTTATATTTTTGCTGGAAACTTTGGAAAAAAATGTATAAAATTCCTATAAATCTATTTTAAATATTTAGTAAATATTATTTTTAATTGATTAAAAATTAAAATAATATTAAAATAAGAAAATGTATTTTTACGTTTTTTTTACGCATATGTCTCGTCTAAACTCGTTTAGCCCATAGCTCGATCTCCACGTATCGCCATGCATTACACCTTTTAAAACCTTGCTCTAAATAGGCACGTAAATCGAAAAAAAAAAGTTTTCTTTCATTTAAAGATTGTGAAAGTTTCACATGTTTAGCTAAGAGCATGATGTTTATTTATAAGTAATTAAATAAGTATATTTTTTAAAAAAAAAATATTGTTAGTCAAAGTTTGAATTAATAGTCATTATTTCACTCCTTTTTCTTTTTTTCTTTAAGAGTAATAATAATTAATCACTCTTGCAAAATAAGTCAAATTGTGTTCTTCCCTCCCTTAACTATTTATTTAAGTTGAATTATGCAACAAATAATGTAACTTATTATTTCTATCTCTATATTATTATTATTTTGTTTTTTGATACAATTAAATTTCAATAATATTTTTCTCTTCATTCAACATTATATTGTTTGACTTTTATTTTTTCAAAATCACTTCGAGCCAATCAAATCAACAATATCGAGATTAACCACAATCTACTCTAAAAAAGAGTGTTCTTTTTATTTAAAAGTTTCAAAATTCTATGAAGTTTACTTATAAGGGTGTGTTTGAGTCACATTATTTTGGAATAATATATTTTGAAATAGTAGATTGATGAAGAATATGTGGTTGAAAAAGAATGAAAAAGTTATTGATACGATGAAAAATATTATTTTATTGAAGAATGTGTGATTAAAAATAAATAAAAGAATGAAAATGAAAATTTTAATGTGTACCGAACATAAACTAAGTAAATATATATATATATTTAAAATAAATAATATTTTGTTAGTCAAAGTTGAAGTAATAACAATTTTATTGTAAAAGACGATGGTAATAGTACTTAACTACCAAATAATTATCATATAAAAAAATCAAATATATGTAGAAACAAAATTTTAGTTAGAATCTAAATATTTTAACCAAGCATGCTCACGAATGGTATAGATCTTGATGTAATGAATATTAGTTAAAATTTAATATATTTACAAACTTTTTACTCAATTTTTTTTTTTTTTTTTTTTTTGAACTCAAAATACTCTTAAATTTGAAGAGTTTTTATATCTCCTACATTATTTTATTTATTTGGGGGTACGGAAATAACCCAATTACATTTTTTTTTTTGTCAAAACCCACTCGAACCACAATTTAATGGTGTCTTCCTATATGTCTCTCTCCATATACATGACGAGTAATGGTGTCAAACATTAGTTTAAGTAACAATTACATGATACTAAATGATAAATTTACTTAAATACAAGTTCGGGTGATTCGTTTGATTAAACATTTTAAGTGTGTCCATTTAAACTGATGCTTTAGTATTACTGGTGTTGGATAACATTATTCATGTATGATATTTGTTGAGCATATAACATGTATTGGAATACGTTGTGGAAAATGGTGACAAGGGTTAGTCTCCTATATGAAACTTTATATAATACTTCTACTCAAGTTTCCTAATATATATAATGTGGGTTGAATTACATTGCATAAAGTGGAAGTGCAATGATCGTATGCACTTTGATACTCAAAACAAATTACGGACAATTTTTGAGTGTGAGATCTCGGACCTATGAATGGAAATATTCCCGAAACTCGTACATAAAAAAGAAAGTGAGTTGGACAAAAAGAAAAGCGACTTGAACAAAAAAAAAAAAGCGACTTGAACAAAAAGAAACGAAGTGGCAAAACACGAAAGACGAGAATAACAAAGTCAGATTTAGATTACACTATTAAAGATTACCTTCCAAACGACACAAAAATGCTGTGTACATTTATACTCCTTAATTAATTCATATATTTGATTCTTAATTGACCTAATTGCCTTTAAATCATATCAAAACCCTCACCAACCAAACCTTAAACATTAGGAAACCCAAAAACTATTTTTATTATCATTTTTTTTTTTTTTTTTTTTTTTGAGTTAGGTGAGACACCTACTACTCAACCTAGATTTGTTTATACCTAACACCACCTAATATTTTACATGTTTATTAGTTCTTTCTAAGAAAGGCCGTGAAATTTTAAAGTTACTGCAATCCGAACCTAACCAAATATAGATCATCAGACCAAACCTAATAAAAACATAGATTATAAAACCGAACCTAAATACTTTGGTATTGGCTCATATAACCAACAATGGAATCAGTTATCTTTTAAAATACCAAATATTTGTAAACTGCAAAGGGAAAAAGAAAATTTAGTTTCTTCTTCTTCTGTCTTTTGTTTAATAAAATAAAACTTCTTTACCCTACAGTATTTTATATTATTTATATATATATATTTTTTTAGTAGAAAGTTGATCTTTATGAGGATCACGTAACGATTTAGCCAAAATTTGACCCCTTTTGTCATTATGAATTGATTATGGAACTCTCAATAAGGGTTGAGGAAAAGTTGTACAATGGATCTAAATTTTCGGAATATTCAATAAACAATCAAGCTTTAAAGAATTCCTGAGTACAGCAAGGTAAGAGTTGGCTAGGATCACAACACAAAATTTATTGCACGTTGTGACATGGTATACGTTTAAAGAAACGACGAGCAAGAGTCAAACAAGAAGACCCTTAATTGGAAATGTTGGTATCGACTTAAAATTGTAGGATATTTTTTAAAATCTCAAGATCCCTGCACTTTTTGTATATCTCGTGATATTTTGTTGTATATTCTTTTTATTTCTAGATGTAGTTAGTCTTATAAATAACAATATTATTATAATCGATTCGGATCAACCATTTTGACAAGAAAAATTGGGGATCGATTCAAAATCCGGCTCAGTTATATGTGCAAAAAGTTGAAAATTTGGGAACCCATTAAAATAACTCAGAATTGGATAGATTCACACTTACTGACGGGTTCAAATTTATTCTATTTTATTTAATTATTAAATATTAAACCTCCGTTTGACACACATTTTCTAAAAGTATATTATTTCAAAACTCATTTTTCAACTATACATTTTTCAATAAAATAATATTTTTCGTCACATCAATAATTTTTCTTTACTTTTGAACCATATATTTCTTATCATATCACTATTTAAAATCAATGTTCTAAAAAGCACGTCTAGGCACGAAGCATAATGAAAACGCTTCGTCTTGAGTCTAAACAAAAATTAAGCGGTCAACGTTGTTGTTGACCGTTTAATGCTCGCTTAGCCTAAGCGAAAATTAAGCGGTCAACGATGTCGTTGACTGCTTAATACTCGTCTAAGCGAGCCTCATGCCCAGATTTTAAGGAGGCCTTTTTTTTTTTTTTTGTTAAATAAAACCAATAATCCAAACTCAGCAGCCCACTATCTTTTCAAACTTCAAACACTCCAAACTCCAAAGAACTGAGAAGATGGAAGAACGAAAAAAAAAAAAAATACTTTAAAATGAATTGGAGTCCGATAAAGATTTAGATTAGATAAGATTTAAACTACAAGTTATCTACGTTATATAATTATTATTTTGAAACTTATCTTTATGTAGAAATTATTAAGTAAATACAGTATTTTATAATTTTAGATATTTGGTATGTATTATTGAATTATTGATTTTTTTTTTTTACAATGATTAAAAATTAAAATTAAAAAAACGATTTTTTACGCTTAAGCTTCACCTAGACTTGTAAAGCTTGAATCTTGGCCTCCACGCCTAAACACATTTTACGCTTTTTAGAATACTATTTAAAATACATTATTTCCTAAATAATATCCAACAAACACACCATAATATATTAATAAATAGATCCATTCTCTTTACAATACATAAGACAATATTATATATGTTTTCTTTTTAATATAATACATTTCAATGCATATATAATCCCACTCTTGATTATTCTTAACTTATTAGCAAAGAATCTGTCATTTGCCACCTGAGAAAAACTTAAAATGTAACAATTGTCTGTGTGACTAATTATTTGAAGAGGCAAGATGGACTTTGTGCTTTTGAATAAAATAAAGAAATGGCAACAATGCCTTGGAATGATGTAAATGGATGCACATTACTATAAAAGATTCCATCAAAAATTGAATATTCATGAAAATAAATTCATTTATGGTACCGGTTTTTCTTATATAGAGACAACATAATTGTTCAATAATCGCGTTAAAGATACGTAAAGATTTCTTCGATTTCTGTGACGTGTTTTATATTTTTGTTATTAATAGTATGTAATTATGTAAATAAGGTTGTTCGAGACAAATATATCAATGCGCCCTCCAATAAGGGGTCTTCATTTGTCCATTATGACACTCATTAGGTAAAATATTATATATATAAAATAAAAGGTACAGTTTAGCCTTCACCATCAAGTAAGAGTATTTATTTATTTAAAGCTAACAATTTTTTTGTTACAACTTGCATTATATAATAAGACGCGGCAACCTCAAATCGATCAATTTGGGACGAAAACAATGATGTTTTTGGAGTATTTTAGACTTAATAAAATTCAATTTGGGACCTCCAAATATGTTAAGAAAGTGTCCCGTGTCTAGCTGTCTGGGATACGTGAGTGATGATGCATTGATATAATAAGAATTTTTGAATTAAAAATCTAAATTCTTTAGTATTTTTTGCACAATACATTGTACGAAGATCGTTACAATCAATTCTGTCTAAATAGGACTCTATCTGTTGGAAAATCTAACATAATTGGGGCCACACGTAACGTATTAAAATGTGTGTGCTATTATTCAAAGTTTATTAGTTAATTAAAGTGATCTACCAAAGATGAATTTTGACTAATGGGTATTAAATTTCATGGAATGAAAGTGTAGAGACCGGATATTTGTTTCAAATTGATGAGGGGCTGATTTGAAGCAAATGAAAGATAATGGCCATTCATTATCTTATTCCTATTAGAGGGGTCATGGTCCCCAATTGTTAGTGTCCTTCAAGCTTCTCTACATCCCCATCAATGGAGAGCAAATTTGATAAGGAGATCACCAATCAATTGGAAGATCATAACCAATTCCGGCGAAGAATCAGACACCTATGGATCTATGGTTCAAGGTACGCTTCTGTTTTCATTTTGATATTCTCGTTAATTTCAACATGGACGATTACAAGGTTGATTATTGATTGTTTTAGATCAATAATCCTTAATATATTTTCTATCAAGTGGTATCAGAGCCGATCCATTGTTGAATTATTGAGAAATTGAATTTTAAAATTCTGGATTTTATGGATTTTATGATGTTCTTGTTATTTTATGCAATTTGGATTTATTGGTATATGAATCTAGCATGAAATTATGTGGATCTTGATAATATTAAGGTTTTCTTTTTTATCAAGAAAATTCGGATTTGAAATAAAGATTTGATTTTTTGGATCCGTTAGATTTTTGGATCTGTTGAAATAAAAGATTTCAGTTTTTTTTTTTTAAAAAAAAAAAAAAAGTTGGTGCAGCCGCCGCCGCCGGCACAGGTGCCGGCGGCAACGGGCTGCTGTAATAGCTGCGTGCACGTCGCTGCAACAGCAGCGTGCACGCCGCTGCAGGTTACAGCAGCGTGATGCTGGTGCAGCATCTTCACGCTGCTGTAACCAGCAGCGTTTTGGTAGCAGCCGGGTGCTCGCAGCACCCGCTGCGGAAGGCAGCGGCGAAGGCGCCGCTGCGTGTTGCAGAGGCGCCTGTCGCCGCTGCGTGTTGCAGCGGCAGTCGACGCTGCTGCTATTGTAGCAGCAGCGTCGACTGCTACTTCAGGCGGGCAGCGCTCGCCGGCTGCTTCGGTGCCGGTGCGGTGCCGTCCCATGTGTTCCATCAAGGTTTTCAGTTAAGGAAGATGGAGGGGCTTCTTCCATTTTTTCGGTTTGGGAAGATGAGGAGGCGGGGGCTTCTGCTGTAAATTTGAAGTGTTTAGGCCCTTGGCTGCAATTAAGGATTAGGGTTAAAATTTATATTTTAGCCCCTAAGGTTTTAAGGTAATTCAAGTTGGGCCTTGAGGTTATGGGCTTTAATAACTCAACCCCTGAAGTTTAAAGTTTTGGTTATTAAGCCCCCATAAAGTTAAAATTCATCCCATTGGGCCTTATAAAGTTCTGGATTTAATAATTCAACCCCCTAAAGTTCTGAAATTAATTAATTTGGGCCATTTAAGTTCTGAATTTTGTAATTAAGCCCCTGAATTTTCATAATTGGTTTAAATTGGCCCCTAAAGTTTCTAATAATTGATTTTTGACTTCTAAACTTTCCAATAATTTATTTATTGATCCATAAAGTTTTGAACTATTAAATTTTGGGTCCTTAAAGTTTTCTATAATTTATTATTGGTCTCTAAAGTTTTGAATTAATTAATTTTAATCCATAAAGTATTGAATTATTAACCCTTAGGCCCTTAAAGTTTCAAGATAAATACAATTAAGTATTCCGCTTTTCAAATTTTGGTATAAAGGACTCATTTGAGTATATAATATTCAAAAGTGAATTGATTGAAGCAATATGTTGCCAAAGCAACCTCTCTTGTGGAAATTAATTAACTTAGAATATTAGAAGGAATTCGTGTGTATGCTTGTTCATGCGGATATTAGCCGGCCCAAAGGAAGGTTAATATTTGGCCGAATTGTATGCACACTTGTGGTGGTAAATGTGTGACAATTATAAGGTTTCCATGTGAATAATAAATCAATCCAAAGATGAGTTTATTATTTGACAGGATTTATTGTCAATGTTTGATCACTACATCAAGAGTACCACTTACAGTTAATATTACTGTCCAAAGACTTGATATTAATGATGTGCTAGGTATCTTGAGATGGGACGTACCATTATTTGAATAACTTAATTGTCTATACGGATTCCAATGTGAACATGTTTATTGGGAACAAGTTCTCTATTCAGTTAATCCATCCACTTTTGCTATATCTGTCAACATCAACTCCATTCCAGTGCTAAATAGAACGAACTTCAAGTATTGGAAAAAGAACATATTAATTGTTCTTGGCTGCAAAGATCTAGATCATGCGCTTCGGATTGAGCAACCCGTTTCTTTTACGGAAGAAAGTTCATCTGATGGAAAAAGGGAACTTTGAGAAGTGGGATCGCTCAAATCGCATGAGTCTAATGATCATTAAGCGCGGCATTCCGGAAGCCTTTGGAGGCACAGTATCTGAAGAAGTAACTAATGCCAATGATTTCTTGCCGAAATGAGAAACGTTTTGCGAAAAAAACGATAAGGCTGAAACAAGCACGCTTTTGCAAAGCTTGATTTCAATAAAGTATAAAGGCAAAGGAAATATAAGGGAGTACATCATGAAGATGTCTCACATCGCTTCTAAGCTTAAAGCACTAAAGCTCGAGCTGTCTGATGACTTGCTCTTACATTTGGTATTGATTCCGCTTCTTGCACAATTTTGCTGATTAAGGGCAGTTACAACTGTCAAAAAGGGGAAAGTGGACTCTTAATGAGCTCATTTCCATATTATGTGCAAGAAGAAGAAATACTAAAGCAAAATAAAATTGGCATTACTCACTTGGCAAGTACTTCTAAGGATAATAAAGAATAACAAAGCTGCATTCGGTTCGGTTTAAAATAAACAGCAAAAGTCTGAAAATGATAAATTAAGCTATAACTTTTGTGAAAATCTGGGATATATAAAGAGAGACTGTACTAAATATCACGCTTAGCGTGTGAAGAAAAGTACACTTCTCATTTTGGTTTGTTTTGAGGTAAATTTAATGTCAATACCTAGACACACTTGTTGAATATATTTCAGTACTACTATTCAAATAAGTGTGTATATGCGGGATTCTCTGATCTGTCAAAACCAATTGATGCTGAAAGATTCATCTATGTGGGGTGATGGCAAATCAATAAAGGTTGAGGCTATATGGACCTTAAGTTATCATTAAAGGCTTGTTATTATTTGAATTTGAAAGAGACATTTACGGTACCGTCTTTTGGACGGAATTTGGTTTCTATTTCTACATTGGACAAATTTGGTTACTCTTGTTCAATTTGAAATAGTCAGATTGATCTCTTTCTGATAACTTATATCAGTTTAATACAGTTGCCTCTTATAAAGAAATCTTGTATATGAATCCGCATGGTATTGAACATAAATTAACCAATGAGAATTCTGCTTTGTTTTGGCACAAGCAATAAGGTCACTTCTCTCAAAAGAGAATGAAAAATCTTGTATTAGAACGAATTCTTGATTCCTTTAATTTTTTAGACTTAAGTGTCAATATCAATTGCATTAAGGAAAAATAAACAAACATAAGGAGATTGAGTGCCATATGACTTCGGACGTCTTAGAACTAATTCATACGGTTATCTGTGGATCATTTCCTTCGTTTTCTTGGAATGGTCAACGGTCATTTATTAAATTCATAGACGAATTTTCTCACTATGGCTACCTATATCTCATTTATGAGGAATCCCAAACATTGGACATGTTCAAGGCATACAAGACTGAGATTGAAAATCAACTCAGTAAAAGAATTCATTAAGTCAGATATTACCATAGTGGTAAATACTATGATAGATATGACGAATCAGAAGAACAATGTCCAAGGCCTTTTGCTAAAATTCCTAGAGGAATGTGGAATCATTCCACGATACATCAGAATCTTTCTAGTAAAGATCAGTAAAGACTGCAGCTTAAATTCTGAACACAGTTCCAAATAAAGCAATTTTTTAAGGGGTTACAATATTTTTAAAGATCCCACTATCAAGTCAATTTTCAAACGGGAAATGTTCGGTTCCTTGATGATGTAGAGTTTGCGGGGGGAGATAAAGTTGTAAGGGTAATGATTTTGTCTTGAATGAAGTATGTATATATATTTCTTTTGTTGCAATTGACAATGATCAGGTTCAGGGACAAATTCTTGCTCCAGATCTTGTTCAAGAAGCGATTTCGGATCAAGACTTCATTACAAAATCCCCTATACACAATCAAGAGATTGTTCCAGAAATTCAAACTCAACAACAAACATCATTAAGGAAATCCACTATAAAAGGGAGAAAGACAATTCTGGATATTTTTATAGTCTCTCTCCAATAAAATAAGGATGACATGAATTGGTGAAAGAAGATCTGATCAATCAACTTTCATCAAATAATGCAAAGTAATAACTCTCAAAAGTGGATTGATGTCATGAATAAGGAGTATAAGTCTATACAAGACAATAAAGTTTGGGATCTTGTCCCATTACCAGAAGGTGCGAAACCCATTGGTTGCAAATGGATATTTAAAACCAAAAGGGATTCGAATGGTAATGTGAAAAGATATAAGGCTCGTCTTGTGGCTAGAGACTTTATTCAAAAGGAAGGCATTGACTACAAAGAGGCTTTCTCTTTAGTTTCAATGAAAGACTCTTTCAGGACAATTATGGCACTTGTTGCACATTTTGATCTTGAGCTACAACAGATGGATGTTAAGACGACGTTTTTCAATGGTGACATTGATGAAACGATCTATATGGTACAACCGAAAAACTTTGTGTCAGGAGACCCAAATAATATGGTTTGAAAATTAAAGAAATCCATCTATGGGCTTAAGTGAGTTTCCCGTCAATGGTACCACAAGTTTCATCAAGTAATTATCTCATTTGGTTTCGAGATGAATGTTGTTGGTGATTGTGTGTATCACAAGTTCAGTGGGAGTAAACATATATTCCTGATTTTGTATGTTGATGACATACTGCTTGCCATTAATGATATAGTTGCACGAAACTAAGAGATTTTCATCAAGGAATTTTGAGATGAAAATTTTTGGTGACGTCTCTTTTGTATTAAGGATTTGGATACATCGGGATTATTTTCGAGGTATTCTTGGATTGTTACAAAAGAGCTATATCGATAAAGCATTTAAAAGGTTTGGCATGCAGGACTGTAAACCAGGTGACACCCCTATTGATAAGGGAGACAAGTTTAGTCTCAATTAAAGTTTCAATGATAAATTTAAAGAAAAGGAAATACGTAAAATTCTATATGCTTCAGCAATTGAGAATTTAATGTATACTCAAGTTTATACACATCCGGATATAGCATTCATGGAATGCTAGACAGATTTTTAACTAAATTTCGGGATGGAAATTTGGAAAGCAGCTATAAGGTTATTCAGTGTTTATAGAGAACTAAGGATTACATGATCACATTCAGGAAAATCAGACCAATTGGAGATCGTTGGATAATCTGATTATGATCATGGAATTGACTGCAAAATATTGTCACTGGGCTGCATATTTTGGATGGAATTGAAAGGCCATTTAAGTTAAGTTATTATGTGACAATAGCAGTCTTGTATTCCAACGGGAACATGACGATGTCAAAGTCTAAAGACATTAAGTTCCTAGTTGTTAAGGAAAGAAATCAGAGTGGTTAGATTTCTATAAAGCATATAGAAACAAACTCCATAATCATGAATCCATTTACTAAATGGATACCACCCAAGGTCTTTCATGAGTATATTGCTCACATGGGTGATTCATCTTTTGATGATATGCCAGTTTAGTGGGAGTTTGTATTTGAATGTTGTCTGTTTTAGACACATATTTTATCCATGGATATTCGGTTAATTTCAGAAATAAAGTATTCAGTTCAGTTTCACTCTGATTAAAGTTTATGGTTGATCTCACTTAAGAAATAAGGTTGGACCAGTTGGAAATAGACATGGTGGATCACATAACATGCAATTTCCATGCTACACTTCCATGATTGATCTATGTCATTTGGTTATATGGGTGTACGTGACCATTGATGGATTTAGTCACGTTAAGTATGACGAAAATCGCTTTGATCCTATATCGATATGACTGATGGACGAGATTGTTTGCAATACCCATAATAATAATAATAGCAAAAATTTTGAGCTCATAAGGTTGTGCACATTTGAAATGTTACACGTTTGGCCCAGTGGGAGATTGTTGGAAAATCTAACATAATTGGGGCCACACGTAACGTATTAAAATGTGTGTGCTATTATTCAAAGTTTATTAGTTAATTAAAGTGATCTACCAAAGATGAATTTTGACTAATGGGTATTAAATTTCATGGAATGAAAGTGTAGAGACCGGATATTTGTTTCAAATTGATGAGGGGCTGATTTGAAGCAAATGAAAGATAATGGCCATTCATTATCTTATTCCTATTAGAGGGGTCATGGTCCCCAATTGTTAGTGTCCTTCAAGCTTCTCTACATCCCCATCAATGGAGAGCAAATTTGATAAGGAGATCACCAATCAATTGGAAGATCATAACCAATTCCGGCGAAGAATCAGACACCTATGGATCTATGGTTCAAGGTACGCTTCTGTTTTCATTTTGATATTCTCGTTAATTTCAACATGGACGATTACAAGGTTGATTATTGATTGTTTTAGATCAATAATCCTTAATATATTTTCTATCACTATCAACTCAATCCAAATAGAACTTTTCATCATCATCCAAACAAAGATTAATACACAAAACAATGAGAAGCCCCACCCTTTTTTATCCGGGTCAAAATAAATATCGTGAATAGTTGATAAAACGCTACATATACACTCAAACACCCTCACAATACTCATATTGTAGTGATTGGTCGATGAATACGTGTGCTCTTAACATATTAAAACATCTAAATCTATTATTAGAATATTAGGTATTACAACATAAATTTGATTGCAATGGTCTCACTACAAATATCAAGAACATCAAACAAATCGAATTAAATTAAGTAAATAATTCTTAAAAAGTCGTATTTAATTAAAGAATAAAATCCAAGATCGTAATACCCCCAACCACCCACCCGCCCGCCCGCCGGCTTCTTTTTCTCACCCCACCCCACCCCACCCCACTATCCATCTTTTGTTTAGTTTTTTAAAGAGTAGTCTATTAGAGACGTGAAGTGATTGGGTCAACTTCTACGTTCAACAATGAAAGTTAGAAATGCAATATTGGCTGTTGCAGTGAGTGAAGAGCCCTCACTGCCTGTCTACTTATGTATGAAGGTTTTCACTTTATATTATAAGGGATCTTTTTGGTTGTTTCTACGATTGGAAATCTCATCGTTAACCATTTCGACTCGATTCTAGTTGAAATCGGACTACCATAACCACAAAAGATATTATAAAATGTCACGTTGTACTAATTAGTCTTATTCCATTAACGGAAGTTGAAAAACGTTGGCTGTGATTTTGCTCTTAATTGAAGATTCATTCTAAACAACGTGTAAGACACAAAATGTCAATTGGCATAGGTCATTTTCAATTGCAAATGCGATTATATTCAAACCATTAAAGGCCAAGTAGTTTATTGTCTGACACGATATTTAAGAAATACCATTAATTAACTAACACGGACACAGTTTCAAATCACTGCACATCTAATTAACTTTTCCTGGTCGAAGATTCATTCTACATAACATGTATGGCACACGTCATTTTCAATTATAGATACATAAATGTAGAAGGTTGTGTTTTGGTATCGAATCTTATCCCATTATTAACTATTAGTATTTGAAGTGTTGGCCGGATGCTACCGTTTCTCTATTGTCTAGCTCGGCGGATAAGAAATACTTTCCTTTTGTAGTTGAAGTTGTTCGTTAAAGATTCATTCTATATAACATGTACGATACAAATGCTAAATTGGCAAAAGACGATCTTCAATTATAATACAATTACATACGAGCTATAGAAGGTCTTATCGTGCTACTTGGTCTTATTTTGTTACTAGCGTAGATCGATATTCTCCTCTTCCTTTATTGGCTAGCATGAATTTAAGAAAAACCGCAGACCTAACTTCCCTTTTGCAACTATTACTTAAATATTCATTATAGAAAAACATGAATGTATTGGACGCAAAAAATGCAAATTGACATGCTTCAAATAAGCCAAAAAAAACTGCATAGAAACGACAGCGTGCTTCAGACTTCAATGATTGGTATGTCTCAAATTTAAAAGCAGCAAGTTGTGCTGTGAGTTTGTCTGCAGTGTGGTACAGTTCGACTGACTCTTCAAATTGAGTGGCCTTTCAGAATCAGCTTACCACTCACTTCAACAGCCAATTGCCTGAATTTTACTTCATTATTCAATAGAAGTTGACCCAACCCTTTACTTCTCTAATAAACTACTCTATAAAATTCTAAACAAAATAGTGTGGGGGTGGAGTGGGGGGTAACGAGGGGTTGGTGGGGGTGTGGGTCATGTATGTTACGGAGGAGACATTATGCCCATGTTTTGTTTGAATTAAAATAAAATTATTAGACCCCCGGGCACATCCCAACTAAAAAAGGACGGGTTCTTAGTTGCGGCAGTTCAGATCTGTGGGTGGGGGGACTCTTGGACCCTGACTGTTTGGAGGACATCCCGCGATTTATCGGGTCTGCATCTTGAAGGGCCAAGACGTAGACCACATGATTAATCGTCGAATGTGGACACCTGGGTATAAAGAAAAATAGTGAAATATATGATTGAAAATTGAACCGTTGATAAAAGTTTATAAATCTCATTAAATATGTGGTTAAAAATAAGTTTTAAAGAATTATGTTTAATAGGAGCTATGATCTTAGCGTTTGTTCGATACAATTTGTTTGAATTTTTTTTTTTTAAATGCATTTTTATATACATTCGTCCAATCTACCTTTTAAATACATATTTTTCAAAAAATATCTTCCAAAGAAGAACTTAAATTTTGCAATCTTTTAAAAGGGTGATTGGCGCGTAACATCTCCACCTTATTTTGTTATTGTGGAAAATATTACTACCTTTCATTTTATTTTTTTTACATTTTCACTATTATTTTTACATTTCATTGTGCAAAAGGTAATTTTCATCCATTTTCTAAATTAAAAATTATGAAATGATGAATATACCATTCTTTTTAAATAAAACAAAGGGGAAAAAGAAATAATAATTGCAATCATAGTCCCAATTTTTTGAAAAGCGGATGAATCCCAAATGTAATTAGCACAAAATGTCCCTACATTTCACTATTATTGCCAAAAAAAAAAAAAAAAAAGCCCATACATTTTTTTTTTGGTATTTTCACCCTTAATTACGTATTGAATTGCACAAACCATCATTCTAGGGCTGTAAGCAAAAACCATCAAATCGGAAAATCGAACCGAAACCGCATTTTAGAAACCATCGGTTTGGTGCCACGTGGACCCGTCAACGAAATTGTTTTGAACCAAACCAAACCGGTCAAAAATGGTTTGGTTTAGGTTTGAGAATTTTAATTGCGGTTTAAAATCAAACCAGACCAGCGAAAAAATATATCAAAATAAAAAAATAAAAAAAATGATTTTTTTGAAAATTCATCCAAATATGTAAAATTCATTAATTTTGTCATTTGTGTGTATTTTTGTCAATTTATAATTTTCTATTGTGTATATATTATTATTACCAAATAATTCTAATTTATATCTAATAATCTCGAGACTAACTTAATCTATCAAAAATCATTTTTCTCTTCAAGATTCAAATTTCTACAGTTGCTTCTGAGTCTGCATTCTCAACTGGAGGTCGGATACTTGATTCCTTTAGAAGTTTATTAGGTGCAATGATGATTGATGCTTGTATATGCGGAAATAATTGGTTGCAAATTAAGAATGAACCTGTAGTGCTGCGCTAATATTTAGATGAAGTAGAAGCATTTTATGATTCAATGAAAGTTGTGGCGGGTGGTTTATATTTTCTATTACCATATTTTTTAAGATTCTTTTATCTATCTAGTATCCAATATTATGATGATATAACGAATGCATTTATTTGACAATAGAGACTATGAATCATGTCTGACCACAATTGATGTTTGAGTATATGTGAGAAACTGAATTCGTAACAATATACAACGATAAGCTTGTGTAATTGTTATGTTTAGATCTTATAAACAATTGATTTATTATTATGGTTGGTTATTCTCTTTGTCTAATCAGTAGATTTTTCAGATATGATGATCACGAGGTCTTGTTGAACATCATTATATTTTTTGGGCTTTATATTTAGTTTAGTAGACTTATATTGTAACGTTATCGTAACGTTTTAGCCTAAAACGACAAACAAAAAACTATATTTTAGTTTATTGTGATTTCACTTTGATTTAGTTGGTATTTAATTTGTAGAGATATAATTAGTTTGTTTTATATTTATTGCTAGTAAGATATAAATATATATTGAATTCAATGAATTAATGTCATAAAAGTAGACAGACAAAAAATATACGATGAAATCGACGGTTTAAAATAGGACCAAACCATTAGGTTTAGGTTTGAGTTTTTTTCAAACCGTTCAAAATGGCTTTGATTTAGGTTTGAGTTTTTTTCAAACCGATTTAAACGATTTGGTTTAAAAATTTGTCAAAAATCGATAAAATCGAACCGCTTACACCTCTACATCATTCATATCCATTTTCATCTAATTTCTTAATAAAAAGCTGTGAAATGAAGAATATACACTCCTATTTAAATAAAAAAACTAAATAATTAATTGTGACCA
Organism: Fraxinus excelsior; assembly: GCA_019097785.1. Lineage (NCBI taxonomy): Eukaryota > Viridiplantae > Streptophyta > Magnoliopsida > Lamiales > Oleaceae > Fraxinus > Fraxinus excelsior. The sequence goes on from CM032629.1 coordinate 9,482,746, forward strand.
TAGTCCTAAATTTTTTTAAGTTCAAACGAGTCCCCAATAAATGATTTAAAAAACAATTTTTAAAAAAAAAAAGTGAAAGAGAGTCCCAATTAAATTTATTTAAATATTAAAAAAATTAAAAAGTGTAAATGAGTCCCAAATTAATTATTAAATAATTAGAAATTTAAAAAATTGTTTTTTATTTAAATGGAATGGTATATTCATTATTTCACAGCTATTTATTGAGAAATTGGATGGAAATTATGGTCCGCACAATAAAAGGTGTAATTAAGGATGAAAATACCAAAAAATGAAAGGTATTGACATTTTTTCACAATAACGGTGAAAGATATGAACATTATATACTAATTACCCTTTTAATAATTTATTTGAGATTTATTTGCACTATTTAAAAAAATTGGGAGTATGATTGCAATTAGATTTTTCTTTTTATTTTACTCAGTGAAAGGTGAAAATGCCAAAAAAAGAAAGATAAAGACATTTTCTACCATAATAATGAAAGGTGTGGACATTTTGTGCTAATTACGCCTTTTAAAAATTCAATCTGAACACGGACTCGAAAAAGTAAAAGGCTAGTGGTTGGAGTTGCACAAATGCTAAAAGAAATAATTAAGTAATAGAAAATGAAATTTATATATATATTTTTTAGAAAAGTAAACACTTACATAGTCAAATCGTTTTTTATCTACATAATTGATGAGATTCATATATATATATATATATAAATTGGCTTCGTTGGATCGATTTTTGGATTGGTTTTCGACCCTTTTTTTTATTTTTTTGGGTCTAATATGCCGATTTGATCCAATTCTTATAAATGAAAATTTTGGGTAAAGAGGGTGGAGGGGTGGTGAGCCTTATGATGTTGGACTTCAATATATAATTGAACTGGTCATCTATACCATGCTAGTTTAGTATAGACGAACCAATAAGAGGATCCTGCTACTAAATTTACTCATTCAATGCGCCTAACCACCTCTTTACTCAGAAAAGAAAAAAATAATGATAATTTTCACAATTAATCCAACTGTCCCAACAAAATGAACATTCCCTCCACGTAAGATGTTTCTATTGAAAGCACAAAAATATATCATTGCATAATACTTTTAAAATACCCAATTTTCACCGTAAAATACCCTATCCACTTCACCACTAAAATGTAACAAATCGTAGAGGTGTCAATCCGGGTGGTCGGTCGGGTCGGCCCGCCAACACATGAGCTGGTAACGACCTGCGTGAAAAAAGCCCACCTGCTACGTGTTCCGGGTCGGTTTCGGGTTGATCCACAATTTTGGACTACAACCCATGCGGGTTACGGATCACGGTTTGTTCCGATTTGGCCCATATGATTGTATAAATAAAATTATAAAAATATAGAATTTTTCATATTTATAGCAAAAAAATATTTTTTTTGTTAAAATGTAAACTAAGAATTGAACAAAATGATAAATTCATATTTATACCAAGAAATGTTTGAATAGAATTCAAATTTAATGTTACATGAATTATTTATAACTTTACAAAGTTAAATTTAACTTAAAAAATAACAACTAAATGCATTTATAATTACTATTATCAAATATTTATAGCATAAGTGTATCCCAATTAGGTTGATACTCACTTTTACTATAATTTATAGTTTAAGTACATCCCAACTAAGTTGACACTTACTTAATTATAATATATATATATATTTTTTCACGGGGCGCGATTAATCGCGGCCATGAAAGTGCAACCTGCAAAACCCGCGGGTCACACCTCATTGACCCGTGAACCGTCCGCACGGGTTACAGGTCGGCCCGCGATGTCGGATCGATCCGAATCGATTTTCACCGATCTGGCCGATCCGTCCGTTTTGGCACCTCTAACAAATCGACTCTATCAACTCCAATCTAGTGTGCAAATCTAAAGACTTGCTAAATTGTTTTTTTCTTTTCAGGAAGGGCCATTGAATTATTGGCTTTCACAGCGATTGGTGGTGGTAGTTGGTTGGTGAAAACTTTTATTTATGAATCAGCTCTCTCTCTCTCTCTCTCTCTCTCTCTCTTCAATTCGTCCAACGCAATGTTCAGGTCTTTTGTGCGTGTAGTTAAAAATTCTATATAATTTAGCAGGTGCTACAATATCAACGACGGCATATTCGCTAAAGACGAGTCAAGAAGATAATTCGCTTATTTTTAATTTTGATCCAAAAAAGGAAAAAAAAAAACACTTATGAATAATTTTGTAAGCTTTAGTCAAACATACTCATATTGAACATGGCTTTTAGCTTTAGAAGTGCAAGATGAAAAATGAGCTACCAAGCACACACTAATTATCACAACGTAACGTGCCTCTACCTACCCCCACTTACTACCTACAAGAGTTGACAAAATATTGTTTCTCTTGTAATAAATGAAAAATAAATAAATAAGCGTCTGCTTGATTAGTTTAAATTTCATGAAAAATATCACATTTGAGGAATTCAATTTCTATTTTGGCTGTTTGATACGAAAGTGAAAATATAATTCAAATTCGAAGATATAACCATTTTAAGTTTTTATTTTGTCAATTTTATGAAAAATACATTCTCAGAGAGTACTTGAGTTTTTATTTTTCAACTTATATGAAATTAGAAAGACTTTCCATCTTTGCCAATCAAACAGATTCTAATTATTTCTCCCAACTTGGCTTTAGTCAAAACTCAAAACCCGTGTGACTCGTGCTTCTGATGATGATGATGATGATAAAGTTTACTTTTTATTAATCTTATAGTAACTTCGTATTATTAATAAGATAACATTTAGTAAAAAAAGACAATTTGAAAATGCCCACCCCACTAACCTCCCAAGGGTCTCATTTCTCTGCACGTTTTTTTATTGTCAACTTAACTTTTTAGTTCGATTGATTCTCTTTAACATTAACATGGAATAATGTAAAATACAATATTAGATATTACAATGAACTATTCTTTTTCTATTTAATACTTTTCCATATTATCCCATACAACCTATTGAAAGTCTACCAACTCAAATTTGGAATCACATCTAATTCTACCAAAATTCGCACTTTAATAATTTTGAACTTGACGACAAGAAATGAGCACGAACGGAATCCCCTTTGATGACTGTAAATGGGTGGAACTGAATCTTTGATTCCTCAAACAAAGGCGTCGAAGTGTGTTCTCGTCGCCCCTCCGATACTTAAGTTAGAGAAAGAATTTTTTACATAGGTATGTGAACTAAAAATTATTATTTTTTAAAACATATATGATTAATGAGCCTTATCTCTGTTTTTATAGAGGTTAGTGGTTGAATCCTAAAAGTCAAAAAGTGTGACATCCTTATCCTTTTTGTGTAAGGTGGTGGAGTTGTGATGAAATCGCATCTTTGAATTTGATATGGATCATGAGTCTAGGTATTTGGATGATGATCAACATTATATGATGCAATTAGGGTAGGATAAGAATTTTTATATGGCACAAAGAGAGAGATCGGTCTCCCTGGCAAAGCCTGAAATCGACCATGCCCGAGCCTAATGTCACAAAATGTTGTGGTGGGAATGTTCGGGCCAATGTGTTCGGACTGAGAGCATCTATATTATAGATCAACATGCCGAATTGCAAAAAAAAAAAAAAAAGGGTGAGAATTGATGGAGGAGAAGGTCAAAATCATGGGAGCTTGAAGGGAAGATAGTTACCGCGTAAAAGACAATCGCAAGGGAACAATATTCAAAAGATAATAAAGGAATTGCCATTGCATAGTATCTAACTTTCCAGAGAATTAGGAAAATCTTGGTCCTTTATCATGTGGGCCATAGCAAATATGATTGCAGTGATAGCTACAAACACTTACCCAACTTTGGTTGTTGAGATCTTGATTATTGATACCAAGACTTGGGTACCTACCATCCACAACTGAGTTGCACATCAACACGTGTTTCTCGTTTTAACCATAGATTTTCCTTCTCCCTTTAATAGGCTCGTGGGACCGGGGTGGGGCACGAGAGAGAAGTTTCTTTAAAGCTTCTGGACCAACAGACCACTACGGGCTCGAGGAGGGTGGGGGGTGCGGAAGGTAGATTTCTTTAAATCTTCTCGACCAACTGGTCAATCGTAAATAATTATTCTAAAATAATAGAAATAGAATTTTTCATAAATTAATGAACAAATTTTCTTAGTGGACCTCGCTGGACTGGCCCTTCAATTCAACAGCAAGACTAGGCCAGGCCTGCCTATCAGGTAAAACTTTTCAGCAGATTAATAGCAAGAAAATGACCGTTGTTTTCAACCTCTGGGTCCCACTTGTGAGTAAGGAAGTCAACTTTGGCGGTTGAGATTGTTACCCAACGGTACAAAAATCCATTTCTTAGCTTGAATAATTTATAGCAGACACAGCTAATTATACGAGGAAATTAGGCCCACTATCTTCACAAAATAAAAGATTAGATTAATACCCTTAAATTAGATTAATCTCGCCAGAACATATCGGTTTAAAATAACATCTCGTCACTTTTTTATGAAAAAATGGTATCATAATTTTTAGTGGCGATATACCTAAACCTTTGTTTCTTTCCCTTATTTTTAACTACGCATTGTCTAATAAAATAATATTACACGCGAACTCAAATTTTTTTCTTATTTTTCAAACATACATTCTCCATCAAAATACTATTACAATATACATTTTGGAATAAAAATGGGGTGCTCTAAACCCTTTAAAAAAAAAAAGATATACATTTAAAACTTCATAAAATTGGTTTCAAATTTAGCTTTTGTGTAAATATAAATACACTAGTTATTTTATTGATGAAATTGCACATCAATGACAACTTAATCTCTTTTTAACAGTGTCAGAACTTAATTTCTTAAAAAAGTTAACACGATATGTCATTTTTTTTTTTTTGTTAAAAAAAGTAATATTTACGTTTTAACAAATATCATATGTACATTCTCTTAAAACAACATTCCTTTAAAACCACAATTTCAATCATTTCATCACTTTCGTTATCTTGTTCATATTTGTCTCCATAACGATGAAGATGTAATTTTATCCATATCTGTAAGAAGAATATAAATGCATAATGTGAGACATTTTTTAAAATTATTTTTTTAAAAAAAAGTTGCATAGTATGCCACTTTTAAATTTCACCATAATAATTCATATGTAAAATGTAAGTAAAATGTTACATTACCTCACTTTTTAATTTTAATTAATGTTTGAATTCATATTTATATTCAAATTTTCACAAATTCACATATATATATATATATATATATATATATATATATATATATATATATATATATATATATATATACATCTTTTTAATTGATCCAAAAGAATTCAAATGAAATAGTCTACGACCTTCTTAAAAAAATGACAAATCATGTAATTTTTCTCATTCTTATATTTTTATTTATTTTTTTACAACACCTTGCATAATTTGAATTGATTTAAAATTAAATTTTCATATATACTAACTCAATCCAATTCATACAAATCTGAATTTTATTAACTCAAAACCATTAATCTAAAGATGAAATTTCATATGTACTATGAAAAAACATCAACAACACAAAATTAGAAAATTGCTACCTATTGTATTATTGAACAATTGAAAACGGAAATTATTTAAATTCCTAAGCAATTAATGAATAAACATGCCAAAGGAAACAAGAATCCAGAATTAGTTACTAAGGACCTGCTTAGGAATTTCAAGTTTTTTAAAGTGTCGATTTTGAGCGCATATCGATTTTGAGCGATTTTAGCAACGATTTTTAAAACTGTCAAACCTATACTTGATAGTTTATTATTCATCGGTTCTGAAAGGTTTTTAAAAGAATAAAATTACATATATATTCATTAGTAAAATTTTCTTTTGTATGAAATTATTTTATTGATGAGTGATATTTTACTTATAGATATTTTTTTTACATATACGTTAATATTTAAATTAAAAAGTAAATAAAGTTAAATATTTACTTCAAATTTCAAGTTAATATTTTTTAACTTATAAGTAAATTTTATAATTATAAATAATTTTTATACTTTTAAATAATTTTTAGTGAATTATTTTACTTTTGACTTTTTGTCTTATTAGTAATATTTTCATTTTATAACAAATCTTTTAAATTAAAGTGATTTTTACTTATTAAGTAATTTTTAATTATAATTCATATTTTACTTATAAGTATTTTTTAATTATAATATATTTTTTTAGATTTTTATTTAATTATAAGTGAATATGACAAATGGCAAAAATCCATCGATTCGATGGATTGAGAGAACTGCTCAAAATTATAATACACCAGTTTTGAGTGATTTTTAAACTTTTCAAAATTGATGTAAAGAAAACTAAAAAACAACAATTTTTTCAACTTCTCGTAAATGGTGTCACCCAAAATCGGTCAAAATAGGTGAAAAAGAAAACACCCAAGCATGCCCTAAATAAATTGAATCAAATTTTCGAAAATTCCATAGTCAAGCTTTAAAAAAAAATTGAGAATGTTTGTCACCTGCAAAAAGAAACTTCCGATCCTGATAGTAAATGAAATTGGAAGTGAATATGAAATTAATACCAAATCTGAAAAGTGAACTTCCAATGCAATAAAAAGATGTAGAGTTTTGATTTTGATTTTTTTTAAAATTTTAAGCAGGAAAAGAGCAAAATATCATCACAATAATCTGGAAGAAGTCATGTTTAACTCTGGATTTGAAATAGAAGTGAAGAATTTTGTTTCTGAATTTTTGTATTCTGTCGGTTTAGGATTATGATTTGGGGATTTCACAATTCTTTATATTTTACCGTAATTTTTATGTGGTTTATATGTTAATGAGCTTAATTAATTGTTGACTAATTTATATATTGATCTTTCAAATTGGTATGTTATTAGTATGGCTAATTGAACGTAATTACTTTTGAAGGTTTTTGTGTGAAAACGTCTATACTTTTTGTTTTTTGGCGCATAACGTCTCTACCTTTCACATTCTTTGAGTTAAACGTCAATTTTACAAATTTTTAACATAAAATGACAATTATACTCTCCTATATAAATAAAACAAAAAAGAAAAGAAAAGAAAAATAAAGAATAAATTACAATATGCTCATAAACTTTTTTTAAAATACAAATCAGTCCAAAAAGTGGTGATTTTTTGCCTTCTTTTCACCCCAAATGCGTCCAAATTTCGGCAGCATCCGGCCACCCAAGTCGCCGAAGACACTGATTAACGGCCTTCCAATTCCCCCCTCAATTACCACCCAACCACTCCTAATTTCATAAACTGTAGTGGTCGGAATTAATGCTGAAAGTTCACTGTCCTCAAATTTAAAAATCGTTGGAAATTACATTCTGGTCACCCCCATGATCAGAACTCACCCTCTATCAATTACTTATCACCAGACGACCACACTCATGCCAAAAATTTACAACAAACATAAAAAAAATTAAAAAAATTAATTTCATGCTAGATTCTTTGCCATTCGCGACACAGCCTGCGCTCTTTTCAAATTTCGGCGCCGTCCGAAACACCCATGGTCGCGGACCACCTAGGCTAGGTCCCTCTTCACCAAGCGCACCTAGTCCAACCATGGGTCTAGGTCAATTTCGACCTGAAGCCGTTCAATTTGTGGGAGAAATACTATGTTCCAAAAATTGTAATTGGATTTCGACCTAAAGTTCTAACGAATCCAGAAGACCCATGGATGGAATAGCTACGCTATGATGAGAGGGTGCTGAATGGAGTGGTCTGTGACCATGGGTTAAATGGATGACGCCAGAATCAGCCAAGTTCAGTGCGCGGCGCGCGCGACTGCGTTATTTTCAGCTTCAAATTGAACCTATTGGATGAGTGTTTTGGATGAATTGCCCACATGGCTGTGGTCATCTGTGTGTGGGCAACTAGATGGTGGTGGTTCGTGATCCTGTTGTTGGTCGGAGGTGCGACTTCTAGCAATTTGTCCATTTTTCGAGTAGCTTATTTTGCTTGTTAATTTTTGCCAAATTATTGGATGATATGAAGAATTCTTGGGATGGAATTGTAGATAGTGTTGAGGAGATTGTGTTGGTACCAATGTCCGGAGGTTGTGGTGGTGGAAAAGAGTAGATGTTGTCATCAGACGGTGGAGGTGGTGGAGGGAGGTGGATGAGAAGAGAGAGTGTGTTTTTGTTATTTTTAATATTTTCATAAGTTTTGGATTGATTTGCATTTTTAAAAAAGCTTAGGAGCATATTGCAATTTATTCTTTATTCTTTATTTTTATTTTATTTTTTATTTTATTTATATGGGAGGGTATATTGGTCATTTTATATTAAAAAATTGGTGAAAATGATGTTCAGCGCAAAGAATGTAAAAGGTATGAACGTTCTACGCCAAAAAACGAATGGTAAGGACATTTTCCACAAAAACTTTCAACGATAGGAACGTTTTGCGCCAATTAACCTATTAGTATCTTTATCTAATTATAATTTTACTTTAGTATTTTGATAAGTGTTTCTCCTTTAAAAAAAAGAAGGCTGTTTGGGAAGTTGCAGCCTTTACAGATTCATAGGCTTGGGCTTTTGCTTCATAGAAATACTCTGGATTCTATTCTTTTACAAAACGGAAAATTCATATATTAGGTATTAAGTATGCAACAGTTCAATTTTCAGAAATTAAGTTTAAAATTTCAAAAGTCAAGTATTAATTCAATATTTTTATTTTAAATAATAATAATAATAAATTAAATTAATCTACCCATCCCCAACAAACCCTCGTCCCTACCCCAACCCCCACAAACCCATCCGTCGTCAGTCCCTCGTATAGTCACTAGCATCCAACCTCGCAATTACTGTCATCCAAATAACTTCACGGGAGAAAAGATAAAATTTACAGAGATAGCCACAAATTCTTCAGCGACGAACTAATCGACAACTAAGCATTGTCGGCTCAGATAGTAGATATGGAGGGAGAAACATAGCAACTGTTGGAGAACATTGTCGGAGCATTGTCGACGATGAGCAGTGTTGTTGTAATTTAAATCTATTTTTTAAAATTAGAAATTGAAAAACAACACTTCGTGTAATTTGCAGAGTACTCATTGGAGTAAATAACTTCAATTCTCACTGTCCAAATCTGGTTAATTAAATTTGCAATCAATTTGGAGAATTGAGGCCGGAGATATCAATGGCGTGTGAACCTATCTCTTGAATTTGTGATATGTGATTTATGCACTTTGACATATGGCATGTTATGTGTGACCTGTAGCCTTATGAGCATTGATCTATGACCAATTTTAATTAATATGTGATGTGTGGACATTGATTTGTGACATATTCATAGTGACCCGTGATCTGTGGACATTGATCTGTAACCTACACGCGATGACCATTGATTTATGTTCTATTTGATTTGTGACATGTGAATATTTGTACGTGATCAATGCACAATAACCAGTGACATGTGACCATCACCACTACCGGCACCACCAACATATATCAACATAGCATTTGACACACTCTGTAAATATGTAACCACCACCACCACCACCACCACCACCAACACCATAAGCACCCCCACAAAATCACCACAAGCCACCTCAAAAATCACGACAAAAATGCCTTATAAACCACCACAAAACCGCCGCAAAACCACCACATAAACTACCACAAACTACCACAAAAATTACCAAAAACCCTCCACACAAACTGCCGCAAACCACCACAAAATTTGGGAATATGAGATCTTAAGACATTGGTTTCTGCTTCCTGAGAGAGTAGAAGAGAAATGATGAAAGAGGGAGTATAGAGCCAAAATGCTAGGAAGAGAAAGTAGAGAGAAGAGAGAGATGATAGGTTAGATAGAGAAACAAAATTGGGGTTAAGCCTATGTTTGACACCCTTTTTATTTCTCATTCTCATTCTCTTTTTTCATTTCAACCACACATTCTATCAATAAAATAATATTACACATAAACCCAAAAATTCTCCTTACTTTTTAACCACACATTCTTCTATCAATCACTATTTAAAAACCAATTTTTAACCCAAAAAGGGTGTCAAACATAGGCTAAATCTAGCTCTCGATGGATTGGAAAGTGGTGTGTAATTTAATTTTATAATAATGATATTAATATTATTATATAGAATTTCCACCCGATTTTTGAATAAACAAATCTTCTACCTGTTTTGTGAATTGTAATCTTTAAAAAATTGTGCCCGTGTAATTTCGACTTTACAAAAGTATAGCGGCCTGGGGCGGGCCTAGTGCCCTTAAAGAAACATAATTAAGGCCAACTCAAGGGATGGGCCAATCCATAGCACAGTCAGGCCATGCCATGGGTCGGACTTTTAAGGATAGCCTAGCGGGTAAACATAACCCAATCTTTTTACACATCTAACCTGAATACACCGGCTACATTAACATGTAAAATGGATGCCCTAGGATGTTGTTCGAGGCATCATCGAGTTGAAAGTACCACAAATTCCTAGAGACATATCATCGCAAAACTTTCTAGATGTACTTGAGTCAACTAACAATTCGAAATACCATGACCCTTTATACACGAGACAAATAGCCACGCGTAAGTTTGATTTACATTCCATTTTTTGAGAAATATTTACCGTACAATAATAAGAAATAATGGAATGCGTAGATGCACACGAGAGAATGCTTTTTCGACGCATCTGTTCCAAACGTTACGTTATGCCATGGTCTGATTTAAATAGAAACTAAGCCATGAATCTTGCAAACCAACCTACAGACAAAGCAAAGTATCTTCATTCTATCAAGAGATTGAAAAACAACGATTTCGATAGTCCTTTCTGATCTGAAGACTTTATTGAACAGGCAATCTTCCTGTGCACAAGTTTATATAAAGTGATGGATCATGAAGAACATCAAATCGGATGCAAAAACCAAACAGCAAGACTGCATTGAGTTTTACTAAATCTGCATCCAAATACAATACAATTTTGGCCATTTTCCAAGTTCATTTAAGCAATACCTTCACATGCCAGACAAAAGAATGAATAGAAATTCAATCTTAAGAAGTGCTTGATAAAAACAACAAAATCTAAATGCTTCAAAAATTTCAACAAATGACAAGAATATTACACGCTCATTGAATCATCTAGATTTCAGTGTCAAAAAGGCGGATAGTTAGATTAGAAACCACTCTGCGAGCGAAAGGTATGTAACTTAAACTGTACCTGCAATAGTAGAATAATGACCATATTAATGGTACATAATCTTAAAAGTTACTTCAAACTAAATAATAGATTGTTTAAATTGCTCAGCTCTATTGCATATATTGTTAACAAAGAACTTGAAAACACTGCTAATATCATCAAAATTTTAATGGCTTAACAAGTTCATCAAAGTTAGCAATCAAAAACTTTAAGGTACACGCCACATCAAATTTTGGCTAAGCTTGAAAATAAATAAAAAAATTACTCATTTTCCAATTAACTCTAGCTTTATTGTCAAAATCCAAATATTAAAAAAACTTACTTACAAGAAAACTTTCTAAGCTTAGCCGAACATGTTAACTCCTGTGGTATAGTAAATACTTTAGTTACTCGGGAGTGCAATCATGCAAAACTACGTCCTCATCTCCACGGAGGATGTGCATTAGAACATTATCTGATTGGGATGCAACTGGCGATATCTCGATCCTCGAAAATCCCTCTCTCAAATGTAGAAAATATAATGGCTTCCTAAGTTCAAGAAATAATGCCATCAACGTTCTCACTTCTCAATGTATGACCCCACTATAGAGACCACTGGTTTTGTGAATTAATAAGTTGGCTTCTCTGAAAGAAAATCCTAGATTAGATCATTTCCAAAACATTGTTGACTTTCTAAGTCAGGCTTTTTGTACAACTAGAAACTAAGTAGGAGAAACTTGACTTCGTTTAGCAGAGGTTGAACGAAACTTTGATGTTGAATTGGAGCTGAGCTCGATCAACTTGGATATTTGGCAAGTTACTTTTAAATTGACTATTAATTTCCATGCACGGATGACTTAACTTTTCTTAATTTTGAGTAAAAAAATAAAGTTAAACTAAAAGTAACTCTTACATTGGTATCTAATCAAATAATTTAGCCTCTGTCTTAGAAGGATTTATTAACGGTTTAATTATAAATAGTTAGAAATAAGTTGTGGATAAGTGGATAGTACTCGTGGATCCATTGAAATATGTGGTTGAAAATGAAGTTCGACCAATTTCTAAATGTTTTATAAATTTGCCAAACGGAGGCTTAGTTATTTCCATCTTTATCCAATTAAAGAAGTATTTATTTTAAAAACTTGCTTTAGTTACTTATAAGTGAAGTTTCTAATTTTAGCCACAAAATTAACTTCAAGTCTTATATTCAGCTTCATAGATTGCCAGAGCAATGTAGTAATAATAGATTCCGAATATTTCCTAATCAATTTATTATTTATGCCTCTCTCGCTCACCAACAAAACAATTCTACTGAACCTCAAGTCATTATATCATTCGACTTAGATTTCAAGGAAAACTATCATTTCAAGAAAAGTAACAATTTCATGAAAAAAGATACCCACATTTACTTTTTGAATATTGTTAGAACAAAATTGAAATAATTAGGAGGAAATTATCTGTTATAAACTCCAAAAAAAAAAAAAGCATGCCAAACCTGAAGTGAAATGTAAAAATTGCGATGAGGGAGATGGAGGAGTTTGATCGATAAATTATTCCTTCAGAGAGAGAGAGAGAGAGCAGTCATTGTTGGAGGAACAACATGAAGACGGGGATGCGATAGGAGTCTTATAAAATGCTTGATAAAATTACGCAATTATCCTTATTGAAGAAAGAGTGGCCGTAGGATGTTAGACACTGGTTAATCTAAGATTCTAAATACGGGTAGGGTCTTAATGCATGAAGGCTATGATGTTAGTGATGGAGATAAATATAAGAATACATATAGAGCCTAGATAGGATTTTAAATTAGAGTTTAATTCACAGTATGTTTATTTTAATTAGATTAGATTAGTTTTAATAATACGATAAAGTTAACTTATAGAAGTTCTACTAGTTTTAGATTATATACAAGGTTTATTCATTGTAATAGGTATCCTCGATTATATAAATAAAATTATTCTCTTGTCCTCAATTCTTGTTCATCATCAAATTAGCATGCTCGTGCATGAGTTAGCTTCCCCCTCCAATTTGATACTTTTGTTAGATATAATCGAAGTAATTTTTTGAGCGAGAATGACAGTTACATATTCTCATATTTTTTGAATTTCTATCATCCAGAGAAATAGAAACGGAAGAGCTACATAAGATTTTCTCAAAGGATATTCCAATTAAGGGCCAATTACCATTTTATTAAGTGTCCGTGTTCGACTTCTACCGTTTATTTAGTCAAAAGGATATCTCAATATTTCACTTGAAATAACAGTAAATGTAAGATTCTGGAATGAAACACACTTGAAGGATAATGGAAGAAAGTGATTTAAAGACAAGCTCACCAAACAAGGGCACAGATCTCACATATGATTGCAATTATTGTTAGAATCTTACTATGTACCTGAAACCAAACCAAATGAACTTCTAATTACAAAAATAACAATATAAACAAAAATATAGTGACAGATCAAAATATCCATGGTGTGCTCATGCACGATTCTGGGTGAGGGTGCATAATGTCCTACGAAGTGATGAAAAATAGTGGGTTTAGTAGGAAGGGAACCTCTAAGCACAATAATGAAGCTTGAAGGGACAATAAGAAGAAAAAGAAAGGGAAGTGAATTGACTTCCATTACTGAACTGTTTAACAGTTCTTATTTATTTTCACAAATTTACTTTGAAGTACATTTTAAAGCATTATTGCCTCATTATTTAATAATTGATCTGAAAAAGTGACAAAAGAACGGGCTATTGGCCAGCAAACAAAATTAGTTAGGGTACATGTAGCTCGGCTCAGTGAAGTTTAAATATATTAGATAATTTTGATAATAATTTGAATCATATCTTCACAACCTTTCCCCTTTCATGCTCACTTCATTTCATTACTCTCACAAGCAGAATCAAGTATTTACTTTTTCTTAAAATTCAGTTAATGCCACGACTTACCAAAAGAGCACAAATGAGAGCTAACACAACACACCCCGCATAAATTGCTGTAGCATAGACACGGACAGGATCAAGCATCATTCTTAGCTGTTGCTGTGGTCCAATGAGGAAGGCTGTGCTGCCAATGGATCAAAAAACAGAACCTCAAAAAAAATGAATAAGAAGAACAAAATTCCAGCTCAAATGGATGCATATAAGCAACACATAGTAGTCACTATTTCGATCTGATTTCATATTAATAGTGAAGACTCGAGTTGGTAGCACAATGCTTTTGATCTTGAACACTTCAGCTTTACACCAACTATGTAGACTTTTTGCTCAAGGCCACCATGGGATCGGGTATATAGAAGCCATAAAAACATTGATCTCCAAGATTTAAGCTCTGCCAGCAAAAGTGCATGTTTGGTATGTGGTATTGTAGAACTTGGAAAATATAGTAAATGAAGGTTGGACTTATTCTTTCTACTTTGATGATGTCAAATACTTTACAGTAAACCTTACCAATCAACCATAATGAAAAAAATTTCATGGATCAAACTCAATTCTAGATTGCAAGATAAGCTGACACGTCTTAGCCAGTTTATATCATAGCATACCTTCCAACAGCCAGCACATTGCCAAAGGTAAAAAGCAGAGCAAATTTGATGGGTTTGACAAAAACAATCAATGACTGCAAAATAGACAAGATGGTAAATGTTGGTTAATAACTTCACAGAATGCATCCATGTTGCTTTTTAGATATAACTGAGAGCATCTTGAAATCCATGTGCTCAATTTTTTTGAATCTTAATCGGATCGAATTGCTCATTGGAGTTTAATGGGCTCTGATCCTATATTAAGAATTGGGTTCAACATTGTTAAGAGGAGTAGCTCAAACTCTTATAACTTGGCCTATGTTTTCATCTTCATTCGATATGGAATTTTATCCCTTAATACCCCTTTCTATAACAGAGCCTCATATTTTCTCGAGATTGTATAAATTTAAGTTTTGTAAAAAAATAAGAAAGTAACAAGGGAATTCAGCACTTTGAGGCTACAAAGTTGCAATATTAAGGGCATGTCTGGCCAAGCTTAAAGTTTGTTTTCAAACATGTTTGAACAACTTATATTTTCATACTTTTAAAAAGAAAACAATTTTTTTTTTTTGATAAGTAATGTAACATATATTAAAAAAAGTCCAAGTATACTAGAAGTATACAAAAGGACAAAAGAGTCACAGATTACAATGATCCAACATTTCTACTAGAGAGCTGAAGGAACGAAAACCCACACCCTTCACCCATTCAAACAATAAATGAAAGAAACTACTCTTCAACTCCGGAATGGACATCTCAGTGTCCTCGAAATGTCGAGCATTTCTTTCCCTCCAAACACACCAAAAAACACAGTGAGGAACAACGCTCCACACCAAGGTAGTCCTACTTCTGCCCCACGGCCCCTTCCAACATGAGAGAAGATCAAAAACAAAACAAATTAATTATTTTAATAGTCATTTTCAAAATAATTAACTTAACTTATTTCTAAGTTTGACCAATAAGATCAATGTATTGTATAGAACACGAATTTAGTTATAAGTAAACTTTTAGCCAATCACAGCTCTAAAAAATTTGGCCATCGAAAGATATTGTACTGGGAAAGAAGGGTGTATAACTTCCTGAATATCAATTGTGCTCGTATTCATCTCTGTAGGAATCCCATTCAAGAATTCGTGATTTCCACAGAATGCTCGGTAAATAATATAACATAATAAATTTTCAAGAAACTGAAAATTTGAAATGTGGGAAATACGTACGAGGAATACACAAACAAGCCCGGCTGCTAAACAAGCAGCAAATCCATACAATCTCTGCTCATGCAAAAAAAAACCCAAAAAAGAGATTCTTAATAAGCTAAAGCTTTGAACAAAAACTAAAAATCTTTGATTAATTGATGATGTAATTATTGCACCTGTAAAGGGGAAAGAGAACAGAGGCCTTCGGTTCCATCCAATAAATCGTCTTCCGGCTGTTCTTCATATTCACTCGAAGCTGATCGATTAATTAATTTCCACATTTTTTAGATTTTAATAAATTTTTTCTTCTTCAGTGGTTACAGAGTGATCGGATCAACTCTCCCATGGCTTTTTCGGGAGCCCAGAGTCGCAGCGTGAAGGTGGGAGAAAAATTATGGATATTGATGAGGTGGATTTTGACGAAAAGGCCAAAGTAATTTTTTTCCATTATCTTTAAACCATACGAAATCATCCCTCAAAAATATGAGTTCAGTAAATTCCCAATAACTTTACATTTTATTCAAATAGATCCTCTTTATTTCCCCAGTTACAATTTAAGTCCTTTATTACCATCTTCTGAGAACAGTGAACAGTGCTACTACCGGACGGAGAAAATTAAAACCCTAGCGGGAGAAAGAGTTGAGAGAGAGAGAGAGTGAGAGAGAGAGAGAGATGTCATCGACACTGCTGGAGGTGACGCGTGCGTCCCACGAAGAGGTGGAGCGGCTTGAGCGTGAAGGACCTCCAGAATGAGCCGCCGACCAATAAGGACCGACTCTACCAGAGCCACCGCGTTCGTAACATGATAGAGTCCACGACTAACAAACTCGTATTTTTTGTTCAATTATTAGCTTTTGCATTCATTTTTCGTTTTTTGTATAGTTTTATATTTGTGGTGATTTAATGATGGAAGAAGCAATAGTTGATTTATTTGTTTTTATTGAAATAGGTTGAAATATATGAAGATAAAGACAGTTCCAGGAAGGACGAGATTGCGGCTCTTGGAGGCCAAACAGCCACGGGAACCAATGTTTTTAGTTCATTTTATGATAGATTAAAAGAGGTTCGCATTTCCTGGGTTATTTCTTATGATCAAAAGGAAGTTTCTTTATGTTCAACACGGGCATGCTTTTCACTTGTTTATCTCTGAATTTTTTCTTGTCCGTGGAAAATGTTTATATCCTAAAATTTGAGTTATATGCAGATTCGTGAGTACCATAGACGACATCCAGCTGCACGAGTTGTTGATGCCAATGACGAGTATGAACTTCTCAAAGAGGAGCCACAAATTGAGTTCAGCGGGGAGGTTGACTCTCTCTCTCCCCCACACACCCACACCCATGCACACACTCACAGAAAAGACTGGGCAATATTTTATTATTTTCGAGGTCCTCAAGATCCATTATGATCAACTGCAATCTGAATGGATGGTATTGCGTGGCAAAATTGAAGGAAAGTTTGGTTTTGAATATGTATGTAAAAGTATCTCTTAAGAGCACTTGGACGAGTGTTTTATATAATAAATCAAGAAAGGTGAAGTGCCTTTCCATGTCTTGGCCCCATGTCTCTGGAGTTTGCTGCATACCCTGATTTTCCTGTTATAGAAACAATATTGGCATTTCATTGTTTTATTGTTTTGATTTCAACTTAGCACCATGGGCCATGGTACCACTATGTTGGAAACAATGACCTAACAATGGAATTATTCAGGGTACTTGGAGAACCTGTAGTGTACTCGGGTTAGATGAGGCAGCAGCCTACCAAATCCTCTAGAAGGGTTCTCTCTGCCTGGGTGAGGGTTTATGTTGCACATAGCATGTTGTTTGATGCAGAAAGCTGTTGGAGCTAGATCCTCTCTAATGTTGGTGGGTGGTGGCTAAGGGACATATTGGAGTGCTGAAATTTACAAAGTTTCCAATTGAAGTATAATTGATGTTTTTCGTTGCCCAAAACTGGGCTCCATATTAGTTTCTAGAGAATTTGGTGTAATGTCTGATTAACCTTGTAACAGTTGTTACCTTTCCTTATTTTCTGAAAGTGAGTGCTCTCTTGACTTTGTTTTCTAAGTAGGAATTCTGATTTTCATGGGAGGAAATGTGAGCAAGTTATGTGAAAAAACTTGAATTGCAATATTTATACGTTCCTTGTTCTTTTGTATTCTGTTGCACTTAGTAACTACATGTCTACTTTCAGGAAGCCGTTGGACGATACCTTGATTTGCACGAACTGTTCAACGACTACATCAACTCCAAATTTGGGGAGCAGATTGAGTACTCTGCTTATCTTGATGTGTTCTCGCAACCAGAGAGAATATCTCGCAAATTGAAGTTAACGAGGTAAAGATTTTCTTTTATGTTTTGCTTCCGTAACATATATAAGCCCAACCAAACATGCTCTTAGTCCAATGTCTTGCTGTTTTGCATGGTGCAAAATATTTCTATAATATATATCTCTGGTATCAACAGGCAATACCAGGAATATATGCAGAAATTATTGGAGTATCTGATATACTTTTTTGAGCGGACAGATCCTCTGCGAGATCTTGGCAGAATATTCTCAAAGGTTCAATTTTGAATATTAACTTCTCTCTGTACATTGAGTTTTATGATTGACATTTGGCGCCCCTTGTATTATCTCTAAGAAAGAAAATAATCATATTTTCTTATGTTGTTGCAATAAAGATGTCACTTATTTTTCTGAAGTTTAGTCGAGTCCTTGTGACAATTAAAGTATAATTGGAAAGCGTTTCTTTAACTTATTACTTCTCATCACTGATAATTTCATCATAGGTATTTACATCTGCCTTTAGGTTAATATTAACGACAATTGCAATAATTGGAGACCAATTCCTTCTTAATTTTTAGCATTTTTAACTATAGATTGTAGATATAATCTCTACGTTTGTGCTTTCTCTACAATAAAAAATAAGTCTTCTTCTTTCTGTAAGGAGAAGTTCTGGTATAAGTTTTTAATTTTGGAAATATTTGTGTTGTTTTGGTGCATGCAGTCTGCAATTGTGTTGGCTAATAATTGTGATCTGTAATGCTTCGTTGCATAGGCATCTGTCGACGGGCAGTACCATCATAAGCTGTATCATGCAATAATAAATTTTGCCAGTGAAATTTTAATTTAAAAGAGTCATTTATGATTTGAAGTGGCAAAGTAATTGTAGCACAGTTTTTATCTAGTTATCCACTGATTTTTCGAGGAATGGAAGTCAAGTAACTGTGAGTTTCTAGATCCATTTATTAGGTATTTCCATACGGGAAGTTGTGTAATCCCTAAAAAGTGGTTTAGTTGAGTTCAGTATGAATTGTCTGCTAGAAGAATATTAATATCCTACGTATGTGATCTTTTTTCTAAAAGTGATGGTTTCTGGCAGGTAGTCACTGAATTTGAAGAACAATTGGCAAATGGAAAGGTAGAAGGATGGGAAAATGAGGGTCAAGAAAATGGTGACATTCCAGCAGAGCATTCTGCGATTGATCTTGATTATTATAGTGCCGTTGAAGAACTGATGGAGGTGGGACCCGAGAAGCTAAAAGAGGTATGGCAGGAGTTCACGGAAGCAATTCTAAGTTTTTCCTGCATGTTCAATTTAAAGTAACTGGTATTGAAATCCACATTTCATTATCCAAGTTCATGTTCGTGCTAAGCTTTAGGACTGTACAAAAAAAATTTGTATTGAGGAATGATAAATTGGATGGTTTAAATGGATTGAGGATTTAGGTAGCAATATGCTGCAATGCCCAAGCAAGGATTTACAAAACAATTATGTTACATGTACATCTTTTTTTTACATCATTTTTTACCTTGTGCCACGTAGCGACACATAATTGAACAGTTCTAAAAAAAACACTTTCCCACCCAACACTTTTTGAATTCCAATAAAATGTACACAAGGTGTGAACCCCACAATATACATTTAGCATTATTCTTTACAAAATAAGCATTAACAATGAATTTCATGCAATTTCCCGGAATGAACAAATGCAGACACCTCTAAAATACCTCTTCGACATGTTCTAGCATTTTTTATTTAGTATGCTTTTCATGTCAGACTATTGGATTCATAGTTTCTATACCAACATGTGAAGTTATAATGAGAAGATGCTTTTCTTGGTTGTGGTACATAACGAATGATATATATCCTGCATATAGGCATTGGCTACATTAGGTTTGAAGACAGGCGGTACCATTCAACAGCGTGCAGAGAGGCTTTTTCTTACAAAGGTCAGGATTTATCATCTTTCCTGGTGATTATCGATCTGGAAAGCACGCTGATCTTGTTATATTTCTTTTTCAGCATACACCTCTTGAGAAGTTGGACAGGAAACATTTCGCGTAAGGCTCTCGCGGTCCACAACAAAATGGTAATTCTGTAACAACACAACCAAGTGCAGATGCAAAAGATATTTCCCTGATTGAATCCAAAGTTAAAAGGTTGCGTGACTTGTTGCAAGAGGTGAGCTAACCGTATCCATCTCAAAAGAAAAGACCATCTTCCTTTTTTTTCATGTCTTCTCTTTCTTTCTGATGATTCTAGATAGTCAATGAAGTTATGTAGTTTTTGCTCTCTTAAACGTGCATTTAACATTACTTGTTAAAGATGTTTTACCCTCATGTGTATTAACTTTTCTCTGGTTTACAGACAATGGTCAGAACAAAAGAAAATGTTGAGAAGAAACAGGCCTTGACATATGAGGAAATGGAAGCAGAACGTGAAGAGGTAATTTCCCCAACCCACCAACACGCGCACTAAAGAAAAAGGGAAATGTTAATGGTGCCCTCGTAAAGATTGTCTAGTTGGTGTATTGGTTTTCTGTGGTATTCGATAGCAAGCATAAAGGATAATGACCATCTAATATTTTGCGTTTCCAAGATATTTTTAATATCTATTCTCATATGTTGCACATCAAAAGTATTGCAAAGATCGATTAGTGTTGCAGCATTGTGTGACAGATTTTCACAGTTGATGGAAGGAGGAATGATAATAGCTAGTATGAGTTATTTTATTGCCTTGTCTGTTTAAAACTTGAAACAGTTATACATATGATAGTTGGATATGTCCACCCATTGTTGATTCGTTTGCAGTTTTACCTGGCAATATATTTTTGTTTGATTTGAACTTTTTGATCAGGAAGAGGTACAAGCTGAATCTGAGAGTGACGATGACGATGACGAGCGGCAGATCTATAATCCGTTGAAATTGCCCATGGGATGGGATGGGAAGCCTATCCCGTACTGGTTGGCTTCATGGGCTTGGGCAGGTAATATTTCATTTATGATCACAAGTTAATGGTGTCATTAGAATAAAATTTTCTTCAAATTGGTTACAAAGAACTCTAGGAGTTACTAGTCAATAGTTCATTTATACCACTGGTTACAAGTTTTTAACCAGCAGCTTCCTTACCATGGTGGATATCTTATTCTTTTTCAACATTGTTAATTAATAAATTTCCTCAGCCTACACAAAAAATGCTAATCTATCAGTTGGAATCCTATACTATGGATATTGGCAAGCGGGGAATACAGAAGTGTTATTGAATGAAAGTGAGATATTAATGCTTTAATCTCTCTATTTACTAGATGTCATGGACAGATAGGCTTCTAAGTGAACTTCATATGTAACATAAGATTGTTGCTGAAGGTGCTTGAATTTATAAGCACTTGAGAGGCATTCCTTTTCTAATCCAAATGTCCTTGTCATAAGCTTATAAACGAGGAAAAAAGTGATCAAATGATACACAGTTTACAAGAGAATGAAGATGAAAAAAGCAAGAGCTGTGAAAATGGTGGGAGCCTATTGATTTTGTAATTTCCTTTGTGCCAAAATCTTGTTCATACTTGAACATAGAAAGAAATGCGTAAATGATTGGCATCTTCTTGTCTTTGGTTTTCTGTTTTAAGGAGTCTATTAATAATTTGTACTTATTTTGATGATGTCAACTTACTCTAGATTTTGTTATGAACGTTTTCAGGAGTTCAAATGTGAGATTTGTGGGAACCATAGTTATTGGGGCCGGAGAGCTTACGAGAGGCATTTCAAGGAATGGAGACATCAGCATGGAATGCGATGTCTTGGTATTCCGAATACCAAGAACTTCAATGAAATAACATCTATTGAGGTATGCTTTCATCACACGTCGCTTCAGCATACCATCATTATCCTGTCATTTGTTTTTCAGATATTTGGTGTCTAGTTCCATCTGAATACTGAACTTGACTGCGTTTATATTGTGAACATTCATACATTTGTGGCATTTATGGTATAATAGAATGGACACTACTGTACAGTATTAATACGGCCCTAGGATGTATAATGCATGTTATTCTTTGATCACCCAGGAAGCAAAGCACATGTGGGAGAGAATCCAAGAACGGCAAGGGGTGAATAAATGTCGCCCTGATCTTGAAGAAGAATATGAAGACCAAGAGGGCAACATCTACAATAAAAAGACATACACCGATCTGCAACGCCAGGGTTTGATTTGAAGTAAATAATTCCACCAGATTCCTTCATTATTTTCCTGAAATTTATGGTAAGACTTCTTTATGGAAATCATTCATGCTTGTTATCTCGTGACTTTGTATTTACCTTTTTCTATTATTTTCATGTATTATATAATTATAATGTAGGGCAAGTGATCCTTTCCTATAGAGCCATCATTCTTGACATGTCGAGGACCTAATCTTTTGTGGCATGTAATTCGGAGTAGAAAAGAATGAGGCTTTTTGAAGATTATAGCAAGGAACGATCTAATACGTGTGATTTACCACTCTCCATGAAAAAAATGCAACCATTTTGAGTCTATTTGTCCAAGTCCCCTGTTTGTAGGTGTCAAAACTATTTTAGTTACCTTTTCTTCAAGAAAAATTGATAAAAGCCCCTTCGGTGAGGCTTGCATTGGAAAACATTTGTAATGATTCGGGAACGAATGTTAGAAATGAAGTTTTTGAATTCTTAATATACCAGTTTTTGTTGTGGCGTGTGAAAAGAATGAAACGTAGACACACGTATTGCCTGTCAGGTAGAGGACTTCTGGTCCACAGGCCTTCTCTAGATTATTATGACTTCGTTAAAAATTTAAATGGTCAATGCACTTAGCATAATGTTTTTCATTGATCATTAAACTTTGTAAAAAATTGTCGAAATTATCAAATTATTATTCCATTGGTTATTAAACTTTAAAAGTTTTTGAATGGTCGCTGAATTTATCACATTAATATCATATTCATTACTCCACATTCCACAACTCAATAGAAAATTCGACAAATTCCCTGACTTTGCAAACGAAAATGAAGATGCGACATATTATTGTCATTAGTTGAATATAATGGATTCAAGAACTCAATGAGCTACAAAATTTCGATGATTTGAATTGCGTCAAGAATATATTTTGCTTCCAGTAAGAAGAAAATGCCATTAGAGTTACAAGCAAAAATCCAAATTAAAAAAATAATTTGACAATTTATGGTTATCGACAGAAGAATGAAACAATGTTATCTTCAACTACCAAGGATGATGACATTGTCTTGTTCATACGTCAACTGAGACCTATTATTATGCTTTGATGAATATTGAAAATGAAAAAAAAAATAAAAAAATTACATTTTTCTTTTGAGAAAAAATTACAAAATCAGTAAGCAAACTGTGAGGTGGTTAGAATTCCTTGAGGAGAAACAATGGCTATACTTTTCTGTATCCTAATTCATGAATTTTCGACACACTGGAGCTTTACAGGTGCAAGGGACTTTGAATTCGTCGCACTCGTCTGGATCAAATAAATAATCATACCTGCACCAGTGGAAATTGTTGAGAGAACTATTAAAAGATGAATCAACTAGCTTTATCAAGAACGATGTGTGCACGTGAAGCATAGATGTGTAAGAGGGATAGAGAGATACGTTAATTCATCACCAACAGGCACATTTGTCTTGGCAATAAGTACAATCCGACTCTCGTCTTTGCCTACACTCATGATCCTTGCGTAACAGTTGGGCATGCACTGTTAACACAAATTCAGAATAGTGTGACTTAAAAAGTTACGTTTGACCATGTCTGTCAGTTGCACTGATGAAAAAGATGATGTGGCTGTCTAGTTGGCAAATAATTAGACTGCCACATCACCTTTTCCTTTAGCCAAACTAATGGACAAGGACAAATTGATCCATCAACTAGAAACAAAACTTGATCTTGTTAGCCAATTCATTAGGGATCTCCCATTCATTTACAGAAGGAAATCATAAGTGACATCGTATGATGCATTGAACATATTTGAACTGAGTATACGACTGCAGGTTTGAAAAGATAACACAAATCTTGACAAAACTTACAGAATGATTGATCAATCTTGCAATATTTCCTGCATCTGTGGCATCCACCACAACTTCTTCGCTGATTTTAAATAGCTGTTGAAATTTATCACAAGTAAAATGATTGTACATGGAAACCCGAATAAGAGCATGTTTGGTTAAGATCATTAAGTTTACTTACAAGTAACCAAGTATATTCCAGGGAAAAAAAATGGCTTGTGAAAATTGAATTGGAAATAAGTATGCTGCTTATTTTGACA
The DNA here is from genome assembly GCA_019097785.1 of Fraxinus excelsior. Taxonomy (NCBI): domain Eukaryota; kingdom Viridiplantae; phylum Streptophyta; class Magnoliopsida; order Lamiales; family Oleaceae; genus Fraxinus; species Fraxinus excelsior. The sequence continues at coordinate 9,507,155 of CM032629.1, forward strand.
TAGCTAAGATTTTGTAATCCAAACATGTTTGGAGAGAAAAAGTTACTTAAATAACTTCAATTTTATTTTAAGATTAGTCAAACATGCTCTAAATTTGATTGTAGAAGAAATCAACTCACATAGCAGTCTTTCCCCGATGCACGATATCGTGCTTCTCTAAGATCTGCAACACTTCGCCTGACCTGTTCACCACGGTATTCCACAACCTGGCCAAACCAGATGAGAATTCCATTAAATAATGTGTATATAGACATGCAAGAAAAAACATAAGGGTTTCAGTCAAAAAAGATGGAAAAAGGAAAAAATATTTCTTCTTCCTCTTTTTATATTGATGTTTTTAACGACTCAATCATATAAACACAGGAGACGGGAATACCATTTCTCCTTCTAGGATGTTTCTACGTGCAAAAAGGCCCCATCCATGTATTTCAGATCTACCCAAGCAAACCCGGTCATTTTCTGTGCTCTGGAGTCACAGAATAATATTTAGAGAGTGAGTTATTCAACTCCAAACAAATAACTATAAATCATCAATGACTAAATATTACCTGTAAATGATGAAGTCGTTCTTTGAAGGTAGAAAAGGTCTTAGGCTTCTCTATTTTCTGACCAAAGAGGGGCAAAAATAAGCATATGTATTTTTCTGGAACCGAAAGATTAAACAAGGGCTTTCACTTTTTCAATCTGATATAAATAAAACAATAAATTTCACAAGCAAAATCAAGAACCATGAGAAGAAAGTTACTCTGTTTGCGTTCAAGCTCTGTATTACAGTTAAAGAATGAAGAGAAGGTCCCATAATTCGGTGGGCAACAGCTTCCTCTCTTACCCTCTAGAGAACAGAAAATAAGAACAGGATCAAAAAGAGTCAGGAGCCACAAATTTTGGCAGAACTGGATGAGATATAAGGGATGCAAATTATGCAATTTAGCGCAAAACTATGCTTGCTAAATAAAATATTAACTTGGTATTGAAATGATTACATTGAACTTTTACCTATGACCAAAATGCAATGATACACCAAAAGAATTTCACAGGACATACCTTACTATTTGATCTTTTAAAGACCTGGCACCTTGCTGAAGAGAAGGGATCAACCTCATCAATCTCTACTGATGGAGCTTCCTCGAGTTTCAACCTACTTGTTGAAATTAGCCTTGAACCAGTATGCCTTCTGTTTTGAAGAAGGCTTTTAGTGGAGAATGTCCCTTTTGGAGTCTCTATGATTAGCACGTTATCTGGATTTGGAGCCCTAAAAGTGGCACATCCCAAGAAGTTGGAAGGACAACATTTGCATGAAAAGATGCAGTTTAGACACCACTACTCTATATATATGTGTGTGTGTGTGTGTGTGTGTGTAGTAAAAAAGAAAAGTCCCTAATTTCAGAAAAGATGGAGCAGTACCTGTGGTAAGAACAATATGAAACCATTTTTGTAATTTGCTTCCCATTCTTTTCCAGGCAATGGAGCTATAATTAAATGAGCAAGGACATTAGTGTAATACACACACTCATTTAACCAAAACAGAAAGTTGACAGTTGTGAAGGTGAAACTTTGAGAACAAATTCTGGCCATTCCAACCACATTTTAGCAATAGAAACAGGTGTTCACACCAGAGGGTAGAGGGTAGCATATTGTGTGTAGCCACACATGTAATTCAATCCACCTTATTAAACCCGCCAAGAATGTTGGGTTTTGATTTTAGATGGTTTTTATCAGACATGTTGAAGGAACTTCGATAGACTTTTAAGATCTTTATTAAAGAGTGACACTCGTTATTTCTGTGGCAATGCAGATCTTACAGTAAAGGAATCAATTTAAATGAATGCCAGCAATCTCTTTTTTGAGAGTGGATAAGCATACTGTTGTTATGGATTTTAACAGCACCAAATTAATAAAAAAACTTGGTTGATCAAGTTTACCTCCATGCGATAACCAGCCCTTGATGCGCACGTAGCATGGTAATAGGTGGAGCACTTGCAACATTGTGTGCAAGAACCATGAATTTGCTTGCAAACTACACAAATCTGAAATTTAAAAATTCAAAAAATAATTCAGATTAATAATGATGTATGTTTATAAAATCAATCAGATGATTCTGTATTTTGCATCCCGATGATTGGAATCTACAGAGATATACATAACCAAAACAATAAGCAAATTTTGTCCTGCTGTTCTCGGTTTAAAAAAAATATATGAATGGAACACGAAAAGACTGAAATCACTAAATTCTTGAATTGTATGAAAATAGAAAGGGGGTGTGGGGCCAGTGGGCCACTTCACTAGAAAAAATACCTTCACAAAAGAGTTTGAAGGGATTCGCACGATTCCAAGTGCAGGCTCCATCTTCTCATCACTTCCAAAAGAAACTTGAGGTTGAAACCAAGCACAGGTAATATGAACCCATAATGGCTCAACATCCGTAGGTTTCAGAGCACCCCCTAAATTTCCCAACACATGTAAGTAATAGTCATTCAGAAACAATGAGAATCAACTTCAAAGACAATCACACTTTACTTAATTTTAACAATTTAAAAACTAATAGAAATATTTTAAGTCATTTTTACAATAAATTATATAATAATGATTCCTTGAGAAGCAATATCTGCACCTTCTTCAAATAAAATACTCTTGGTAGTATGACAATTTTTTATTTTTTTGTTAAATGTGACAGATCACCTTGATTTTCATATTTGAACAGACAGCACAGCATAATCTTGGAAATGCTACAGCTCAATATATATCATCATAATCTTGCATCTCTTAAAATATTTATATGCTTCGCAAATTCTGACAAAATGAAGCCTTGGTCACATAGTAAATGGCAAACAACACAAGAATATTTTTCTTTTACTGTCATATAAGACTTAAATCATTTTCAAATAATTTAAATTAAAGGAAAAAAAAAATTACATTAAACTATGATAAATTGTTTCAAGCTAAAAAACAGACAAATAATATAGAACTATCATGATTTTTAAAATAGTTAACTGAAGCAAATCCTTGCCTTTCACAGGACAGAGGCAACACTCCCGCTCAATATCAGGTGTCTCACAGGTTCTACAGACCCATGAAGTGAAATCACGAACATTTCTTGCTCCATAGCACTCTTGATGCACAGCTATTTGACATCTGAGAGTAACAAAGATTTATCAGGATTATATTTTCCATTAACTAGTGTCCCTAAAATTCAATCACCGTCTAGGCAAAACAAACTCGATGTAATAACTATTTTATACAACAATGAGATGACATAATTTTTAGCTGGACTAGTATAAGATTTGTCTTGTAAAATGAAGAGAATTGCATGAAGTTGCTACACCTATCCAATACATGCACTATCAACACAATCTTTGGGGCACATGAGGCAGTCTGATTAAAAAAGTTCAGCTAAGAGACATACAAGTACGAACAGAAAATCATCTAGTTTATACTACATTATTAGGCTTGAATTTTTTATTTTTTTTTTGATAACCGTGGATGTCCTGGCTCGCTTGCGCGCACCTCGACTAATCCCACAGGCCCTAAAGTTTACATCCGGATACTCAAATTATGGGCCTCAGAAGGATAGGAAAAGTTGCTATTGGATGGTGGAAGATAGTGGATAAGCCTTCATTGTCTCAGTAATCAATTGTAATGGCTAACTTAAATGTTCAATACATTTATTGTATTTCTGCAATCTGTCTTCATAAGGCAAGATTTAATTGATGCCAAATCAGGTATATGAAGCTCATATCTGAAAATACCTAATGCATATTATAATTTTGTTGTAGTCCCAATCTTCAACCCACCGACATACCGCACACCTTTCTGTTGTCCACTTGGCATAAACAGGTTCATATTTCTCTATCACATTGAAGAACTTCAAAGTTAGTTCCTTCATTAACAAGGCAGATGCAGCAAATATGTTTCAAAAGCAGAGGAAAGGTTATACCTTGCAGGAAAGTAAGCAACTTCTTCTTCCGTACTTTGATAGAAGGACGCTTAAGGGATTTGGCAGGAACAAGACTCAGTGCATGATATTCTGCTACCTGTAGCATCTGTAAAGCCAAAAAAGTTTCTATTGGATGCATACTCCTCCTCAAAGTGTAATGGAGACAATGATCTACTCAGTAAAACATATTCTATCACTAGAGCGATCACCAAAATTTGAACATCTATTATTGCATACAATTAAACCCCTTCCAACATGTTCCTGGAGAACATAATGAATGCATCAAGTGAAACATCAGCTTCAAATACGAACCCATTGTTCAAGAGGTATCAAGGAACCTTTTACCCTGACACTTGACTTCCAGTTTTTGGTTTTTGAACCCGCATGCCGTTCCCATTCACTAAGTGCTTGCTTTTCTGTTCCACAAGACCCACACTTGCAAACAACTCTGCAAAAGGGAGGCAGGCAAGAGGTAGCATCAGCATAAGAAAAACACCCCAGAAATCAAAGAGTAATCTACGGCCTAAAAAGGTGTTACATGTAACCAAGGTCCTTCGGCTGAAACAAAAAAAGCAGCACAGGCAAGCAAATTATTCTTTCAATCCTTGGTCAGTTCTACTGTGAATTCATCAGTTCGCAAAGATATTAACATTAATTTACATCACAAGACAATAACATGAACAAAAGAAACTAAATGTGCAAACATACACTCAAACAAAGAATTTTAAATTCATATAAATTTTAGGATAGGATATAATGCATACTGTTGGTGTATAATGGATGATTAAGTACATCATAGAGAGGGAACAGCCCACAGAACTAGCTAAGGCCCCAAAATAATCACTATTTTTCTCTCACTGTAAGAAAGAATTACTGATCCATTATGTCTAATAAAAATGGTCTTCTCACAACATGAAAGTGAAAAATAGCCTTTCTAATTTCTGTTTACAAGGCCTTGTTGAAAAGTTTTATATATCCTTGTCGTGCATTATTTTTCTAAATAAGTGAAAAGGAAAACTAACTCAGTAAAACCAACCCCGAGTCGGTCGAGATTGACATCACATCAACTCCCACTTTTCTAGATGGGACAAAACAGGAGAAGGTGGCATGCAGTGGGTGGGTGCTGAGCAGAGCAGCTGCAGTGGGGGTGTGGAGGGAGCGACGCAGGGAAGAGGGAAATGTGAGGGCGATGCACCAATTGGGGGTGGCGTGGTTGCAGGAAGAAGAGAGGCTCTGGACTAGTTGGGGAGGATGGGCAAGGGGCTGGAGGGAGATGAAGAAGGAAGAAGATGTGGGCAGGGATTAAGCATTCAGCTTGAGACTCCCACGTAGACACTACCCAAAGTCCATTCTGATACCATCTGCAATGATCAAAACTTCTGGGACACATCCCATGAGCTGAACCTAATCTGGATCCAGTTCAAGCTAAAGTAGTGCCCAAGTTACTAAAAGGTCCACACCTCCCTCATACTATACAAAATAAATTTCTTCCTCCAGACTTCAAAGTGGGAAGCAAGACAGGTTATTAAAGCAACATTACAGCTTTCACAAGAATATCAGCAAGATATTTCAACTTTGCATAATTCAGATCTCAAGTTCAACAGAAAATAGCTAGGACCCCAGATTAGTGATCACGTTCTGTTCTTGCAAAAGACAATAGGAAAATATGAAACACAATAAGCATGACAAGAAAAGAAACAAGTCCATTGATTGGTAATTGGCATCATTTTACAAGCAAAAGCAGTATGACCCAATTGTGAGAATCTATTTTTCAAAGATTATGCTACTCGTACATAAAAATGATGCATAAGAGATTACATAAAATGATGTGGAGGGAAAAGATTGGATGAAGATGTTGATTGTATTTTAAACTAGTAAGTGGTAGAATGTCATGTGCCATTATATAATCTCTTTATATCAACCTTTATGTACATGGAGCAAGGTCTTTTTTCAAACATAATTTCAGATGTTAGTTATAGAGTTCAAGAAAGTACGGATTAAATCACAAATAACTCTGTCAAAATCATAAACCTTACTTGACCAAGGCAAAATAAATTTCAGAGTGGAAAATACTAAGAGAGACAAGTAGCAAGCATGCAAATATATCGACAAGCCATGGAGAAGTTATTTGTGCTTACAAATGAAGAGTTGGAAAATAAATGCCTTCCACGCCCGAGCACATGACAGCAACCTTGACAGGCAGCACCAAGTCACCATTCTTTTTGTTATTTCTGCATCAAGAAGAATTCAACATAAGACGATTAGAAGTAACAGACGAACTTTTTCTGCCAACAGAAGACAAGAACTTGCAAGCAAATATGAAACTTACTTGGTTTTATTCTGAAAATTTTCAGAGTCTGACAATTCAAAATTGAACCTTGCTTTGCATTCAGGACAGTAATAATCAGTGGTTTCAAGATCCTAAAAACAGGGAAAATGGTTCATGACTTATATCAATAAAATTCATGTTCTATCTGTACTATGCATTCATATGGTAAGGAAGAAAGACTTTAGAGATGAGGCATGAAGAAAAGACCTTGAAATTATTCCCGTAATATTTGTCACATTCTGCATGGATCCAGACTTTACAACCATTACAGCGTACCTAATTTGATGAAAATATTATGAAGGAAGATGTTCATATGATTTAAGTCAGATATTGAGAGGAGACAATAAAAGGAAAAGGGTTCCTAAGAACTAAAACATGGTCCTACCCAAGTTCCACTATCCGATTGATTTCGAATCTTCTTGCATATGCCACAAAAATGTTTTATTTTTTTCAACTGAAACAGGAAAAAGACAATAAGTAACCCACAAAAGCTCAACGATCATTGCTGAAGATCGTCAAGACTGCAGCATCACAATTCAAGGCAAGGCAAGTCAAATAACAAACCCTTGCACAAGAATCACACAATCGACGGGTCCCAACGTTGGTATCATTTGATTTCTTAGATATATTCTGGGGAATGCTCAAGCCACAGGCTTCACAAGATCTTGTCTCTTGCATTTTGAACACGTCCTGCACTAGGAAATAAAATCAATGATTTCCAATAACAAGAAGAGTAACCTTTTATTTGGCCTGGTATCTGAAAATAAAAAGGAACATGAAAATGTAGCTCTGAGTTGGCTTAGGAAACTATAACGCATGTTCACTGTGCAGTATGAAACCAGCACCATAGTATAGTTTTCCCTAAATACCGTGAGAAAACATTGAAGCCACCGGTACACCCTTGCAGTTATCCATGTTCCAACAAGCAAATAATTATGTGAAACATTGTAAAATTTACCTGTTTTAGAGAGTTGCAATCTGGGATCTGATTTGCATCAGAAGAATCAAAGACCTCTCTAGTAAGAGACTGGAGATAATCTAAGTTGCCAGCTGCAGCATTGATTTCAACCATCAACATCTCATTAAAGCCATTTTCAGCTAAAAATGCCTCCTCTATAGCAGAACGAAGATCATTAGGCTTGCTATCATTCAATTCAGTTTGCCCCTGAAACCTAAACCAGTAAAGTCTCACTGTAATCCCCAACTTCAACAAAAACCATCAAAATTAAGTGAAGGAAAAAATATATACGACCCCAGTCATTACACACCTGTCTACATAGTCTACAAATGGAAATATCATCCCGCATTGAATCCATGCATAATCCTGCTCATCAGGACACAAAAAAATTTCAAAAAAATAAATTTACTGCCACAACTATTTTCTTTACACATTGAGCTCAATATCAGTCAAGCTCACAAATTACAGTTAACAGAGAAACTGGAGAATGAAAATGGTATATATTACCCTTTGTGTCCCATTTCCTGAGTAACCAAAGAACATTACACAAACTGCATCAGCAACCCGGAAATTCAAAACTTGCTGGGGAACTTGCAACTCTTGATCAAGCACAATGGCGGGCCAAGCAGGACATTGGTCCCCTGATACCGCCCAAACTATATCACCGGATGAAAAATCCACAGGCCTATATATTTTATCATAGCCACTTAGTAAACCCTCCTCCAACTCCTCACTATCTACCAACTGCTTATGTAAAAATTTTAATGAGCTAGAATACTTCCTACTATCAGAACTCTTCAGCACGCCAGACCTCAATTCCTCTATCTCATCCTCTGACAATGGCGAGAACTTGCGACATTGGTAGCTATTCTTATCAATCTTACGCTTCTTACAGTTTACAATATTGCCCCGGATTCTGGAGCTTTTCAAACTGACTTTATCCTTTTCTTTAAATGGCATAATTTCTTGGTCAAAAACTGATTCTTTAACTGCAATTTTATTCCTCTCTTTCTTCCAGTCATCAAGAATTGAATCATTGAAACGAGACGGAAGTACTTGAACCCGCCCCCGCGAAGTTCTCACCAGTGGGGGCTGTGCAACCTTCTTCGATTTCGTCTCGTGGACAGGGAAGCTAGAAGCCTTCGTTTCCACCTCAGCAGCTGCTCCACGGCTTTCTGAAGCGGCAGCGGATGAGAGAATTCGCTGGATGCTGTAGGCGTTGAACGGAATTATACCGGCGGCAACCTCTCCAAGAAGGTGCAGGGGGTAATACCCATTGGTGGACTTGGGTTTCTTCCTCTTCCCCGATGACTCGTCGTCCTCACCGCCCAACTCACCCACTCGACACCGCTTCAAACTCGGCATTACCGATTTCAAGTTCTTCTTTATTATCATCCTCCTCCAGAATTCCAAATTCAATGACAAAACAAAACAAATTTTTACTCCCTTCGAAACCCTAATTCATCTTACAAACTACAACAACCCATAAAATCTTCACACGCAAAACAGAAAAAACCTTTCACCCCAAACAAAACGGAAAATTCAAAAATTCTTAATTTCCACAAATAAAACTCGAATTTTGATGTTCGGAGAGAAATATACGAATCAAGATCTCTGCTCTAATAAGCTGTCTCTCTCTAACTGCCCTGGGTCTCGATGAGAGAGAAAGACGACAAACACAATGTTATATTTATATATATATATATATATATATTGCCGTGTATGTATATCTGCAAGTACAAGACTCTGCGTGTGAATATATAATAGTTTAATTTTTAAAATTAAAAGAATAGCAGCTGATTTGGTGCAGAATATTTTTCCACGAAAGATGGATACAGACACACACTGAATGTATATATCGACTGAAACTCGCGGGGTGTACGAGGATAGGGAGTGTTGTAAAGGCTAATGTTGAGACATGGCCTCCGTTCCATCGGAAGCATGTTGATGTCTTTAAGGATTTTCATCTTTTTGGACAACCAGTAAAGAATTAGAAAAAAAATTGGCTCGAGGATTCACAGTATTATTAGATTTATTCAAAAAATGTTTGTCAATTCTCTTTGCATTCACTTTCAAGAACTTTCGATTTCATAGTAACTATGGAGTTCACTAATAGAATAAGCGGGGTGATTTCACTTTTGACCGAGCTATTGATTTCATTGAACAAAGGAGACGGATGATTTCACGTATGTCCAAAGAACTAATTGAGACTCTGAAAAATAATGCTACATACACATAAGGTGTCAAGAAGAAAGTGTGGAATTTTTTAATTTTTTTGTCGAAATTTTTTTTATCTAATCATTTCTCACCACATTATGTATATATAAATCATTGTATACATGTGGCACAATCGAAATTTTGAAGAATAACAATGTAATGGTTATGGATAAATCATAATTGTAATTTTCACTACATTTTTTGAGGGATGAAGATTTGTGGATTATTGTGCAACTTATTTGATTTTTTTAGTATTTAATTTGTCAAAAGACAGTTGACTAGTGTGCTACACCATTTGATGCTGAGCACCGGTGCTTAAGAGATCAATTACATATATATATATATTGCAATCTAAGCAGGCTTCACCCCCTCCCTCAACACCACTCCCAGTCACAGGGGAGTGGAAGACAATGTTGGGGCAGGGAATTCTTAGGTGTGGTATTTTAGGTCCATCTGTTGAAATCAAGAATAATTAGCTCAAACCTTAAAATAGGTTTACCAAGGTACCCAAAAAACTAGGGCTGTTTATGGTATGGGGTGGGTGTTCTTAAGTGGAGAGAGGTTTGGGGTTTATTTGGATATGGGATTGCAAGATAGGAGATAGTAATATCATATTCCTTTAGAGGGTAAGAACTAAAGAAGTTTGTTCATAGTAATGGACTAATTTTACTCGAGTGGTATGAGTTGGACAAAATTGAACTTGATTCCAATTAAAATGTGTGTGTGTTACGACATTCAAATTGAGAACCAAACAATTCTATTCCATTTTCTCGATTTAAACTACAAATCATGCTCAAATTTAATTCTTGATTTTTATTACTCAACTATTTACTCTATGCTGGAAAATACTTTTTCTTGGTGGTGGAAATTTTTTTGTTCATATTTTCATCATGGCAAATCCAATTGATTAGAGTAATGCTATTTTTTGACCTTCGAATCTGGTTGGGATCTAACGCGTCAACAGATTTTCACCCCTATTTCTCCATTTTGTGTTAACAGCACACGGACACAAAATATGCAAATCGAGAATTCTCCAAACAAAGACAGGGAGGCCGTAATCGTACACTCTTCGAGACACAAGTTAATAAATGGACGAAGAATTATTTAGCGTGGGGAAAACACGACAGACTCTCTTTCGAATTCGCATCTCTGGCTAATGAAGTTCCAGGTTAGCAGCCAGTTTAGACACCAATTTCGAATCGGTAACAAGCAAAGAGAAGAAAGACAGGAGTAGAATTTTGATTTCTAGAGTGAGATATACCAATTTACAATTACCTTTGCAATATTGCCAAGTATGAGCATTTTTAGACAAAGAAATGAACATGTTGTATCTCGGAAAATGTTTTAAAAATTGACTAGGGCATCGACCCGAAAAATGATAAGAGTCAAGGGTCAAATGGTCGAATCGGGGTCAAACCGAATGTCAATATCAAATGAATAAATACATACAAACAATAAAATATAATAACATTTTATTAATTTTAGTACTACTAATTCAAAATAAATTTAAATTCATTTTGGTATATCAGATTTATCATCTTATAATTTATTTTAAAACTTCAAAAACTAATCATTAATATGTCCAAAATAATTTGATTTGTTCAATTGAAATTATTTTGTGTTTTGGAGCCAGGATTTAAATTCATGTTAATGTAAAATACAGTATATAATTAAACATTAATTAGCATTTCAATTGGCCAAAGGCCCTGTAATTTCTTCTCTTCCGATTAACCGATAATGATTGGATCAGATTTGAGGCCGGTTCATGATTTTTTTTGGTTGAATCGATAGGTCCGATCCAATTTTTAAAACATTGATCTCGAATACTTGACACATGGTCTCATCCAAATAGCTCAAAAGTCAGCGTCAAAAAGTCACATCCTAACTATCATAAGCCTATGAACTCCCACATTCTTTAACTACCAATCGGCCTAGTAGAGATGTCACAATAATCGAATTGCACGTATAGCATAAAGTATCGACTTCAGACCCTAAATGTCTTGGTCTTCGAATGCCCATCCAATATAGCTATAAAGGTTGGATCCACTTTAATTGCATTGAATTAGAGAATCCACATGTCGGCATGAAGTTATGTTGTCTTACAGGTTGTTGTCAACGAGGTGTTCAATGCGCCATCAACACCTCAAAATTGAAGGCGGTCGAGATGATGGTAAATGACTTCATCACCTCACATTTGGAGATGGAAGGGGCGACATTCCTTTGTTAGAATAGCCTCGAAGAATAGATGCTTGCATGTCATTTTTCTTAGTTGGCATAGATGTAAACTTATTTGTCCTAATGATCATCATCGCGTTTAGATGACATTGACCTTTAGTGTAGAACTATTGTTTAAAAGCTATTCGAGTAATCCGAAAAGCTTCAAAAAGAAGGTTCATTGTTTGAGACCACACTTTTTTGTCTTTGAATGAAACGTCGTGATGTCCATCGAAAAAATTTCCGAATCTAAGTAAAATTTGCTAGCTTTTCAAATAGTGTCGTCAAAACAGGTGGTCGGGCCGTCTAAAATCATTTTGATCTAAAAGATTTCAAAATTTGCAACTCAACTCAAGGAACTCAGGCAGTTGATAAATTACTCGTGGACTAACATATTACTTACTACTTAGTGGTGTTAGAATGAGTGAGCTGGCCCAAGCCCACATGTGAAGAACCCCAAATCTCTGGCTGGCCCATGTGCACTTTTTCCCTCAAAATTTTCATTTTTAGGTTTCCCGCTAAAATCCATTAAAATAAACACGAAATTATAACCATAGTCCATGGGCATGGACAAGCTAGACCACACCTCTAGTTCCACTCATTACCAATAAGGCTTTTTAAGAAATAATATTAAAATATATTTATTAAACAAACATTATATACAACTCCAGTTGAACATCTGATCTACCAATTATTGCACTAAACAAGAAATCAACTAAGCTCCAGCTTATTACTAGATCCTACATAGACTTTCATTATACCAGCTAACGTTATCATGGATCACTTCCATCACAGCATCATCAGTTCTAACTATTACCTTCCCCTATATTTCTTCGTCCTGCTCGGAGTTATTGCTTCTTGGGAGTGTATTTCTTCCGTCTTGGCAAATCTTCCCCGGATTCTTGGTTGGCTGTCTGCTAGGGCCTTCCTGCAGGCATACTGAAACAAAATGCAATATTAGTGTATTCCAAACAAGTTGAATACGTCCACAAATTTAACTCCAGCATTCATGGTGGTATGCACCCAACAACTACAACAAACTTATTTACTTGTAAAAACTAAACTAAATCAAATGCGTTCTTATCCTTGTTCCAAATAAATTTGGGACCAACTACAATGGGCCATTATGCCAGAATGCATCCATACGCATAATTTATGATTAAGCATCTTAAGATCAAATCATGAGGAACACTCTACGTCCAAGACAAAGCTCTGTTCTAAGTACTATGTATGCAGACATTTCCAGCAAGAAAATTACAATCTTGCATTTCCCTAGTTTCAGGTTAGCAGGAGTGCTATTGGCATAAATTTTCGACCAAAATATAACTTGGTAAAAGTTTTCAAACTCTCACCTTGATTTTTCTGCCAAAATTCCGCTTAGTCTTCTTGCTCCTGTATCTGGATAGCTTTTCCTTGCGCCCTTCAGAAGTGCAACTGCCAATAATCTGTGGTTGCCCCATTGAGGATGGTAAGAGGATTATATTACCATTACCAAGAGTCTGTCATAAAAACTCAGTATCAATGACCCTGCCCTATCCTGTTAGAAGGCCAGAAACATCTAAACATTTCTCAGTTCATGGACTTTGTCATGGAACCAAAAAGCACATGTTTGGAATACTGGACACTATATGAATAAGAATTTAGTTTCTTTTTCTTACTTGATAGTGTCCAGTACACTTCAATTATCCTTACCAAACATGCCATAAATATGTGGGACTCAATCAAAAATATTTCTATTGTGAGGTTTCTGTTTGCGACAGGAACAGAACTGGACAACTGATCATTTCACCAGAAATTTTAATATATTTATTTTTAGTACGTTGCTAAAAAAAATATGATATAATTTGTAACTTGAAATTTTGGGCTGTATTTATCAAGCTTAAATCCTAAAGAGGCCATTTTCTCCTAATCAATATACTCTGAGGGGTAAAGGAAAAATGGATAATAAATGTTGAACAGAGAAGATTCAAGAGTAAACTTGACCTTTATGTCTCCCTCACTGTATGCTCTTCGCATCCCATAAACTTCCCCCAAATCCATGTCGGGAATCCGAAAATTCGACCTCAGTGGAGCATCACGCATCCAGTCCATCGTTAGGCAGCCCGAACTTTCACTTTTCTGGAATGGACCTTCGGGACGCATTTTTTCATCGGAATTCGGGAGTTCATCCATCTTAACAGTCGGAATTTTGATATCCACGACTTCGGACAGTGGTGTTACGGTGGCATCTTTAGCCAAAATATCCTTCTTGCATTCATAGTAGACCTCACTGAGGAGTTGCCCACTCTCAATTGATGATTCAATGGCGGACACATTCAGTGTGTGGGGGGAGATAATGTTTTCTCCGCAAGAAATCATTGAAATGGCAGCCATCATCGGATCAAGATTAATCAGTGGTTCTTGAATTACTGGTTCGGGGGCCTTGAAGAGATCCCCTTCTCCCCCGAGATTGTAATCCAATATGGTGGATGTCTGATTGAAGTTGCCCTGTATTAGAATTCCAAATTAAGAAGTTTGAAGCCGTGAAAAACATGTCGCTGAGAATCAAAAGTAAGAAGAATTGATTATGTGTAACAAGTGCATAATCACTTTTATCTCAAGTACAAAAGCATTCATCCTCAAATATTATTATACATGTTTCTTTCACGTGTCTTCACATATATAAGAACAAAAGCACAGATGAATAATGACATCATTTATTAGTCCATACAGCATAAAGCTAACCATCACTTGACTAATAACGGTTTCGGTAAGAAAAAAATGTGTAATATTGATAAAAATGGGGACATGTATATAACAAGAAAAATATTCTCTCAAACTATATGTTAAGGCATACCAACACGAAGGTTAAATGAACTTATTAATATTAAGAGACTAATGAAATATGTTTTGAGGCTTTTGTTAATACGAAGATCTATAACTATTCTACCACGTGTTCGAGGGACATTCAATCAGAGCTATTTTCAAATTATTTGTTATAGCACTGAACAAAAGTACAGACTTATCCATGCAGAAGTCCTAATGTAGAACTGAATGCATTTGGGCAAATTCGTAGATGTCTGGCACATTCCCCACTGAGGTGGCTTGCAAATTTGAAACAAAAAATGACTGAAAATTGGTGCTATGAGGATAAAAATATACATGGCAATATAAAAGGATTAAGTTTTCCATGAAGTAGGTAGCTTTCCAGAAACTTTAGCTCACCCCGAGCAGACAAAGAAACCAGGCAAAGGACATCTGTAAATATGTTGGCCGCTAGATCTTGTCTACCACATGTTAGAATGTACATAAAGACTGTACAAAAATATCAGTCTTTAATATTCTCTTCAAAATCAGGTCAAATTTTGTGAAGAGTTTTAAAGTCATACATATAGGCTTTGCTCATAGGATGCTAATTCTATTCAGCTACCCTTAGCAAGCCTAAAAGTTGCTTATACTCAACACCTCAAGCACTTAAGAACGAGGAATAAGAGAGAATGAAAATATGATTTTCCCAAAATTGGAAATTCCACAAGAAGTAAAACTTCTACAAATAACAAGGATAAAGCACTAGCTTCGATTTTATTTTTTACCTAACTTGAATCTTTCTGAATGCTCTCACTAGCACACGTTGAAGACAAAGGTGTAGTCCAAGAGACCAAAATTAACAAGATACGTAATTGCTAAGAATAAATCATCAGTAGGGAATGACGAAAAAAGAATTGGCTCAGCCGACCTTAAATTCATTAGAAACAGAGCTTCGCATGTCGAGTTATTATGAATCTTTCTTGAGTACTATAAAGAATGAATCCTCGACAAGAAATTGGAATCAGAAAGCATAACACCTATAATGAAATTAACTCCTAGTAAAAAAAATTGAGAATCGGATGAGAAGTAAACCCATAGTTGTGTAGAAGAAAAGGGGAAATAGAGTAAGGTACACGGAACTTTCATTTTAAGATTAATTCCAATCCTTTTTATCCTTTCAGGTAGAAATCCAGCGCATAAAATAGACCTCAAATGCTTTTCATATAACCTTTATGTACCACGAAAACAGAACTTCACAGAAAAATCGAATCATTCCAAAAGAATTCAATTTATCCTTTTCCTTTTCTTCTTCACCCCATATCAATTTCAATTTTACATAGCAGACAAATAAGAATTAAGTTTTGTTCTTATTCAAACTGTAATAATAATTGCCCAGAAAATGTTCAGAAATAAAAAAAAAATCAAATTTAAATTCATTATGGAGTAAGATTCTTGAAAATTTCATTTAATTTTCCCCCAAATTCTAGAAACGAAACGAAACCCAGAAAAATATAATTAAAGACATTCGGAGATGAACTCCAAACCCCATAAATTCCATAAAAAATCCCCAGAAAAATAGAATTCAAAAACCCAGTTAAAAAAAAAAAACGAATCTCAAGCCCAAATGAACATCATTCCACAACAGAATGTCAAAAATTTGAATTCAAATTGATCAAAGAAATGCCAAGCAAGAAAATAAGAAGAGATGGCAAAAATATAATTACCAATGGAGCATTGGGTTTCTGTGAGTAGTATAACTCATCAAGCTGGTGAATTTCTTGAGGGAAACTCTGAAAATAAGGGAACATCAGTCCAGCTTCAGCATACATTTTTTCGCCAGTATAATATCTCACTATTAATATATTTTCTCTATCTATATAAGCACCAATTAGAGAGAAAATCACACGCTCAAGTGTGTATAGAATTGATAGAGAGGTTCTTTAATGCAGAGGCGGTCCTTTTATAGGTGTCAACAGAGCAGCTGCAGAAACAGACGAAATCAAGAGAGAGAAAAGGAGAACTCTAGAGAGAAAATTGAAAAGGAATCTGATTTTTGTCGTTTCTTGGAAAGTTTTTATAACAGTAAAAAAAATGTAAATCAAGAGGAAAGAGTCAAAATGAATGTCGAACTGGAAGTAAAAATATTTAAAATTAAATAAATGGAAAAATAGGGTTAATCAGCTAATTCTTGGTTTGTCGGGATAGTTTGCAATTTTTCGATATGATTTAACCGAAAATTGGACTTCGAACTTCTTCTCGATTTTCTTGATTGAATTCGCTATCCAATCTAATTTCGACGAAGTTGAAGAAAATTAAAATTCTATTAAATTTAGATTCTTTAAAATTCATTTTTCTTCGACATCATTTGTAAAAATACATTCTTTCAATCAAATAATTTTATACGTTAATATGTAACTTTTCCTAATTTGTAAGCGCACATTCTTAAAAATACAATTTTTTTTTTCATAAATCTTTTCTTAAGAATTCTATGTCAAAGTGACTCTAATTAATATCTCAAAAAATAATTTGAACACTAATACAGAAAAGACATATAGTAAATAGTTAAAAAGTTAAATCAGAGTCAAACCAGCTATTTTATTTTATATGTATTCACACTATAAGAAAAAAAAATATTACAAATGAACATAACCATGTTTGATACCGATTCTTTAAAACTCATTTTCAGGCAATCATTTTTTTAATAAAATAATTTTACACGTGAACAAAACCCATGATTGATCATATTACAACCCGACATTCAATGTGTTCTAGCTGATTTCTTGTTTTCAGATTGAGCGAGCTAGGTCAGTCTAAATTTTATCAATCATGCTACAAGTATAATGATGGTTGATAAGATTTGTTGACAATCATGATTTGACATCATCACATTCATCTATTTCAAAAATTATTTTTTAAATTAACTGTCCAGACTTTGCCACATCAAACGTCGTTAACAAATCTTGTCAATCATCATTATACAAGTAAATTGATTGAAATTTTATAGCACTTTAAAGTACCACTAACATTTTTTCAAAAAATAAAAATAAAAATAAAAAAAGTTGGTCTTATTTTAAAATTATAGGTCATTATCTAGTGTGTAGTCCAAGTTGGAGGATTAGATATGATAAAGAATCTGATTACAGAGCTTAATGAGTGGATTGGAGAAAGAAATGGCATAATTTATTGTGTAAATAGCTGTTATGATGCTGAATTTTGAAAAAGTAGAAATCGACTCAAATATCACAACTTACTCGTAAATATATTCGAACTTTGCTTTCTATATTTTTAAAACGAGTCAAATTTAAGTTAAATTCAAAAAAATTATTTATTTAAAAATTTAACTCATCTCAATTCTTGGCGACTATAGAAGTATATCTTCATTTGAGAGTGCTCTTTTTACGAGTTTACATCGTAAATGTCTCTATTTAAAATGATTTTTTTAGAAAATAATTTTTTGAGTAAAATATGTATTAAAAATATTTTATTATGAATTTGATGAAATAAGCTAAGCTCTTAAATATGATGAGCGACATAATCAACACCAACAATTATTTTATTTTATTTTATTTACTTTATTTGCATATTTTAGTGTAAGAAGCCATAAATTCATAGTTGAATGCACCAAATTATTAGAATGCGATATCATCCATGTCTATTTTGTGGGTTAAATAGTAGTTGCTTTCTTCTTTGTGAATTAGTCGCTCTCGGTTAGTAGGAAAATTGTCGCTTTAACGATGGAAATTGAAGTCCAAAACACGCGCAATCGATATCTTCTTAAATTGTTTTTATTTTCTTTTTGTTTGATTAAGGAATACAATTCAACATAGATGCATTTTCTATACGCTGCGTGCTGATTGGATGCAGACTTGGTGATTAATTGACGGACGGAGAATTGCATGAATTATAAGACGGGTCTAACTTAAAATAGAGGTTTTTTTTCTATCTTGATAATTAAATTTCATTGGTTGACACTAGAAATTTACTTTTAAAAAAAAAAAAAAATAGACATGGCAAGAGATTGTAATTCTGAATTTTAGATAGGAGACACGAAGGAAGTTTCAATCACATTTGAATTCTTACAAAAATTCTTGCAATTATATATATATTTTTTTAAATAATAATCAATTTATAAATCGAAAATATTCAATTATTTGTTCTAATCTTGGCACACTCCAATCCCCTATAAAGTCCCACAATGATTTATTGGTTGAAACGAAAAGTAACAAGCAGTCAACATTTGCTACATTTGAGGTCCAAAAATCCTAATTGAGTTGCCAAACTAGTTGATACTGAATTTCTTTCAGAACTGACCCCAACACGAGATTGACCTACCATGCCTATTTACAGCCTAATAATTGCAAGTTTAAATATTTCTATGGTCAATTCTAGTTTTCAACAACCATACCACATTATGATGTGTGACAATGCATAGCTTTCACATTGAGACACTACTACATTTAGTTAAGATTAAAGATTTGAATAAATACGTAAATCATACTCGTCCCAAGTACTTCGTACTCGTTAGATTTTGCTTCTCAACTTAAACCGCTGTCTAAAAATTTAAGTGTGACACATTTTTTTATAATTCTCGTATGATGATCTAATGAAGAAGACGATTTTGTTTTTGAGAATTGATTGTTCGACCATAATTCAATATCGATGAACAAAATTTAGAACTTATTTGCTTTCATGGCAATAAGTACAATTACATTTAGGTAAGATTAAAGATTTGAATAAATACGTAAATCATACTCGTCTCAAGTTAGATTGTATCAACATGTACATCATACTCGTCTCAATCTTGTAATTGTTGATACTCGATACACGTGAAAGTTATATCATTTTCTAAATTAAATTTTTATTATACACATAGGGCGAGAGACTTCAACTTAAAAAACTTATTTGCTCTACTAGTGTATATAAATTTTATTTAAAATTTTAATTTGCGATGAAAAAAATGATCAATTCACAAATGGTCGATGATTTAAGAAAAATGCAATGTTATTCAAAACTAAGTAGGGACCAATCAAGAATCAGGGTCGACCCTGGCACAAGGCAACCTAGTCCATAGCTTTGGGCATCAATTCTCGAGGGGCCTCAAAAAATTAAAAACTTAAAAATTCAACAAAAAAATCATTTGTTTTTTGAGTTGGGTCTTTTATTCTATTTAAAAGACATGATTAAGGGCATGTTCGATATGGATTAAAATTGGAAAACTAGCCGTTATTGTTGACTTTTTATTAGACGAATGAGACCCAATAACGATCATATTTTCAATTTTAATTGGATTTTAATCCCTACCGAACGAGACCTAAATAACATGATGGACTAAATAAGAGGTCCAAAACACTTAGACACTTACATCCTTAATGACCTTAACTTTTTTGTTAAAAAAAATCTCTCATAGTTTTTTAATAAGCTTATAATTTTCTTTAAAAAATAAAAAATTAATTTTTATGAAAATTATAAATAAGTTATTTATTTTAAAGGGTTCATTTAATTTTTCAAAAATAATATAAAAAAAATCAGTTTGAATATAATATGAATGATACTAAAGAGGTCAATACGTTTATAAAAAAATTATATTTAAGAATTTTGTAATAATTTATCGGAGTCTCTAATATCTTATGGTCGGCCTTACAAGGATTAACTTATTGAAAAGCTAATAAAAAGACAAAGTATAAAAGTATTTTGGACAATTTTTGGTGCCTAATAAGTTAAAAGTTTGATTATTAAATTGGGTTTGGGGGTTGGGTGCGAGGGACTGTTTGCCTCCATTATCACTGTCTACATTAAAGCCTTGAAACCATGTTTTGGGGGTAATATTGCACGGATTTACGTGTATTTAATTTAGGTTTTATTTTTTAAAAATGTTAAGATGTATTTAATTAAAACTTTTTAAGACTCTATAAAATTTTTGGGATATTTAATATAAATTTTTTAAACTTCTTTAATATTCAATTGGGACTTTTGAATATTTTTATAAACTTTTTAAAGTGATGATTTTTGTGGACCTTTATAAATTTTATTGGTATTTTTCACTCTTATTTCATATACTTCATTGCATTTTTTTGGCCTTTCGCCCTTCATTACCAAAAACGTCATTTTATCCACTACTGCCAATTGCCCCGTTAATTCAATACAAAAGGTCATGTAATTAGCACAAAACGTTCATACATTTCATTTTTTCCATTTTCGTCCTTTTTTTTTTTTCTTTCATTACCAAAAATGTCATTTCATCCACTTACTGTCAATTGCTCCATTAATTTAATACAAACATGAATATTATTACATTAAATAAAGAAAAAATAGCGTAAAGAATATTGTATTTCATCTAATCCAATCACCCTTTGCTATCCCTAATGAAAACCATCCCTTAATGGTCCAAGGTAAATGTACAGACGTCTGAATTCACCAGCATACCACTTTAAATTTTATTAGTAATCCACCATTACCTTAGTCATTGTTGTAAATACAATATTATTTACGCCATTTTTTGTTAACGCAATATTTTTATAAATTATTTTTATATTCACGTTATTGCTACTTATAGAATAACTATTTTGAAGACGAGAAGAAGATGTTAAATGGATTGAGACTATTTTATCCTTGGTGCTTGAAAAGAAAATTGGTTTTTTTTTGTATTGAATTGACGGAGTATCTAACCGTAAGTGGATGAAATGATTTTTTTGCAATGAAAAATGGAAATAAGGGTGAAAATTAAAAAAAATAAAAGGGGGTATCCACGTTTGGTGTTAGAATATTAAAAAGTGTGAACGTTTTGTCCTAATTACCCTGACTTTTATATTGAATTAACAAAGCAATTAACGGTAAGTGGATGAAATGACATTTTTGACAATTAAATGTGAAAATGCCAAAAATGAAAAATAGGAAAATTTTGCACAATAATATTAAAATGTAGGAACGTTTTGTGTTAATTACCCAAAAAAATGTCACTAGAATTACAATATTTTTTTTTTTTTTTGTACATGATGAAGAGAAACAATAAAAAGGAGAAAAAAAAAACGAAAAGATAACAAAGATAACAAGTGGAAGAAAATATACAAATTAGTATTTTTTTATTTTTTTTGAAAATGCGGTTAAATATGACTTTGGGAAAAAAAAATGAGCTTTAAGAATCTATATCAAATAGGGACTTCATCTCACCATATTAAATATAAATTGATAAATAATTTATATTTATCAAGCCCATGTTTAGCCCCCATTTTTTAAAACTATTTTTTTTTTTCTTAAAACTCATTTTCAATCTCATATTTTATAGAATTCACAATTTTTATAAGCTTTTCAACAACATATATAATCAAATTTTATCAAAATTTACTAAAAAAAAAAATTCTTTTTTAGCAAAACTAAATAGTGGCTAAATGTCTATTTAGTACGTTGAGGGACAAAAAAAAAAAAAAACTTACCAAAATCGACAGACAAACATTTTACTTGCATCTTTCTTTAATTATATTCTAAATTTCTAACAGCGAACTGAATGTATCGTAATTACATGATATGTCTCGATTCAAAGTACAAAATGTTGGGACTTAAAAGTGCTAAAATAGTGCCTTCGTATGAAGTACGTCATGGAGGATGTGAGCCAAATATAAACAATCATATAAAAAGAATAATTTATTTTGAAAAAGGATGTGAAAAGACAAAAGATTCTTCCCTCCAATTGGACAAAATTATTTATTCTTCATGCAATGAGGCCCCATTACTACATATTGCAATTTGCATTTAAATATTATAAAAAGATGAACCTAAAATTTTATTTGTCCTTTTTCCCATTCTCAAAAAGCACAAAGTGGCCACTATCTTTGTGCAATAATGGAAAGGTCTCAAACGTGCAAGTTAAACTTCTATGGATTAATGTTCTTGTACATCACACTTGACATAAGGGTGTCCATAACCCTTAGCCCCCTATTGGTGGGGTGCCTGTGGGATGGACACCCTTAGCCCCCCTATTGGTGAAAGATATTGTCATTTGCTCCGCTATCGACAAACACATTATGAGTTGTAAAAGATTCTAATTTCATCAAATCTTTTAAGTGTACATTAATTTTTGTCGACGGAATGTTGTCTTTAGTTTCTAGGAAGGGTCTTGTTGATTTTGGAAAATGTGTGTTTTTCTTAATACCGGGTGATTAAAAAGTACGAATAATTATGAAGTCGCGTAAAAATGAGTTTTAAAAAATTTACCAAAGAGGAGCTTAATTGCAAAACCTGCCAAGCCATTCCATTTAGGGGAGTGTAACACGCGCGCGCGAAATAAAAACCCTTGAAAGTCAAATATTTTTTTCACACAAAAGTAATGAGGAATATGAATTTATGGAATAATGCTGTATAGTATGAAAAATAAAAGGGGCATAGAATTTCAACTGACCTATAACAGAGAAGTGGACATTATAAGCATTTTGAGGGACATAAAATAATGTATGTAGGGAATGTGCATTTTGGAACATATATACAACCTTAGAATTCCCACATTAGGAAATAAAGGAAGAAAAAAAAAAACTTGTTTGTCCAACACTGTCAAATTTGGTTGGATTCTAGGGCTGTTCGTGTGTCAGGTCGGTTCGGTTTGGTTCTATTCGGTTCCAAAATTTTCGGGTATTTAATAAATGGACCCGTCGGGTCCAAATATAATTATGGAACCGTTCGGGTTCAGTTCCATGCCATAATTAAGTTTTTTTAACATTTACAGTAATACTACATAAATATAACGAATGACATTTCATTCGTAACTTTTACAAATTAACGTAGCTCAATTCAAAAATATATAAATAACTAGCTGTCAAATAACATTAATTCAATGTATACAAATACCAAAAAGTAGATATTAATATTAAAATGTCGGTGATCTATATTAAAAAAAATTGAGGCTCAAGGCTTAAAATTATGAAATGATCATATTTAATTAATTAATTTGTTAATTTATTTTAAAAAAATAAAATAATTTAATTAATTCAATAAAAAAATTATTTATGTTTGGTTCTTATTCGGTTCTTGATTTAAACCCGAGACTCGACCTATACTAATCGGTTCTCGATTCTGGTATCCGTTCGGGTATTTAACTTATGAAGAACCGCTCGATTCGTTTCGGAACTTTTGGACACCCTAGTAGCCACCCATTTGGTTGATTTTGACCCATAAATCATAAATGAATGGTAGTATATGTTGCATATTGAAGTACAACTGCACAACTAATTACGAGGAATGTTCAGTATGCGACGAAGAGATTTTTAATTTTTAGTATTGTTCAATATTGTCAAGTCTATCTTATCAAATTTGATAGAGCCCTGCTACATTACCGGGTCCTATGTTCAATGTTGTCAATGAGTCCATCTTATTAAATTTGATGGAACCCGGCTACATTACCATGGCCGTGTAGGCCACTGCAATAATTGATTAGCAGTTTTTTTTTTGCCTATTTGTTAACTGTCAACGAAAAATTGACAAGCGTGACCCTGTACAAAGCTCGACAAAATGTCCCTATGCGAGTAGCTTGGTTCAACAAAGATATAATATTTGCTCAAGTTGCGGATTAAAGTACAATGGGACAATTTATGAGCTATGTACAATATACGATGACGTCAACATTTTAATTTCATCATAGTTCAGTAGAGAAATAATCTACTAATTACTGATACTTGACCTTTTTTAATCATCAATGAAATGTTATTGCAATTATACCGATCTAATTTAACATTTAGGACTCATGAAAAAAACTTGTTCTCAAATTAATTAAAGTGTCATGTCATCGATGTTTAGCATAAGTTACATACCAATATTTAGTAGATCATTTTTCGTATTTAATTGTATATTATAGCTTATCATACAAGAAAGTAAATATGAAAAATGTCGAAGTATTTAGATTTGTTTTGTTTTCTCTTTTAAGTACTTTAAGTATTTTAGCTAAATGAGGATGATTCGTTGTCAAAAATTAATTTTATACAAAAAAAAAAAAAAAAAAATCTCAAACGTGTTTTGCCTTTTTCTATTTTATATATTTTAGTACAAAATGTTATTGATATAAAATGATGAACTATAAATTGATAAGTGTTAGAAGGATGTGTCATATTAAGGGTAATTATATTCTTATAATTAAGGATGTGTCATGGAGAAAATATTTTGTCCAACTTTTGTATCTGTTGTTTATCTTTTTTTTAAAAAAAAAAAATACGAGTGGTAAATAATTATTTTTCTCCCTCGTGACGGACTTTTGGCCATCAACAGTGACAAGATAGGTTAATTGATAAAAGAAAAAGGATAAAAATACGACGAAAAAAGTTGAGATAAGGACAAAACGAACAAAAGTGGAGGACTTTAGTTACATTTAAAATGTAGCGCAAATATAATTATTCAAAAAATTAATGGCAAACACGATACAATCTATTTTCACCTCTTTATTTGATTGAGTGTTACATCTTGACCTACTAAATGTCAAGTCATATTATTTTTAATCTACTTTTTTTTTTTTATGTTCACACTTATTTTTTTACAAGATTGTATTGCTTTTATAGAAGGGACCTTAATTGAATTTATTTTTAATAAAAAGACAATTTAATTTGTTATAGGTTGGAGGATTACTATGTACTAGAAGAATGATACAAATTTGCTTGCAGTGTGATGGAAGTGAATCCAGGCATTTCCATTGCTGGTTTTTGTTAAAAAAAAAATGATAAAATAATCCCAATTCTATTCATGCCTTTAATGCATATTTGTTAAAATTTATAATTGTTTATAAGTTGATAACTTATTTTTTATCCATATGTTTGATAGCATCCACAACTATTACTTACTAATAGAGTAGGATAAATCATTGTGATCTAGGGAGTTAAAGTCGTTCAAAAGCTTCGTTCCAGCTACTCTACAATTCACAACAATTAGAGGTAAGTCGAGTTGGCACAAGCCCGCCATGATTCAACTTGATAAAACATTTTCTATAATGGTCAATGAAGGATTGGGACCTAGAGTTAACTCATTCAGAAACTCGTCCTTAATTTAAATTGGAGTTTACAATTGGTCAACCATGAGGGGTACTATAAAACAAATCGAGTTAGCACGGGCTCTTTGTGGCTCGACACGATATGCAGTATTTTGTTTTAGTCAAGCTAATTAGTATATAAAATTGTGAGACCTGTCACGATTCATATGCACGAGTAGGGCTGGGCAAGGCCGGGCCAAGCCAAGCAATCATTCGGCACAATATTTTTTAATTTTTTTTAAATGTGATTTTTTTTAAAATTTATTAAAGAAACAACAGAAAGAAAAGGCTCGTGCATGAGACTACAAATTAGGTTATAAAGATGAAAAAGATAAAAGGGAAAAACAGGTGGAGTGGATTGTCTAAGCACTGTTTGGCT
The DNA here is from genome assembly GCA_019097785.1 of Fraxinus excelsior. Taxonomy (NCBI): domain Eukaryota; kingdom Viridiplantae; phylum Streptophyta; class Magnoliopsida; order Lamiales; family Oleaceae; genus Fraxinus; species Fraxinus excelsior. Next base: position 9,532,969 of record CM032629.1, read on the forward strand.
AGTAAGAATGGCTTAGAAATTGCTTTCTTTTTGGCTAATGGGACCCCACCGTGCCCTAATTGGGCCAAAAAATGTTGATGGCACATTTTTGTATTTTTTGAGTGTAAAGAGAAAGATGGTCATATAGGAGTGACAAATGAATAGTTGATAATGACAAAAATGAAAACGACTTATTTCTTGGAAAAGAAGTTTGTATGAAATGTCTACAGGTTCGATTAAGCTTTAAAAAGTAAAATCATTTATATTTAATTTTTCAATTTAAACAAGCCAATTGTGTCTAAGGTTAAATGTTATTTTTTGATTGATCTGAAAAGGTATATGTAACTTTCAGTTAAAACTTACTTTTTGATGCGTAAGTCGTTAATAACTTTCGAAAAACACTCAAAATGCTCTTTAAGTTGCCGAGATTGCATAACAAAGTTAAAAATCAAAAAGTGGATACATGAGAGCATACTAGTTGTCAAGAGCCTAATAAGAGCTAGTTGAGAATAACAAATTTGAAAACGACCCGTTTCTTAGGGGAAAAAAAAAGGTTTATAAACAATGTAGATTCACGTAACTTGCATAGTAGGGTTCAAAATTGAAACACGAATGAGGGCGTATTTATTTGTCAAGAGAGTACTAAGAGTGGCACCTAATTAGTTGATTACAAATGTGAAAACAACTCATTTCTTGGGGGAAAAAAAAGAAGAAGAACGAAAATGGTATATTAACAACGTTAAATTGCATAGCAAATTAAATTAAAAAATATATAACAAAAGCAATAGCATATTTATTTGTTATAAGAATTAAATCCTTGCAAGATTAAAAATTTGCAAACCCCGTCGAGTTACAAAGATACACAAAATTGTGTATCGGAGTCGAAGCCCCCCCGCCCCCTCCAAAAAAAAATATGAGAGAGAGAGAGAGAATGTCAAGTTAAATTTAATTTAAAAACTTTAGATAGCTCCAACTCATGAATCGGAATCTCCTTTACTCGGAATAAAAAGAAGGCAATTCTTGTTGTTTGATATGCACATAAATTTTATTTCATAAGTAGAGCATAATACCCGTTGAATTTGGAGAAAAAAAGTGGAATATCTTTGTCAGCTCATTCTATTAAAATGTCAACTCTAAATTAACCATGGTGAAAGTGTGTAATAAATACACCATTCTTAATAACACTACTCAAATTCGGACACACATTTCTTACGATCTATAATTAACATAAATAGAATTTTAGCGACATCTTTGATACACTAAACCGATCGTTAGTGTAGAAGTGAGAAAAGGAAAAAAAGATACATGAAATGCTTGCATGCTATTTCTCAGTCTAATTATCAAGATGGGACATATTCGTACAACAACGAGAAGAAAACAAAAGGATAAAAAAAAATTGTCAGAGGTTCATGTCTCAAGACATTTTCTTTAGGCATGTCACAATCTCCATTGCAACTTACATTATGCAAAAGATAAAATATCCCCCCATCTAAGTTTAATAATGTTATAAATATATTTATACACACATAGAAATATGATCCATTGAGTATCGATACTTAACTTATATCCGTCTACTTTTATAACATTAATTCATTAATTCAATATATATTTATATCTTACTAACAATAAATCTAAAACAAACTAAATATATCTACTACAAACTTAAAAACCAGCTAAATCAAAGTGAAATCACAATAAACTAAAATATAGTTTTTTGTTCGTCATTTTAGGCTAAGACGTTACGATAACGTTACAATACAAGTCTACTAAATTAAATATAAAGCCTAAAAAATATAATGATGTTCAATAAGATCTCGTGATCATCATATCTGAAAAACAAAACTACTGATTAGACAGAGAGAATAACCAGCCATAATAATAAATCAGTTGTTTATAATATCTAAACATAACATTACACAAGCTTACCGTTGTATTTTATTACGAATTCAGTTTCTCACATATACTCAAACACCAATTGTTCTCACACGTGATTCATAGTCTCCATTGTCAAACAAATGCATTTGTTATATTATCATAGTATTGGATACTAGATAGATAAGAGAATATTTAAAAATATGGTAATAGAAAATATAAACCACCTGCCACAACTTTTATTGAATCATCAAATGCTTCCACTTCATCTAAATATTGGCACAGCACTATATGATCATTATTAATTTGCAATCAATTCTTTTCGCATATACAAGTCTCAATTATTCTTGCACCTAATAAACTCCTAAAGGAATTAAGTATTTGACCTCCATTTGAGAATGCGGACTCAAAAGCAATTGTAGAAATTTGAATTCTAAAGAGGAAAATAATTTTTTATAGATTATGTTGGTTTTGATATTATTAGATATAAATTATGATTATTTGGTAATAATAATATATATGTAATAGAAAATTATAAATTGACAAAAATACATACAAATGACAAAACTATTGAATTTCGCATACTTAGATGAATTTTCAAAAAAAAAAAAATCATTATTATTATTATTTTTTTTTATATTTTTTCACCGGTCCGGTTTGGTTTTAAACCGCAATTAAAATTCTCAAACATAAACCAAACCATTTTTGACCGGTTTGGTTTGGTTCAAAACCATTTCGTTGACGGGTCCACGTGACACCAAACCGACGGTTTCTAAAATGCGGTTTCGATTTTTCGGTTTGACTATTTTTGCTTACAGCCATATTTAAAATATTGAAGCGTTTGAGATAATCACAGTGTCTTATAAAGACGAGAAAAATGACAATACCTCATGGGATGCTCCATCCAACCTCAATAAAAACATGGGGATTTCTTTATGATGCTGTATAAGTTTTCTCATAATTTAATACCAAAAGAACACTGAAATATATTAAAGTCGAAAAAAAAATCTATAAATTTTTGGGTTGATTGGTTATATATAAGCTAATAACTACTTCAACTTTTAGCGCAAGTTTATTATATATTAGAAGATTAGAAAAATGTCATAATTTGTGAATAGGGATGACAATGGGGTGGTACGGAACAAAAGCAACCATAACGATTGTCATCATGTAGGGAATTTTCGGGAGGCAAGGAGCGAAGGGATTAGAAATTCTCATTTGCCGCGCCATTTAAATAATTAAATTTTATTTTTAAACTATAAGTTAAAATAAAAATATTAAAATGAAATGAAAATATCTTAAAATAAAAACTCGAGATGAGCTCGATGAATTCGGGATAAGGATTGAGTTCCTCGTCCTGTTCACTATTCATGACGAAGCAACGTTGGACAAGACCCATGAAATATAACTTTAACGCGGTTCAAAAATCGAAATAATTTTTTTTTTCAAAAAATAATAATAATAAAAAAAAAAAATCACACCCATCTATCATTTCATCAACCCATACTTGTAACTATCTTAATTTATATGGGGGCATCCAAGCTTGGAAGTAATATACTCATTATTTCAAGTAAAATAAGTGTAACAAATAAGACAAGAAAGCAAATAAACAAGATTTTAATTTTGTTTAATATCTACAAACAAGTAACAAAACCATTCTCTATCATTAACATTTTGACTGTTTAGGCCAATGACAATGACATTTATAAGTTAAGAAAAGATTGATAGCGCACCAATTTTTGTATAGTTGCAAAGCACACAAGATAGAAAGTATGTAATCATGACATTTACACAATAATGGCTTGGAAGCATTTATTAATTTCAACCATCTAGAGTTATAAAATTTCATTTCATTTTCTTTTAAGATAATGATTCATAGATCAATTGGACGAAATAATATATAGATTTCTTTATGAAAATTTGAGGTAGGATCACTTCTCCCTCAATTTTTTTAGTGATGACAGGAAACTCGTTAGTAAATTAAAATGCGAGTTAAATAAAGGATTTTGACTGCTTCTATTGTCAACATTGATCTTTTAATTAAATCATAAGATTTGAGAATTCTGCTGAGTGTACAGAAACTGTACACCACAGAAACACACTGGACTACACACGAGTAGGTAGGTGAGGTCTACCATTTTTTGCAATATTTAAATACGCTGTGGGGCTTAATATTTATATCTCTTCTGAACTATTTTTGTGGTTTCCTTTCAAGATTTGATATTGTACCAGAGCGCCCACAGTTCCAATGATCAATTTCAATGGTTTAGAATTCAAAAGAATAATCTAATTTTTAGATTAATGTTTTTAAACGAGCTTGCACATATATATCATATGATCGCTTAGGTTTGAAGATAATAAGCATATATAGATGTGATACTTTTTTTTAATAACGTTTACATTTTAAGAGGAAACTCAAGACTCAAATAAGTGGCATAGTGAAGGGGGTACGCCCCCGAAAATAAGTCATAGACTCACTGTTACTTCTCAAACTTTTGTCCTATTTGTGAGCAAAAAGAGTCAAATTATCATCGAAAAGAATTTTAATTAAACCGACTTCTAGAAGTATAAACAAAATTAGATTATTAAATCTAGTTTTAGCAGTCTTATTTGACTTGTTATTTCGAACTCAATATTTTACGATTTTTCAATATGAAATGAGCGTTGCAAAGTTTGCCATAAATATTTTGAAAATGATTCCAAAAATCTAGTTCAATTACTGAAGAATATGGCGTGAAAATAAGTCGAAAAATGTGACAAGAAATCGGAATTAATGATAAGAATTGAATCATAAAAATCATTTTTATCCACCATATTTTGATCTTTAATTTGAACTAATTAAACAGTTTTTCAATCTAAAAAAGTAATAGTAAAATTCCATGCATGCGTGAGAAATGGTGTGGATTTAATGAAGGGCACGACGACGTAGTTTTACATATGGTCCACCCCAACCCAATTATAGAAGAGGGTTTGTTTCTTCCCGCTCAAATTTGTCGTTTCAAGAATTTTGTGTGGTCACCAATACATTATTGAATTCATGACTTCGCCCAAGAAAAACTACTCCTATAATGGAAAACGAAATCATATTTTTATGAATTAATTGGAAATGCCACGCAATATTCGATTGGTCGATGTTTTGTTCAGTTCAAGGTAACATTTATTTAACTGGCTGTTGAATGTACTTCAAAATTACCCATTATTTTTATTATGCTTAAATTAATTCAAATAAACTAAATTATAAAAAAATTACAAAAGACGATATATCTAAATGATACAAGTTTAACTTGTTGATTTATGAAAATAGTTAATCTGTAATATCATTTAAAAGCAAATTTAAATCATGCGTCGTGAGAAAATTACATTCTAGTTTTTTTTTTAACGTAAAATCACATGATACTGATATTCATCCTTATCGTTTCAAAATCGCTGTTTATAAACTATATTATCAATAGACAACAGAAAATTGCTTAAATCTGAAATGTTTTTCAGGGCAGCTAATTGAAATAAAATGTGTTACGTTGAAGAGGTCGACCAAGTTTTCACACCGCATAGCCCCGTACCATCAAGATTGTGAGCACATCATTTCGACAGAACCAGAAATGACCAAATATAAGCCGGACACAAGTCTAAGAAGATTGTCCAAAGTGGTTCTATCCTCCAAGATTGTTCCATAAAACTCCCACCTCGTCAGCAAATCTTAAACCCTGAGAATTCCATTTCTGGGTGCTGCAAGAATAAAGGTATTGGATCGATCAATGTACAATGGGCTCAAAACATGTCCACATGTAAGGAAACTGAAGAAGTGGAAGTGTTTTCTCAAATTTAACCTCAGCCATAAATTTCTTCAGAATTTCTTGTTTTTGCATCTCATCACTAGTCGGAAGGCCCATGGATTTCTGTCGTTGATCAAACTGCACGCACCATTTCAAGGAAAACACATTAACCATTCTGAATAGATAACAAAGATGAAAATAGATAAAAGAACAAGCACGCTTAGTTTTTCTTCCTATAGCACCATCATAATTATAATTTCTCATCAATTAGGCAAGCCATTTGAAACAACACCAAGCCATTTTAACATGTACATTCCACAATTCTGCCCTGATGAAGTATCTTTAACTTCAATTTAGTTCCATTAAGTACTAAATACTGGGCTGTACATAATGAGCAACAATTTCGCTTGTTTTTCTTCTTTTGTATTGTCAAGTACTATCCAATCCAACAACAAAGGCAATAGGGCAGGCTGGCAGGGATCTCGAAAATAAATGGAATGGAGTATAAGGTGCACATTTTACCATCATCTTTTCCACTGTTAAACACATTTCCGGGACCAGATCCGTGATTTTGCTGTTTTCAGGTTCAGCTTTCTGGGTATCGATCTCTGGCTCACCTTTTACTAACTATTTCCACCATTCCATCTTGTTATGCTTGGTTAGGAGGATAGAGAGAGCTTTTTGGTCCACTGCAAGAAGTAAAGCAATAGTTGTGAATCTATTTCATGTCTTTCATAAACTCACCAACGTTATAACAAATCTAGTAAACATCAGATTACTGCTGTACAGGATTTTCGTGATATCAATTAGGAAAAGATCATACTGCTCCTATACATAGTTAAGGTACATGACCAATGCAGATAGTTGCGTGCAATACGGAAAAAAACAAACAAACCTAAGCTCCATAAGCAGTCGTCGACCTTGACAGGCTGAAAGAGTTCCCCCTGCAGGTATATAAACACGACTTAGTGACTCTTGAAGGTTAATAGCAACAAACAATGACTATTAACACAGCGGGATGAATATGAATTGATAGGAAGACAGGACAGAACACCTACATCAATAACCGGAGGCTGACCCTTGAGCCCAACTTTAAGATGATTCTTCTTTATTTCACATGCAATGAACTTGGACTTTGTCGGAAACAGTGACATTAACCTCCTGCAGACAAGAATAGTTATCCATGTCAAGGCCATTACTTCTATTATAAGGAGCTGCCCAGAAACAAAGAGGTATTAGTAACCCAGATGGCAACAACTTCAGATGAAAACCAGAGAATAATGTCTATAAGTGTTAGCCAGAGAATGTATTTATGTGAGATCATCCTCCCAAAAGAAGAGCATTCCTAACAACACGAAAGAGATGGATAAACATAATCACAATAACAAAAGAGAGACCATGTAAAACTTTTGATTATGCAAGAATATATTATTGTTTGCAAATTTATGTCACGGATTCTCTAAAAATCACAATTTCCTTTTCTTTTCTCATTCAAGATGACAGATGAGGTCTGACGATCAGGCTACCATCTCCATCGACATTTCAACTTTCAGAGGGGAGACAGAGCGAGAGGAGTTAATCAAGTAAAAGTTAAGTTTCCCCCTGTTACGAGTAAAATTTTAATGAAAGCTACAAAGATTATCATGAAATACAAAACTTCAAAGCAGAAGTTCTTATTCTCTTGCCGAATCTCTTAAGCCAATGAAGAGAATGCCACTATAAATTCTGTGCCGTCATCTTTCCTACACATTTAAGCCAGAATCCAGAGACGCAAATACAACTAATGCATAGAGTTTCTGGAACATGTATTTCACAACTTTTGCTTCCATGATTTACCTAGGTTAAGCTAAAGAAAAGGAAATTGAAAAAGCAAAACCCTAGAGCATAAACCTTGCACGCAAAATTAAAATCAAGAGGGATAGCATGTTTGGTTGTGCTTAAAATTAACTCTTTTAAGTTATTTATTTTGCCAAACAAGTTACTTTTTTTTCCTAACAAAACTTTCTTCTCTTGAAAGTAAGGGATATGCATTTAATTTAGACTTTCAAATAATTATATACACTTTTTGGTAAATGACTGACTTGTGTACAGTTCGTGAACTTCTATATAGAGTTCTACACAATTACATGAAAGAGTTTCATATGCTTTAGTGGACTTTCATTTTAAAAGACTATCATCGACATTGATAAACTTCAATTGACTTCTAATATAATATATAATCTATAAAAGGACATATACAGACCATAACATATTCACGCCTTATCTGAGAGGTAGAATGAGACACAGCAAGTAGAATGATGACATCTCAATCAATCCAAGTTGTGGGCAGGATAGGGAGAAGAAAGAGATGGGCTCTCATTAATGGATAATGTCACTTTTACATCCTTCTTCCTACATTGACAATTCGACATCACCATTGTTGTCAAGCAACGATTGGTTGAAAAAACCTTTTTTTTTTAATTAAAAAAAAATATCCAACGATTTATTGCCACGTGACAGAAGAATGTAAAATTTGTGTACACCAAGCATGATTGCTTATTAATATACCATTTATCCCCTCTACTATAAAAGAGGGATCTCAAATTACTATTCATTTTTGAAACTTCCTTTTTCCACCTATCCAATGGGGGATTATTCAAACTGGCCTGTTGACTTAGTCTATTTGGGGTTTTTGTAGAAAAGTCTATTTTACCCTTAATGAAATAGGTTTCTTTATTGCAAGACATGTCCCTCTATTTTAAAGTGGGTTTCGGATCTGTTCTGTATTTCTTATATTTTGATTTTTAAAATATAAATCCATCCTTTGATCTAATATATTAGCATAATCTGCTATTTTTTGTTCACATTCTTTTATAAGTCTAATATATTCTTCAGATATTTCATCTGTATTTTCTAGTTGGGATTTAATATTTTCTACTTTTTCAAATATTCTTTTTAACAAATCGTCTAATCCTTTAACTATATATCCTGGCATGACTGGATTATATAAAAATCATCATAGTATTATATAAAATATAAACATCATGGTAGACATTAATCCAAATATTATGAATAATCATAAACATTTATAATCCCTACGATTCTCTAAGATCTTAAGAAATTCTTTCAAAATTTAACAAGAAATAGTAGTTCTACCTTAATTTTAATCTGGCTCTTTATTCTTAGAATCGAGTGACCTTCTGGCTCTGAATGTGCAAATTGTTTCCTTCAACGGCCTCCTGCCTTAACGGAATCCTTGCTATTCAGCTTCTTGCCTTCACTGTATCGTTTCTAAGGACAAAATCCTAGACTTGGATTAAAGAAAAAATGTTTTTGTTGTTAAAATAAGAAAGAAATCTCTTATTAGATCTATCAAGAATCTATGGGAATGAAAATTTAGAAACTCGTTTTTCTATGTAAGAAATGGATTATTTATTGATATTCTGAAATTGGTACAAAGATTATATCAAAAGACAAAAGTGTTTTTGCAATCTCTAAGGCTCAAGTGTTTTCTCTCAACTCATTCTGCCTCTATCTTAACCCAAAGGCTTCTATTTATACAACTACATGAGGCTCGATTATTGACATCTTACATCATTCATTACCTCATACTCCACTAATGGAGTTCTATCATTACAATAATTTCTTCACTACATAATTGTAGCTCTATTATTTCTTCCAGCTGTCCACCTTTCTTTCACATCTTCTTTTCCTCTATTGTCTTCATATAGAGTTTGCCAAGATTCTTCATAGTGGCAGGACCTCTTATCTCTTTATATTTTTGTCCTCTTTTCATTTGGATAGCATGTGGGACATTCCCTCAATTTGCATAATTCTTGTATGGTTGATGGATTTCCATGGATTTGATGGATATCAAACTTTTGGATATATTCTTTTAAAATTGATGATTTATCCTTTCCATTATTTGTCATGAGTGTCCATCCTTCATATTGGCATAGGCATTGTAATTTTTTATCATATAGATTTTTTGCCATGTTGTAGAGAACTTTCATCCCTAAGACTCTTCGGGATCTCATCCATGATCTGTTAATGTTTGGCAATGGCTTTCTATTTTGGCCTACTTCAATCTGGAAATTTCGACCTACATATCCAATTGTAATAATATGTTCTGCAGGATAATATATCCTTCCATCAATTTCTGGACTGATTGAGTAAAATCTAAGATATATTGGTCTTCCTTTGGCGAATTTTGAAACTTCTCCTCGGAAGATATCATCAAATTTCTCAATTTCTTTTAAATCTTTTCCTGGATAAATTAAATCCAAGAATCCATAGTCTGCTGCCATTTTAACCATGTTAGGGTCTCCATTGTTTGTAATGATCATCCTTGGGTAAACATGTTCTCCTGGGGAGATGAAATATGATTCATCATCTTGTAGTTCATAGACAAGTTTTGCAAAAGCTTTATATTCTTCTTCTCTTGGTGTTAAAGGGGTTTCATCATCTTCATCTACTCTGATTTTGATCACCCTTGTATGTTTATCATCATTTTTTATTGTCACCTTTCGGGGACTCTCCATGATTGTATCTCTTTTTACTTGATTGGGTCCACTGCTGCTTCCGCTTGGTGTACCTGTTTGTATTCCCTGTTTGGTATTTTGAGATTATGCTGAAGCATCAATCCCTGCATTTTTGGTATTTGTAGACTCTAATTGTGCTTCAAGAGCATCAATTCGGTCTTTTAATTCATTGGTAACCTTGGTATGGGACGTACTGATCTCAAGTAATAATTTGACATTATAACTTAAGGTTTCAGCTAATGCCTCCATTCCAATTTTTATATCATCAGCTTCATCTTTGGCATATGCTGCCGCATATTTTATTTCTGATATCTCCTGCTTGATATTATCCATATCCGAACTCGATATTCCTGCTTAAAAAATCAGCAAGATAATTGTTTATACCTTTAATATGAATAATATCGAAATTATAGAATGACAAATATGCTTGCCCTCTGTGCAATCTCCTATATTGAGGCTCCATTGGCAACTTATTTTTAATTAATCCTGTAACATTAGAATTGTCAGTTTCAACAATAAACTTTTTAGATAATAGGAATAATGAAAACTTTTTTATTCCTCTAATAATTGCTAACAATTCTTTTTCATGGGTAGTATAATTTATTTCTGCTTGGTTAAAAGTTCCACTTGAGTATCTGCAAATTTCATTTAAATCTGTTTTTAATATGGCTGCCCAATACTTATCAGAAGCATATGTATTAACAACCAAATTATCCTTTTCATCTGGTAATCTTAATTTTGTTAAATTTTTGCATTCTTCTTTTAATAATTTAACTATTTCTGTATGTTCTTCACTCCATCCTTTAGTATTTGTTTTTCTAAGTAAAACTTGTATTTTATGTCTCTTTTTTGAAAGATTTTCAATAAATCCTTCTGCATAATTTAGACATCCTAAAAACTTTTGTATTTGTTCTTTTGATTCTAATTTATTTGGAAAACTTTCTATCTTCTTAGATATATGAGTTTATAATTTTATTCCTTTTTTATCTATTGATAATCCAAGAAAATCAATTTCTTATTTTTCTATTATAGCTTTCTTTTTTGAAAGAACAATTCCTTCCTTTTTACTTTCATTTATGAATTGTATCAAATGGTTTCTATGTTCTTCTTTGGTATTGGAACATATTAATATATCATCAACATATACAATTAAAAATTCATCAAACTTTCTAAATATATTATCCATTTTTCTTTGATATATTTGTAGTGCATTTTTTAAACCAAAAGGCATTACTAACCATTCATATTTACATTGAGGTGTACTAAATGCAGTATATTGTATACTATCTTCTTCCATTTTAACTTGCCAAAAGCCTGATTTACAATCAAACTTGGAATAATATTGTTTTCCTTTTGCAATGTTTATTAGGACTTCTTTATTTGGTAAAAAATATCCATCAAATTTAGTATATTTGTTTAATTCTTTATAATTGATTACCATTCTAGTCTTTCCTCTAACTTGCTCAGAATGTTTCATGACCATAAATGTTGGACTACTATGGGGTCCATTACTTGGTCTAATAAGTTTTTGTTCTAGTAATTCTTTTATTTGGATTTTAAATTCTTGTGTATCCTGTATAGTATACATCATTGGTCTAACTCGAATTATAACATTCTCTATTAGTTCTATTTTAGCTTTAGGATGGTATGGTTTCCAAAATAATAATGAATTTTCTCCACATGTTTTTTCTAATTGTTCTATAATTTTTTCTATACTTATTTCTATTTCTGCTTTTAATACTCTTTGTATAGAATTTTTGTATTTATATCTTTATTTATGATTGGTTTTTTCTCCCATTTATCACCACGTTGGGCTGGCTGAACTCTATAGGGTCTAAATTCCCTTGAAATTTTTAATAAGTGTGCACATGGTGTTTGTAACATTATCATATAATTATTTTGTTTATAATATTGAAATTGTTGGATAAAGTCATTTCCTAATAGTATATCACAATCTAATTTATTGTAACTATATATTTTATTTATTATTACTTGTTTACTTCCAAGTATTATACTGACTTTATCAGCACTATTAATTATTTGTGTACTTTCTCATGTTACTCCTGTTATTTTTATTTTACTATTTTCATTCCATGATTTTATTAAGAAGTTTTTAAATATTGTTATATCACTTCCTGTATCTATTAAGGCACGGGTTGTTATATTTGTTTCTACTATAGTAACTTGTATATATACGGCTAATGGAAAACTTATTTGATTATTCATTTATCTTTTCTTGCATAATATAGTTTGACCATTATGTGTTATATATAATCCTTCTCTTTTTATACTATAATCTTTCAATCCATTTAAAAAACTCATTCCTAATAATATATGAGGATCTGTATTCATACTATTATCCATATAACATGGTACTACCATTTTAATTCCTCATATTTTTATTGGTACTTTGACTTCTAATTCTGTAGTATGTATTTGTCCATCAAAATTTACATATCTATATGGTTCAACTTTATGAGTCATTAATCCTTTATTTCTAATTGAAGCTATATGGCATTCACTTGCTCCTGTATCAATTAGTATATTTGGTCCTTCAATATATTCTCTACCATTATAATATTTTCCTTTTATCTTCATATTTCCAGCATTTTTATGAAGTTTGATTTCTTTTATATTACTAGTTCCTTCTAAATGTTTTCTAGGTAATTTAAGACTTGTTGACCTTTTAATTAACCTTCCATCTCTAAATATTATGTTATCAGAATAATCGTCTTCTTTATCTTCTGCTATTTCAGGTTTATCCTTGAGTATACTAAATTCATATTCTTTAGGAATTAAACTTATTTGTTTGCTTGGTTCTATTATTTTACTAATATCCTTGCATTCCTTATGAACTTCTATGTATGATTTTTTGGAGTATATATTTCCATAGTTGGAGTTAGTAAATGTGTACAGAGCTCTATATTCTATAGTCATAATCTTGTCTCCTGGTTCCATTATATCATTTCTATGTAACTTAAAATGTAGTCCTAAGACTTCATTGAAGTTCTTATCTGTAATTGAGACACAATACTTTGGGTAACAAGTAAATATTAATTTTTGGTATGCTAAGTTTCATTCTATTGTTCCTAAATGACTATCTTTTAAATTTATTATTCTTCCATCATGTAAACTTACGGTTAAAGGTGAATCTATTCCTTCTCTAAATAAAGATTTAAACATTATTTGTATTCCTGCTAAATAGACGTATTGGATTTTTTCTCCTTGTTTTTTACTAATCTTTGTTAATAATTCATCTACTGTATTTCTTGTTAAAAGATTTAATTTATGTGTTCCTTGTGTTGTTCTAACATTTATAGCTTTTTCGATTTTATGATACTCATTTATTGCTATTCTTTCTCTTTTCCATATCCTATCTAAGGCTTCCCATTTTCCTATTTTTAAATCTAAAGATAATTTTCTCATTTTCTTGAATTTGTTATTATCAAATGTTACTTTTAATCCATAACCTTCTATTCCTTCATATTCTTGTTTATCTATATTTTCTATTTCCTCAACTTCGTTATTCAGATTCTGATTCATTATCTTTTTCTGAATCTGATTCGCTTATATATACTTCTTGATCATAATATTGTTCAATATCTGATATTTCACTTAATTAACTTTCTATATCTAAATATTCTTTTTGTAATATTCTAACCTTTTTCTTTTTACAATCAGGGCTTATATGTCCTATTTCTTCACAATTCCAACATTTGCATTGGCTTTTATCTTTTCTATAAGGTCTGTTTTTCTGTTGTTTATTTGGATTGTATTTCATTTTATAATATCTTCTTCTAGACTTTATATATTTTTTCTTAAAATTTCTAAATTTTTAAAATTTTTTATTTTTGAATTTTCTCTTATTTTTTCTTTCAGGATTACATCCCCATTGTGTAGGTTTTTCCATGTCTTCACAACATATTTTAGTTAATCTTCCTGATTTTTTCATTAATTGTCTTTGTTGACATATATATGCAAGTCTTTCAAATAAGAATTTTATTCTTGATCCTAAAGATCTAGGTGCTTCAGGATTTTCTTTAATATATTTTTCAAATTCTATTTTAAAATATATTCCCCATGTTCCTGGTAACTTATTATAGTACATATCTTTATATACATCTTGGTTTTCATTACTATAAAATTGGGTATAATAATATTCCTTAAATTCACATGTATATTCTTTGATTTTACACATATCACATATTGTTAGGTTTATTAATTTTATCCTAACATTTTCTTTTTCTTTTATTGCTTCTCCATCAAAAATTCTTATCCAATCTTCTCCTAAGAATTCATCTGAAATATAGTTTACTAATCTTTCTATACCTTCTCTATCTGATTTTATTATTTCTGTTTGTACATTTCTTCTTATTAATGTTTTTGTATCATTATTTATTCCATCCCACCAATTTCTAACATTTCCTTCAAAAGATGCTACCAAAAAGTCTATTCTTCTTTCAGTACTTTCCCATGTATCATCTTTGTTATATAAAAAGAATAATATCATTGAGTCTGCCCAAGTTGTTAAGGCTTTTTTAATATATATCTTACAATCTAAGTCTAATTTTGCTCCTCCATGATTGACAGGTTTATCATAATTATCATTTAGTTCAAATTTATTACTGTATTTATTTCCTCTTGGTGGTTGTCTATTTCTTATTTTTTTCATAATATTGTCTATATGGTTTTATGTAGATAGGTGCATAACTTTCATCCGGATCTAATATTTCTTGTTTATTGGAGGATTCTGCTTTATTTGGTCTTCTTCCAGTGTTCATTAAGACTTGATATTCGTCTATATTTTCTAGATTTAATTGATCAAAATTTTCTATAAGTAAATCTAATTCTTCATTCATCTTTATCTTCTATATTATCCCGATTTTCTTTAATTTCTAATTTTCCCATTGCTTTTTCTTTAGATTTTTCCATTTTTTTTTCTTCTTCTATTATTTTTGGTAAAATCTTTTTTCTAAATTCATCATCCATACTACCCGCTTCTATTCTTATATTTTCTTGTTCAGTATGTTTTTTCCTATTCTAGACATTTCTTTTTCTATTAGTTTTTTGTCTATTGTTTTTTCTTTTCCTTTATTATTTTCTCTTAATTTTCTTACTTCAATTTTTAGAATATTAATATCATTTCTTACTTCTTTTATTTCATTATTTATGTTTTGAACATCATCTATTAATATTTTTATTAATGTTTTTAATTCTTCTATATACTCACCAATTGACATCTATCTTTTTTTTGATTGACATAAGTAATATGTTCTACATCAGTATCTTTACAATCTTTTATTACTTTATCACATTTTTGTCTTACATAATTATTATTTGTTAATTCTTTCATTTTTTCGTAATAACTTGCTCTTATTTTATACCTTTCTTGTTTTAATTTTAATATTTGTTTTTGTTGTGAGTTTGTTATATCTCCAGGTTTTAAAAGTTCATCTTGTATTTGTAGATTTATTTCTCTTATTTTTACTAATTTTTTATCTAAGATTTCTTTTATTCCCATTAATTCCATTAATAGCTTTTACAAATCATTTGATTCATATTTTTCTTTATAATATAAATTGAATTTTTCTTTCTCAAAAGTTTCTATTATTTTTTCATATATAAATCTTTCTTTTATTGATTCTATAATTAGTTTATGTAATATTTGTGCTTTAATTTCCATAGGTAATTCTCTAATTACTCTTAATGTTATTATTTTTAACTTATTGGGTATAGGTTCTAAAAATATATAACTTCCTCTTTCTGTCTCTAATGTGTAATAATTATCTATTTTTATAATTCTATTACTCATAATTTTTGCAATATAACATCATTTCTTCTTTTTCAAGTTCAATAATAATTTTTTCATATATATATATTCATCTTTTAATGTTCCTATTATAAGGTTATCTATAATTTGTTCCTTTATTTCTTGAGGTAACTCTTTAATTATTATTAACGTTATTGTTTTTATTTTCTTAGGAATATGTTCTAAAAATATATTACTTCCTTTGCTTTCTTCTATTTTATAATACCAATCTGTTTTTGTAATTGCAATGTCCATGATCTCTATGGCTCTGATACCATCAGTTGGGGTGCTACTTAGAGCGAACAAAAATCAAATAATTCTTAAAATCTAAAATTTAATTAATCTTTAAATAGTTGTGTATTCTATGTATTCTTTTAATTTATCAAATTCTAATATGTTATTAGTTATAGATATATAAAATCTTAAAGTTAAATTGAATCTTAATTTCTTATATTCTTGTGGTAATCTATTTGTGATAGGTTTCCTCATCTATAGGTTTTTAATTAATTCTTCAAAGTCTAATAATGTTTGAGAATTCATAATATCAAGATCTGTTATTATATCTATATTTGATTCAAAAAGAATATTATATTTTGAGATATTCTTTTTCCTTTTTTCTAATTTATCTATTATATCTTGTATATCTTTTACAATTATAGATCTAACAATTCCTCTGGCAAAATTTTCTATTAAATTTTCTTGAGCAGCATATAATTGTTCTTGATATCCTATTTTATCAATTTCATTTTCAAATTCAATCTCTTTTTTATTTTTTACAATCGTTTTAATTTTATATGGACCTCTTTTGGATCTAGGTCTTTTTGTTTTATAATTATTAGTCATAGTTTAGTTAGTTTTTTGAAAAGAAATTATTAAAATAAATCTTTTAGGACTAAATTGTTATTCTCTTTATATTATGATTACTTTGGTTGTAAATCTTATATTTAGGGGTATTTTAGGTAGTTTGCTACTTTTGAATAGTCAAAGGCCAAAGTGTATAAATGGCCAACCTTATTTAGGCTATTCTTATATATTTCCCCCTATCCAATTTGTTACTGTGTATTAATTGGATGGGCCTAAATGACGTCGTTTGGGGAAAAGAAAAAACAAAACTAAAAGTCGACATTGGTTATTTCTCTTCTGCTTAACCCTAAGTGCAAATTGCAATCTCTCTCTCTCTCTCGTGCACGCGCGATCTCTGGGGGTAACTTTAAAATTGGCCTAGTCAAAAGGCCATAATTCCCTTTTGACTTTTTCACAAGTAAATAACTTCAAATTGGCCTAAAGGTGTTTAAAAGACAAAATTACCCTTAAGTGAATAATATAATTACAAAATATGATATTGTTAAAAAGACAACACTGCCCTTTTAGTTAACAAATAAAAACCAAACACTCCCTACATAACATTACAAAATCAGCTCAAATACAGATAAAAATTCTCTCATCTTCTACACTCTGCAAATCTCAAAAATATCCATAGCTGAAGAAAAAAAATTCTCGGTCAATTACTTCAAATTAGTAAGTACATTTACATATGTTTAATTTCGTTTTCGTTAAATATGTGCATGTTTTTTACTTGATAAATTAAGATTCGACGTAGGAGTTGGCAGATAAATTTTTTTAGCAGATGTATATAATTTATTGTAAGCATAATGGAAAAAGAATTCATCTGCATAACTTTTCGATTGGTTTGCGTGTTAAGCTGTTACGATAAACAACGAAAAGGTCCAAAAAAATGGTTAACAGCCTAAAAAATCGACTAACAAAACAGCCAAATAATCGGCTGTTTGTGCCTAACAGCCTATTTTAGGCTGTTAACAGCCCAATTTTGGGCGGTTAACAGCCCAAAATAGGCTGTTAACAGCCCAAAATTGGGCTGTTAACAGCCTAAAATATGGGCTGTTAACAGCCCATTTTTGGGCGGTTAACAGCCCATATTTTGGGCTGTTAACAGCCCAAAATGGGCTGTTAACAGCCCCAAATTTTGGGCTGTTAATTTGGGCTGTTAACAGCCCATATTTTAGGCTGTTAACAGCCCAAAATGGGCTGTTAACAGCCCAAATTAGGCTGTTAACCGCCAAATATGGGCTTTAACAGCCCTATTTTGGCGGTTAACGCCCAAATTGGATGTTAACCGCCCAAAATGGGCTGTTAAAAGCCCAATTTTGGGCTGTTAACAGCCATATTTTGGCTGTTAACAGCCCAAAATATGGGCTGTTAACAGCCCATATTTTGGGCGGTTAACATCCAATTTTGGGCTGTTAACAGCCTAATGTGGGCTGTTAACGGCCTAAAATATTGGTCATATTTTAAGGCTGTTAACAACCTAAAAAATCGGCTGTGTTATGCAAATAATTGGGAATGTTAGACTGTTAGGTGTTGTTTTGTTTTTTAATAAATTTTCTATTTGAAATATTTACAAATTCGATTTTGTCATGCCACACAGATATGAGGATTATACTCCCGGTTTGTTATTTTGGCGATTTTGAGTTGGATGAAAATAATCGATGGACATGGAAATGGACAAGTGACGGACAACGTAATATGTCAACACATATAACAGAGACTACATCGTACGACGAACTGTACCATGATATACAGAAGAAGCTGAACGTCGATTTATCTCTATACAATATGGTACTGAGATATCAATTCCAAGAGCATTTGCCATTTTCAATTCCACCTGCAAATGTTACATCTGATATTGACGTGAGTTATCTGTATGATTTGAACAAAACACAAATGACACCAATTTGCGTGACTTTAGTGATGAAGGACGACTTAGAAGGTAGAAATGAACATTCGGATGGAGCTGATGACAATGCAAATAATTTTTGGGATACGGTGGAGATAGCTCGCGAGGATGACACAAATATTCCCGAGACAGTTGTTCATCATCATGACATCACTAAGACGCACATAATTCAATCGGTAGTTCAGGACAGCGAGAATGTAAATGAATTTACAAATGAGGATTTAATTGGTTTATCCCGTCAGGGACATGAGTGGGGTGGGAGCTCAGGGGCCGGAACAAGCGGACCTTCATCTAATTCTTCACGTGTGGTTCCCGATGAAGAAGATTTGTATGTTGAGCAACTGTTTGAAACGAAGAAAGCTTTACAGGAAGCTGTGCACCTCCTGGCATTGAAATTCAATTTTGAGTTCAAGGTAAAGAAATCAAATAAATCATTGTTGACAGTTGTTTGCGTTGACGACAGTTGCCGTTGGCGGTTGCGAGGGACTAAGATGGATACGAATGAGAATTTTGTAGTTCGCAAATATATACGGGAACATACTTGTGAATTGGGGATTTGTCAAAACGATCACAGACAAGCTCGATCATGGTTTATTGGACGACAGATAATGCACAAGTATCAGAACCCACGTACGATCTATAGACCTTCAGACATCATTAACGACGTTCGACGAGAGTACGGAGTGGTCATGAGCTACCAGAAGGCCTTGAAGGCCCAAGAATGTGCGTTGGAGGATTTATTGGGCTCGGCCGAGGAGAGTTATGCTAAATTGGCCAGATACTGTCATAATTTGGGGACAACGAATCACGGTTCCACTTTTTTCATTGAGACGGAGGGTGAGAAATGTTTTAAGTATTTATTCATGGCTCTTGGACAATGCATTAGAGGATTTACAAATGCGATGCGACCGGTAATTTTAGTGGACGGTACAACTCTGAAATCGAAATACAGGGGTACGTTGATTATTGCTACATGTCAAGATCCCAACATCCAGATTTACCCACTTGCATTCGGCATAGTCGACAGCGAGAATGATCGGTCAATGAGTTGGTTCTTTACGAAGCTCAGGGAAGTGATCGGGAAAGTCCCTCATCTTGCATTCGTAACAGATCGGGGTCAGTCTCTAATAAATGCTATTGCCCGGGTTAAGTTAAGGAGATGGGTTCAAGCCCATTTGGACTGTTTAAATATGCTGTTAGATTTTAGATAAACCAGAAGAGGATTTATTCATTATTCTTGTTGGCATGAGAAAAGAAAACCATAGCCGTCATTCTGTCCTCTGTGTGGAGTCTACCATGGTGGAGGCTGGACAATGGACAGCTTGGATTGTAGATCGTGATCATTGAAGTTCGTGAATCAGCAAAGAGTTGCAGCATTCATCAAAGGTATTATTTCTATCACGTTTTATCTAAACATAAAGAGATCTTGTTTGGGAATCGGAAATTGCTTTACTTCCGCTGCGCATGATTAAGTAAGTACCCAACAGTGGTATCAGAACCTACTTGTGTTTGTTAGAAATTGTTTTTGCATGTTTGAATCAATCAAAAATTGATTGTTTGAATTTTTCTTGTATCTAGCAATTTAGAAAATTGATTTTACATTAAAAAAATCTGTTTTTTTTTTTTTTGAATTTGTTAAATTTTGATCTGAAAAAAAAAAAAAACATGGGCGGCCGGACCCGGCGGCGACACCACCGGGCCATGGCGGCAGGAGCGGCCCCACGACCAGGAAGCAGCGGCGACCGTCGCTGCTGAGAGTTTCCAGCAGCGGCGCTCACCGCTGCAATTCGCAGCGAATGTGAGCGCCGCTGCAGCAGCAGCGACAGTCCCTGCTGCTTCTGGGTTGTGGAGCTCCGCTTGGGTGCAGTCGGTTCTTGCCGCCATGGCCCGGTGGTGTCGCCGCCGGGTCCGGCCGCCCATGTTTTTTTTTTTCAGATCCAAAATTTAACAAAATTATTTCCTTTTCAAAAAACAGATTTTTTTTTTAATGTAAAATCAATTTTGTAAATGCTAGATACAGAAAAATTAAACAATCAATTTTTGATTTGTTCAAACATGCAAAAACAATTTCCAACAAACACAAAGTAGGCTCTGATACCACTGTTGGGTACTTACTTAATCATGCGCAGCGGAAGTAAAGCAATTTCGATTCACAAACAAGGATCTGCTATGTTTAGATAGAAACTGTTATAGAAATAATACCTTTGATGAATTCTGCAAACTCTTTGCTGATTCACGAACTTCAATGATCACGATCTACAATCCAGCTGTCCAATTGTCCAGCCGCCAATGGTGATCCACACATGAGAACAGAATGACGGTGGCTAGGTTTTCTTTTCTTCGTTGATAGCAAGAATAATGAATTATCCTCTGCTGTTTTTTCAAAATCCTTAAAGCAATCTTAATACAGTCCAAGTGGGCTTGACACATCTCTTAACTTAACCCGGTCCAACATTTAATTAATCAAAATAATTTAAATCCGGTCCATAAATTAATTTTAATCCAATTAATTAATTCGGGCATATTTATAAGCAACTAATTAATTAATCATACAACACTTGTTCAATTAAAATGTATATTGGTTAATATCATTCTTCTGGTCTCTTTTGTGTGTGACCCATTAGGTTCCGATCACGATGCCCTAACGACGTGAATTATTACGTTGACTACATCAAAAATTGATAAATAAAATACCCCTTTTAATTTATCATCAATTCACATTCGTTGTCCCAGATTGACATCTAGCAATGGTCAGGGCAATACATGTGACGGGAAAATGTCACGTGGCATGACAAACCAAACTGTTCATTTACCGTGAAATTATAATCCATTCGTCAATATGATTCGATCAATAACGAGATATGGACGTTCTGTGTCAATCTCAATTATCGCGATCAATCTTTTTATCCACTGTTTAAGTCAATGTAAGTCGAAAACTCTTTTCCGACTTATGAGTCCACCTTGGCCCAAGGATGTCATTATCAACTTAACTGGATGAAATGTAGATCATAATTATTACTATCTAAGAGTGACGAATCCTCTATGATCATTCACAACCTTCATTAGATTCTTGATATACCCAGTTATTACTGATGCGCGTTTTAGCGACCCTTGACAGAGCATCATCCGACATCACCAAAGATGACTGTCCTCACATAAGGTACTGTGATGACCTCAAGTCAAAGGACCCAATCCAATACCGAAACGTTAGAGATTAACCACAGACACTCAGATAGTTTTCCCTGTGGAATCTCTCAGCGGGTCTCCAATGTTTTGTTATATAACAAAAACATTCACGTGTCATTCAAGTGTCTCCATACTTTAGTTTGTAAGATCAACTACTTACTTCATAAGTAAGAAAGACACACGTGATGGTCTATCAGTAATAACGATATCCGTTATTACATACGATCACAAACGATTTAAGATTCAGTCATAGGTATTGTATCTCACAAGCACAACTCCTTGTGATTAACAAATCATCAAGACTTGAATCTACGGACTTCTATTATTTAATTAATTGAATATTAATGAATTAAATAATAGATCTTACCATAAATATGCATCTATTATATATACATTAAAAGTGCCTTATGTTCAAAGTTGATTGGACCTAGGGCATAATACATACATACATATTTTTTTTTTTTTTTTTTTTTTTTTTTGCTAAAAAAAAATAGATTTGTAGTCTTGGACAGACTCTATTTTATCACGTTTATTGCTATGTAGGATATCCGCGTAAGAGTTTTGAACTCGCAGTGGAGATAGCAACCAAATCTGAAAATTATAGTACTAGCTATTAGGGGCGGACTCAGAAGTTTAAAGTTAGGGGGCACAATCGAACTTGCAAATAAGTTGGGAGAGATTTTACAATAGAAAATTCACATCTCAAAAAAGCACATCCATGTAATTTTGCATCCGAAAAGTTATTAGGGATATGACTTTTGGATGTTAAAAATTATCGAAAAAAAAATTTTTTTATGTCATAGTTATATAAAAATTCCTAGGTAAAATGATTGAAAATTATATTGTGAAATATATGGCGCAAAATAATAAATGGTTAATGAACCACAGACGGCGCCAATCTGTTGACCTCAAAAAACGGATCTGCCACCGAGCCAACAGGTGATACCTTCGAGTCTGTCCTTTCCTGCATGAACCACACAACGTCAGTCACACGTGGCCGTTCCCATAAGAGGTGGGGATGGGCCACGGGCACTCCGACGGTCAAGTCAGCGTAGGGTTGGCCGGAAATTATCTTATCGATCTCCAAGTTTTCACTCGGAGGCCGTTCCTCTGGATCTTTGGAAACAAGTGTCAATATAGAGAGATCAAAAGAGAGCGTACCGTCTTTTCGGCGTAAGGGTCTAGTATTTATACCGGGTGTGAGAGGAGGGGGGTCGTTGGATTGGGAGGCACGTGTAGCTAGATTATTAGGGCCCGTCCCATCGTAGGCGTCAACTTATCTTTCCATAGGTTGGCTGGCATTGAGTGCTTCTGGCTGATTTGACCGTTTCGGTCCTGCCACATATTCCATCAATCATGGACTTGACTGCAAAGATCTCTGTACGGGAGATCTTTGCCGGGACGCGGAGGGGCGAGGCGAAAAGGGGACCAGGTGCAAACAGCTCGTCCTCTGCGCGCAATCGCCTCGGATGCGTGTGGCACGTCACCCTGTCAACACGTGGACTCCGAGCTGTTACTCAGTTCTTACTAGTAACAATATTCAACAATGCATTTTGAGGTACAAATTATCAATGTCACGGATTATTTTGTTCGAGTCAATGATCAATTCAATTCCTACCATAAATCAAGCTTTAAATTGAAAGGGAATGAATGAAAAGAAAAAAAAAAAAAAAAATAGCACGGAGAGTTTTGAGTATATTTCATGAGCAACACAAGAACGTATTAAAGTCGTTATAACTTAAATAATAATGAAAGAAACTTGTGATGAGAATGATAAACAGTGAGAATTGAGAGAAAACAAAGATTAATCTTATTTCAAAGTTTTCCGTTTATTAGTTTAATTGACATATTAAAAGTTGTTTTTCAACATATTTGAATAATTTTTTAAAAATAATCTATCTCATTAGAAAGATTTTAAATGATATCCTTAAAAAAATTATTTAAGTGAAAGTCATACCAAACGAGTTACAAAAATATTCGAATCAACTTGATTAGTTGGATTAGAGAACCACATGCTCAAATAACGAGTAAGTCAGACTTTTCATATTTGAAACAAGATCCAGTTTAGTGAAGATTAAAATTAAATTTTTATTAGATTTTTTTAAAAAAATATAAAAAAATAATAAAATGTGTGATTGAGAAGATATAAATTTTATGAAATATGTGGTTAAAATTAATTATTGATTTTGATTAATATAAAAATCTAAATTATATTTTTTACCAAACAGGTGGAAAGTGAATCCAACAGTTTAGGTTGAGCTGCAGGGGAAATGGATTCCTTCATAGAGGAACAGTGCATGTGCTTTTCCATACCAATGTATAAATTTGATAAATAACCTGTCCTCAAATTATTCTTTTAAGAGTATTTTAATTTTTGTCAGTCGAACAGGCGATGCAGTGAAAGACGGGCATTTATGGCATAATTAATATTAGGTTACAATCTAATTAGTAATTACACCAAAGAATTTGAGAGAATAGTCTCGTTGAATTGTGGACCACTGAACCTAATCAACCGTGCTACACGTCCAGGGCCGTGCAAACCGACTAAAAAACAGAATGACGTGGCAGCTGTTTAAATAAAAGAAAAAAAAACGTATAACACAATCAGAATCGCTATACCCAAATTCGAAACCCATACCACATCTCACAATCTTCAAATCGGCAAGTTGAAGGCGAAAATTACTATCTCCAAAGTGAAGCTCACCATATCCGGCCGCTCAAAGCTGTCGTCGTCGCTCGAATAAACTTCTGTTAACTGCAATTTACAGTAAAGCAAAGCCATTTCCATGAACAAAGCCATTTCCATCCAAATCATTGCTTTCTCCCGAAATAAATCGTTTCCCCTTTCTCTCAAAGACCAACGGGTCTTTCCGGTACGTGAGCCGCACTTCAGACTGAAGGTAGTATTTTTGGTGGGTTTTGAGGAACTTGATGAAATCATACTTTGCCCCAAATTTTGAAGCTCCAAATTCTCTCGAAGTTGCCTCCACCGCTCCCTGTCGAGGTGTCACTCCTTGTTCCCAATGCACCCTGTAGGTAAAAATTCACCCTCTTCACATTTTCGAACAAATGAGCGTTATTATTTTCTGTTATTTTTATCTGGGTTATAAGTAGTTTCTCCTAAATCCCTTAAAAAATCAATTTATTATAGTTTAGTAAGAATTTCACCTGATTCCTATTTTTTCCCTGTTTTCGATGAATTTAGTAAGCTTTTTTACTAGACGTGGGAATTGAATTCTGGAAAATAAGGCTGTAATCGTCGGAAAAGAAATTAATGGTGTTTAATTTGTGTTCTTTGATCAACCTACCATATCCGGTCGCATTGAAGCCTGAATAGCAGCCACTAGCCAGTCATGACTGTGATGTTTAAAATTTTGTTGTGTATTGTAAGTTTTAATAATAATACTTGTACAAGTCTTGACCCTGAATATATCATAGTTGTTTGTTGGCTGTCAATTTAAAAACTTATCCAAGTAGTGATTATGTTATCTTTTTGGATTTCAGCTTTGTTGGCGGTGGTTGATGACTGTCCCAAGTTGATGCCAAAGGGAAGCAGCCAGCTTGAATATTGAACTTTTGTATGCATATGTTTTGTAGTGGCGCCAAAACCGAATGTAATGATAGTTTGTAGCTTGTGTAAGGATAGTTTGTAGGTTGTGTAAGGGTAGTTTGTGTATGAACACTTATGCTTCGTGTATGTTGTTGATGCCCTTATGTTATAATCCATTTAGGTTGTTGAAATGAGAAACTGATCTCTTTTAAACTAGGCAATCAAATGATATCGTGTATGGATTTTTATAATCTACCAGATTTAATGCTGAGTTCGCTGTCTCCAGTATTATATTTGCGGGTTGTGTGTAGTGAACAATCCTTCTATAAACTTTTACTATTGAGGCCATGTCTGAGATTATGTTCTATTAAACACTTCAGCTATCAAATGGTATGTTTTTATGGAACACTAAAACACGGAAATGGCATTGAAGCACTGATGCTCTCAGGGATCTGAAATTACAAACTTGAGCATGAATTATAGGAAACCGTAAACATTCAAAGCTCCATTAATCATTCCAGTTTCAATCAACAGGTGTATCTATTTCAAGCTGAACCTAGTGAATAATGTAATAATTTCAGTTTCAATCAACTGGCAGAATGTTAACAGCGAGTCTCCAAGGTGTAGAACCATCAGTATTGTCCAAGCTTGACATGCTTCTTGAAAGCCACAGGAAGTTCATCTAACCCAACAATCAAACCAAAAAAATTTGTCCCTGCTTAGGCACTACCTTCACTTGCTGCTTCTGTTTCTGCATGTGAACATGTCTCACCATTATACAGCAATTTTAGCAACTCAACAGAAAATACACAATTTTGACAAGACCAAGTTAATGATCACAATTTCTTCAAAAGCAATTGACAGCAGGTTTTCAAAAAATATATCTGCTAACTGACAGTTTTACAATGTACTTTGCTAATCTGAATTGTAAATTCTAAGAAGCAAATTCAACATAATAGAAATGCACAAATCCGGACTATATTGCAGTCAATTCAAAGAAAATCCATCAAAAACTAAAACACCACAATTACATCCATCAATTCACTGAAACAATATTGGTGAAACAAAATGTTGAGTTTGTTGTTGAATACATCATTTTGGTTCAATCTTGAAACACACTGGGCATAGTAGGATTTCAAGAGAATATCTGAGAACTGATCTGGTGAGTAGGCTCTGTTAAGCATTGGATTGATGTAATAATTCTGGATAAAATCACTGATTCCTGCACTTATAAGATGGATTCCTCCTAAGAATATAGCATTAGCTTTGGTCTTCCTCACCGAACTCACTACTTTTCTTTGCCACTCTTTGTAATAAGATAGCTGTTGTGTTAATGTTACAGCCCTCTGCCCAATAATGCAATTTCCACAAAGGAATATGGAGCAGTACAATAAGCACAATAAAATCTAGAACAAATATTGATATTCACTACAAAATGGGGCTGATAACCTGGAACGGAACTAACAAAGCCTCCAATGCAGAATCCACTACATGAAAACTTGATAATCTGGTTTTTTTTTTTTCACACACACATTAAAATGGGGCTGCCATTGCCACAATACAATATTGAAGGGAACAATATTTTAATTCAACAGTCAAATGAAACTCGGTCAAATAAAACTCATCAATTCACAGACAACCCCTCACAAAAACTAAAACAGCACAATGACATCCATCAGTTCACAGAAATGGTAAAAAAATGACATCCATCAGTTGTTGGGAGTCTGATTTGTGTGAGTTTTTGAATTGGGAAAAAATTAGAGACGAACCTGTGCTCCCTTTTGCTGGATTTCAGACCCGTCTTCGAATAGAGTTGGGAAAGAAGATGTGGGAGTTCTGTAATTCAGATTTACACTATTTAACCTCAATAAAACGATTTGTAGTGAACTTGCTTTTATAGTTGGAGTCTGATTTGTATGAGTTTTTGAAATCTGAAAAAATCATAGACGAACCCATGCTCCCTTTTGCTGGATTTCAGACCCGTCTTCGAATGGAGTTGGGAAAGAAGATGTGGGAGGAAAATGGGAACAATGGGAAGAAATCAGAGACGACGAAATCGCTTAAAATGAAGGTCGGCTGTAAAGGGAAATTATTGAAAATACCCCAAATTCAACACTACCCTTTCCAAAATACCCTTTGATTATTCAAAGGTAGTAAACTACCAAAAATACCTCTAAATATAAGATTTACAACCAAAGTAATCATAATATAAAGAAAGTAACAATTTAGTCCTAAAAGATTTATTTTAATCTTAAAACAATAATTTCTTTTCAAAAAACTAACCAAAACTATGACTAATAATAAGATGAAAAGGCCTAGATCTAAAAGAGGTCCTTATAAAATTAAAACGATTGTAAAAAATAAAAAAGAAATTGAATTTGAAAATGAAATTGATAAAATAGGATATCAAGAACAATTATATGCTGCTCAAGAAATATTAAAATGTTTTAAAGAAAATTTAATAGAAAATTTTGCCAGAGGAATTATTAGATCTATAATTATAAAAGATATACAAGATATAATAGATAAATTAGAGAAAAGGAAAAAGAATATTTCAAAGTATAATATACCTCTTGAATCAAATATAGATATAATAACAGATCTTGATATTATGAATTCTCAAACATTATTAGACTTTGAAGATTTAATTAAAAGCCTATAAATGAGGAAACCTATTACAAATAGATTATCACAAGAATATAAGAAATTAAGGTTTAATTTAACTTTGAGATTTTATATATCTATAACTAATAATAGATTAGAATTTGATAAATTAAAAGAATACATAGAATATACAACTATTTAAAGATTAATTAGATTTTAGATTTTAAGTATTATTTGATTTTTGTTCGCTCTAAGTAGCCCCCCAATTGATGGTATCAGAGCCATAGAGATCATGGACATTACAATTACAAAAACAGATTGGTATTACAAAATAGAAGATAGTAAAGAAAGTAATATATTTTTAGAACATATTCCTAAGAAAATAAAAACAATAACGTTAATAATAATTAAAGAATTACCTCAAGAAATAAAAGAACAAATTATAGATAACCTTATAATAGGAACATTAAAAGATGAATATATATATGAAAAAATTATTATTGAACTTGAAAAAGAAGAAATGATGTTATATTGCAAAGATTATGAGTAATAAAATTATAAAAATAGATAATTATTACACATTAGAAACAGAAAAAGGAAGTTATATATTTTTAAAACCTATACCCGATAAGCTAAAAATAATAACACTAAGAATAATTAGAAAATTACCTATGGAAATTAAAGCACAAATATTACATAAGCTAATTATAGAATCAATAAAAGAAAGATATATATATGAGAAAATAATAGAAACTTTTGAGAAAGAAGAAATCAATTTATATTATAAAGAAAAATATGAATCAAATGATTTGTAAAAACTATTAATGGAATTAATGGAAATAAAAGAAATTTTAGATAAAAAATTGGTAAGAATAAGAGAAATAAATCTACAAATACAAGATGAACTTTTAAAACCTGGAAATATAACAAACTCACAACAAAAACAAATATTAAAATTAAAACAAGAAAGGTATAAAATAAGAGCAAGTTATTATGAAAAAAATGAAAGAATTAACAAATAATAATTATGTAAAGCAAAGATGTGATAAAGTAATAAAAGACTGTAAAGATACTGAATGTAGAACATATTACTTATGTCAATCAAAGAAAAGATAAATGTCAATTGGTGAGTATATAGAAGAATTAAAAACACTAATAAAAATATTAATAGATGATGTTCAAAACATAAATAATGAAATAAAAGAAGTAAGAAATGATATTAATATCCTAAAAATTGAAGTAAGAAAAATAAAAGAAAATAATAAAGGAAAAAAAAACAATAGACAAAAAACTAATAGAAAAAGAAATGTCTAGAATAGGGAAAAAATATACTGAACAAGAAAATATAAGAATAGAAGCAGGAAGTATAGATGATGAATTTAGGAAAAGGATTTTACCAAAAATAATAGAAGAAGAGGAAAAAATGGAAAAATCTAAAGAAAAAGCAATAGGAAAATTAGAAATTAAAGAAAATCAAGATGATATAGAAGATAAAGATGAATGAAGAATTAGATTTACTAATAGAAAATTTTGATCAATTAAATTTAGAAAATTTAGATGAATATCAAGTCCTAATGAATACTGGAGGAGGACCAAATAAAGCAGAATCCTCTAATAAACAAGAAATATTAGATCCAGATGAAAGTTATGCACCTATATACATTAAACCATATAGACAATATTATGAAACAATAAGAAATAGACAACCACCAAAAGGAAACAAATACAGTAATAGATTTGAACTAAATGATAATTATGATAAACCTGTTAATCATGGAGGAGCAAAATTAGACTAAAGAAGAACATAGAAATCATTTGATAAAATTTATAAATGAATGTAAAAAAGAAGGGATTGTTCTTTCAAAAAAGAAAGCTATAATAGAAAAACAAGAAATTGATTTTCTTGGATTATCAATAGATAAAAAAGGAATAAAATTATAAACTCATATATCTAAGAAGATAGAAAGTTTTCCAAATAAATTAGAATCAAAAGAACAAATACAAAAGTTTTTAGGATGTCTAAATTATGCAGAAGGATTTATTGAAAATCTTTCAAAAAAGAGACATAAAATACAAGTCTTACTTAGAAAAATAAATACTAAAGGATGGAGTGAAGAATATACAGAAGCTGTTAAATTATTAAAAGAAGAATGTAAAAATTTACCAAAATTAAGATTGCCAGATGAAAAGGATAATTTGGTTGTTAATACAGATGCTTCTGATAAATATTGGGAAGCCATATTAAAAACAGATTTAAATGAAATCTGCAGGTATTCAAGTGGAACTTTTAACCAAGCAGAAATAAATTAGACCACTCATGAAAAAGAATTGTTAGCAATTATTAGAGGAATAAAAAAGTTTTCATTATTCCTATTATCTAAGAAGTTTATTGTTGAAACTGACAATTCTAATGTTACAGGATTAATTAAAAATAAGTTGCCAATGGAGCCTCAATATAGGAGATTGCACAGATGGCAAGCATATTTGTCATTCTATAATTTCGATATTATTCATATTAAAGGTATAAACAATTATCTTGCTGATTTTTTAAGCAGGAATATCGAGTTTGGAGATGGATAATACCAAGCAGGAGATATCAGAAATAAAATCTGCGGCAGCATATGCCAAAGATGAGGCTGATGATATAAAAGTTGGAATGGAGGCATTAGCTGAAACCTTAAGTTATAATGTCAAATTATTACTTGAGATCAGTACGTCTCATACCAAAGTTACCAATGAATTAAAAGACCGAATTGATGCTCTTGAAGCACAATTAGAGTCTACAAATACCAAAAATACAGGGATTGATGCTTTAGCACAATCTCAAAATACCAAACAGGGAATACAAACAGGTACACCAAGTGGAAGCAGCGGTGGACCCAGTCAAATAAAAAGAGATACAATCATGGAAAGTCCCCGAAAGGTGACAATAAAAAATGATGATAAACATACAAGGGTGATCAAAATCAGAGCAGATGAAGATGATGAACCCCTTTAACACCAAGAGAAGAAGAATATAAAGCTTTTGCAAAACTTGTCTATGAACTACAAGATGATGAATCATATTTCATCTCCCCAGGAGAACATGTTTACCCAAGGATGATCATTACAAACGATGGAGACCCTAACATGGTTAAAATGGCGGCAGACTATGGATTCTTGGATTTAATTTATCCAGGAAAAGATTTAAAAGAAATTGAGAAATTTGATGATATCTTCCGAGGAGAAGTTTCAAAATTCGCCAAAGGAAGACCAATATATCTTAAATTTTACTCAATCAGTCCAGAAATTGATGGAAGGATATATTATCCTGCAGAACATATTATTACAGTCGGATATGTAGGCCGAAATTTCCAAATTGAAGTAGGCCAAAATAGAAAGTCATTGCCAAACATTAACAGATCATGGATGAGATCCCGAAGAGTCTTAGGGATGAAAGTTCTCTACAACATGGCAAAAAATTTATACGATAAAAAATTTCAATGCTTATGCCAATATGAAGGATGGACACTTATGACAAATAATGGAAAGGATAAATCTACAATTTTAAAAGAATATATCCAAAAGTTTGATATCCATCAAATCCATGGAAGTCCATCAACCATACAAGAATCATGCCAGTTGAGGGAGTGTCCCACATGCTATCCAAATGAAAAGAGGCCCCGCCACTATGGAGAATCTTGACAAACTCTATATGAAGACAATAGAGGAAAAGAAGATGTGAAAGAAAGGTGGACAGCTGGAAGATATAATAGAGCTACAATTATGTAGTGAAGAAATTATTGAAATAATAGGACTCCATTAATGGAGTATGATGTAATGAATGATGTAAGAGGCCAATAATCGAGCCTCATGTAGTTGTATAAATAGAAGCCTTTGGGCTAAGGTAGAGGCAGAATGAGTTGAGGAAAAACACTTGAGCTTTCATATTGCGAGAAAAACACTTCTGTCTTTTGATATAATCTTTTGTACCAATTCCAAATATCAATAGATAATCCATTTCTTACATAAGAGAATGAGTTTCTAAATTTTCATTCCCATAGATTCTTAATAGATCTAATAAGAAATTTCTTTCTTATTTTAACAACAAAAACAGTTTTTCTTTAATCCAAGTCTAGGGATTTATCCTTAGAAACGAAACAGTGAAGGCAAGAAGCTGAATAGCAAGGATTCCGTTAAGGCAGGAGGTCATTGAAGGAAACAATTTGCACATTCAGAGCCTGAAGGTCACTCGATTCTAAGAATAAAGAGCCAGATTAAAATTAAGGTAGAACTACTATTTCTTGTTAAATTTTGAAAGAATTTCTTAAGATCTTAGAGAATCGCAGGGATTATAAATATTTATGATTATTCATGATGTTTGAATTATTGTCTACCATGATGTTTATAACACTATAATAATGTTTATATAATATCCAGTTATGCCAGGATATACAGTTAAAGGATTAAACGACCTGTTAAAAAGAATACTTGGAAAAGTAGAAAATCTTATATCCCAACTAGAAAATACAGATGAAATATCTGAAGAATATATTAGACTTATAAAAGAATGTGAACAAAAAATAGCAGATTATGCTAATATATTAGATCAAAGATTGGATTTATACTTTAAAAACCAAAACATAAGAAATATAGAACAGATCAGAAACTTACTTTAAAATAGAAGGATATGTCTTGCAATAAAGAAACATATTTCATTAAGGATAAAATTGACTTTTTAACAAAAATCTTTAAAAGCCACTATTCACAGGCTATTTTGAAAATTCTCCCGACTGTAAAGGGGAAAGCGAGTATTTTTTTTTTCTTGTAAGGGAAATGTGTGTTTCCCTCTAAAAAGAAGAGAGAGAAGAGTTGCAACGTCCAAAAAATTTGAATCCCTGTTTTTGAATCGGTCTTTGACCCTGGGCAAGTAGCATTTTCCGAACCCAATAAAGTCATGGACCAAGTTCGGCCTAGACGACCCTTCA
Source organism: Fraxinus excelsior (assembly GCA_019097785.1). Taxonomy (NCBI): domain Eukaryota; kingdom Viridiplantae; phylum Streptophyta; class Magnoliopsida; order Lamiales; family Oleaceae; genus Fraxinus; species Fraxinus excelsior. The sequence continues at coordinate 9,565,984 of CM032629.1, forward strand.
ATAGGGGGTCGCCACTTGTCGATTCGATAATTTATTATGTACAACAAGAATAATCTTAAAGTCGTTATTCAAGTTTAGACTAATTTCACTTTCTTAGAACTTTACGAAGAAATGCATTCATGACATAGCTCATCTATAATATATTAAATATCATATTAAGTGAAAATTATTTTTTGAATGATTATAGTTTTACTACAATTAAATTATTTCAATAATATCGTACTTTTCAATTTCAATATGTATTTAATTTACCAACTTTAATAAATACTATAATTAATTCTTAATTAATTAATATTTACTTTCCTTGGATAAATATTAATTAGAATTTCTTATTCATACGTTCATGTCTCTACTATTAATTCTCAATTAATTAACATTTATATTGATTTGATTAATATTAATTAGAATTTCACATTCAAGAATACAGTTCATTATTTACATCTATATATGCTAATTACTATTCAGTTTCACTTAATTGAAAATTAAATTATATTCATTTAATATAAATTATTTAGCATTCATCGTCGCGTATATATTCATTGGTATTAATTCTAAATTAATTAACATTCATGTTATTTTATGTATCGTATTTGCCTTTCATCTTCATTTATGCATTTAGTTGTAATTTTAATACTCACGTTCAAATCATACGTTTCACTATTTATGTGCATATATAATAATTAACATTTATTTTTAAATGTTTGCATTTCTCTCATAATTAGATCAAAATGGTAAATTGATGATCAAATATTATTTTCACAGTACTTATAAAATATTTCAGAATAACACGTTCAACTCTAACTAGTAGTACTAAGAGGATGTTTGATACACATTCTTCATTAAAATAATATTACAAACAAATAAAAAAAAATCATTATTTCTGAACTACACATTCTCCATCAATCTACTATTCCAAAATATATTCTTAAAAAATAATGGGACTCAATAAAGTTCTATATTAAAAAGGTAAAGAAAAATAATTGATAGTTTGGCATGAGATCTGCTACACCATCTTCTTGAGGTATTTGTGATGGAGTTTTCTTCAACATTATCTCATGGTCTTTGCAGTAGATTTGATATTAATTGTCTCTTCGTTTCTCTTACGAGCTTGGCATGGAGTTCTTCGAAGGCATCCAACACCGGATCATTGTACTTCAATGAAAGTGTACAAACTTTTCCAGAATAGTCATTTATGAAACAAACAAACACATTTTGCTTTTTAGCCAACGGGTACGTGTGAAACTCAACTTTATATGTTTTCCAACTAAGCATTCAACACACGTCTTAAGACATAATACCACCTTGCAAATTAGGCATAAATTATTTTCTAGCAAGAGGTCAGAGTCATTTCTCTCCGATGTGCCCAAGTCTCCTATGCTAAATATCAATATCCTACTTTTCTGGATTGCCTCAATATTTCCTCTGCACAATTTTGCTTGCATCACATGGTGTGTACATCTTCTTTCCTCTGGCCACCACAAGGGAACCTCTTATGAGCTTCCATTTACTTCCACCAAAGTAATTTGCAAAACCTTCATCACCAAATTTGCTTGTAGAAATCAAATTAAGGAGAATATTTGGAACACGTCTCACATATTCATCATTGAGGACAACTTTCTCGAATAACAGCGCAAACATATTCATCATTGAGGACAACACCAATATCACTTTGTTGACGACATAAAAATACGGCCCAATTAAATGGCCCAAGAGACCCATGTAAAAAGCTCAATATAGAGCTATGCAACAGAGGCTCATCATCGCTCAAGCCTATAAGACGCCGAAACGCTAGGCGAGTACATCATCTTATGGATACCCAGGGCGACGTCATTATTATCGCCCGAAATTCAGAACGCCCAGAATTTGGATACATGGATACTTTCAAGTAATGATTTTCAAGGCAGTTAAAAGGTGTTCTCATCATGTCCCACGATCCAGGAAATCCCGGTTATCAGCCGTTCAAAGGTGGAGGCGACGTCAGTTAGAAACGAAAGTTCTACGACAAGTCAGCCATGATGAAGAATGTGGATAGTTATAGGGAGACCAGCAGTTTCAAACGGTTCTACAACAACTTTTTGAGGATTATAAAAACAAGGAGAATACATAGAAGAGAAGGACCCCGAATCAAAAACTCTCGAACAGAGAGTATGTAATTTCCATTATCTTTAATTTCATCGCATTTAATCTTTAATTGTTCTGTGTGCTTGTGCCCCTTGGAGGCATTTCGTTTTCTCACCCATTGTAATTCTTCAATAAAACACTCATTTTTTGGACTTTGTCTCAAGAGGTCTGTTCCTTACACAATCGTCTGAATTTTTCTTTAATTGTTAGCGAGTACCGATTTTCCACGCGAAACAATTTGGCATGCCCAGTGGGACAGTTTGGTGTTGAAGATACGAAAGTAAAAGTAATATGTCTCATAGAAACTCTGATAAAGAGCTAGCAAGTCAGGGACTGGTCCAGTCTGTGATTGAGCGATATGAGGAGCAGCAAAACTCTTCAAGAACAGATGGACAAAGTTAAAGTCGTTATGAACCAATGACGGAATTGAGTAATCGGACCATGTGCACATTGTTAAATGAACTCACACAAGACGTCGTCGAACATGTAAACTTACGAAATGTTCATAACATGAAAAGGTTTATCCAAAGTGGAAATACACATTATAACATGGCCAAACAATTAAACAATTTGAATGAAGTCATGAATAAATTAGTAGGCCAAATGTGTCAACCAGTTATGCCAAACATAGAGAATTATTTCCAATCTAGAACGATTGTAGGTCATAATTCCCCGGTCCTAAGTCCCAATCAAGGAATAGAACCACCCTTTGGACCATCTACCTCAAACCAGGGGGTGGCAGAATGACTAACTTAAATGTCGGTAATGGAACACCATATTTGGGGGGTAACCTAAATGTAAGATATAATGTCCAAATCAATGGACAGAACACTATGGGAGCTAATGATGGCGGGAACGCCCAAATTAACGTTAATAATGGTTTAGGTAACGACATTCATGTCGCAAACCAAGTACCAAACGTTAGGCCACAAGTGATCCCACCAATGAATCAGCCTGTATGAGTCTCATATGACTCTAATGTTATGTTGAGGAATCAAATTACAGAAATAGTACAAGATCAAACGGCTTTTAGGATGCGACCGTTTATCAAGCTGACTTATACTAAGTCATATCCTGATTGGGTAGACCAAGCGTATCCGCTGCCTAGAGGGTATAAAATGCCAGAATCCTCATTAATTACTGGTATGGGAGAAGTTTTTACCTCAGAACATGTAGGGGGATTCACATTATAGTGTGGCAAGGTAACTGATTATCATAAGATGAGATTGTTCCCTAGTTCATTAACAGTGGTAGCTTTTTCGTAGTTCATTAACTTGCCATCAAACTCTGTCCAAACATGGCAACAATTAGAACAATCGTTCCACACCCAGCTTTACAAAACTGAGTCTGAAGTTACCTTGGTCGATTTGGCGAACTTACGTCAATTGCCAAATGAATGGGTGAAAAGCTTCCTCCAGAGGTTTAAGATAGCCCGAAGGCTTTCTCCAGAGGTTTAAGATAGCCCGAAGTAAGTGTTTCGTGTCTTTGTCTGAAAAAGAATTCGTTAGAATCGCTCAAAACTGTTTAAGTTTTGATTTGAAAAAGAAATTCCAAGATAAGGAATTTTCAGACCTCTTCCAGTTAAGTGCTAACATGATTAGGTATGAACGTCTGGTGAGAGAAGAAGAACAGATGAAAAACTCTAGAAAATGGACTTATTACAAAGACCCAAACTTTGATGTTCATGTAGTTGGTAATGAACAGCATGATCAAGCTAAGATATGTTTGGTCGAATTGGTTAAGGGAGAAGCATGTGATTGTCCTATAATGACCAAATCTAAAATGATATAAAAGAATGAGCCTATAAAAGATGAAAACAAAAAAGCTATGGTATTATCATTTGACGTGACCCATGCTGACCTTATATTTGACAAATTATATAAAGATAAACAAATCAAGCTGAGCGATAAACACAAGTTGCCAGACCCTGAACAAATCAAGGGTAGAAAATATTGTAAATGGCACAATGCATGGTCACACATGACTAATAATTGTTTGGTTTTTCGTCATGTATTACAGGATGCCATTGAGTTAGGGCGAATTACGTTCGAAGCTAAGAAGAAGATGGCAGTAGATGAGAATCATTTTCCACAGCCACTTGGGGTGAATATGGTGACGTCTGGCCTCAAAGGCAGGTTGCCAAAGTTCAAATTAGTCTCAGATGACAAAGAAGAAGATTCTAGGCCACATCCCAATATCTTTGAATGAATCACAAGAAGAGAATCTAGAAAAGGTAAAGGTATGTTATGCGACAGGTGTAATAGAGAAATAAAAGAGAATGTGGATGTATCAGAAAGGCAGTCATATCTCCACCATACCAACATTACTCCAAACTTCCAATCTAGTGGAAGACAGAACACGCCATTCTATGGGAAATCGCCATTTGAGAGATAATTTAGGCCGATAAACAGTGGGAGAACATTCGGCTGTATCCTCGCCAATCAAATGTATGACATTCCTTCCAGTACAATGCAGGAAAGGTCGTACCCTTCAATGAAATGACCAGAACGCAGCAAAGGCGTTTCCAACGTAACTATGGACGAATGATGAGACAGCAGTAGGGATCATCACATCATAAGGCATCTAAATGGTTTAAGGTGGCTAACCAAAAAAACCTCAAAGGTAATAAAGAGGTTAGTATGGACGAATCAGTGGAAGAACTGCCAGAAAGTTCCTCTGGAAGATCGAAGTTTGAACGAAAAAGAAAGCCTGAAGATGAAGAGGATCCAGGTCAATCCCTCACCATCCAATTTGGTACCTTACCTCACGTTGTGGCTAACAATTATTTATTAGCCAACGAGTTCAAAAGCAAGCAGAATGAAGAGGGGGAAAATGAAGCAAATGAAGAGGACGCATACGTGCTGGAGTGTGAAGAAGGTCAAACATCTCGGGCAACCCACAGTGAAGAAGAGGATGACTGCATGACAGATATGGAAGAGGAAATTGATTTGGAAGCGGAAAGAAAAAGAAGAGGAGTATCGCGCAACACATTATTAAAGCACTTGCATCGGGAAGGGATCCGCGAAGTGGATCTATTGGGCAAACCATATGGGCGTTCCTTTGACTTCTATGTATTGTATGGAATGTCAAAGAGGAAGACGATAGTACCTCGGGCTGTGAAATATGGGTCGCCCCCAAAAATCCTGCCTCCTCCTACCGGTTGGGTAACTGGAGGAGAAGTGTTAGAAGAAGGCGAGGAAGGTGTCAGTAAAACAACAAACCAAGACGAAGTATTGCATGTGGACTTGTCGCACGAAAACAAATCAATAGATGATAAAAATTAAGTAGAAATAGGCACAACTGAGAAAGTTATCTTCAAAAGACTAGCTATGAAGCTGACCAATCAATTAAGGTCATTGTATGTGAAGGAATTGGTTAATGGTATACTAGTAGCGAAAGTGCTTATTGATAATGGAGCAGCCATTAACACCATCCCATCTAGGATGATGAGGAAATTCGCAAAGGCAGACAGTGACGTGATCCCAACAGAGGTTATTCTTACCAGCTTCAACGGAGGAGCAACTTCAGCCAAAGGAGTCATACCCTTGGATATAACCATTAGAACAACTACTAGGACCACAGTCTTCTTCGTAATTGATGGTCCAACCAGTTACAATGTGTTGCTAGGAAAAGATTGGATTCATGGAAGTCATTGCATACCTTCCTCACTCCATCAATGTCTGGTTTTCTGGAATGATAAAGGCCAAGCAGAAGTGGTACAAGCGGACCACAGACCTTTCGTTGTAGAAACAAATTTAGTGGAAATGTTCATGTACGAAGGAAATTATGGACCTGTAAGAATAGTTCAAGATGGAGAAAAGACTCAGGTCGTCGCACAGAGTGACGAACTATTTTCGATAGATACACTTACTGAAATCTTCAATCAAATGAAGCCAAACATAGTGGCCCTTGAGGAGTCAGTAATTGGCAAAAAGATAACCAAAGAAGTTGAATGAATTGTCATTGGCAAAAATGATATGGCCGATATTCAAGCCTTCAAAGCCAAATTGATGGCTTTTAATAAAGAGTGTAACGAAAGAACAAAAGAAAAAGCAATAATAGAGACATTAAAGAACAAAACAGCAGTGTTTGAGTTGGAGCAAAACATTGGTCAAGAAGTTGACAAGGTGAATTGTTTGGAAGATGAACCATCTCTAAAGAATTCAGACGAAGAGATGATTGGAATTGCAAAGCCTGGGCATGCTCAAGCACAAGATCCTTTGGTAAATGTGAACATTGGCGACTAGGGGAAGATCGTCCAACGTTCGTCAGCCAGATGCTCGATCAAAAGGTAAGTACCAAGTTAATAATTTTATTAAAAGAATATAAAGATTGCTTTGCTTGGGAATATGAACACATGCCTGGTTTAGATAGAAGTCTGGTTGAACATAGGTTACCAACTAAGACAAGCTTTAAACTTCATAAACAACCTCCTATGCGTTTCGTCCCTAATGTGTTGCCGAAAGTAAAGAAAGAAATAAAACAATTGTTAAAAGCATGTTTCATTAGAAAAGCCAGGTATGTTGAATGATTATCTAACATTATGCATGTGTTAAAAAAGAATGGCAAGATCAGGGTGTGTATAGATTTCAGGAACCTAAACTTAGCAACGCCCAAAGATGAGTATCCAATGCTTACGATAGATTCTTTAGTAGACTCAATTTCCAGGCACGTTATGTATTCATTTATGGATGGATACTCAGGTTATAACCAAATTTACATAGCTGAGGAAGATATACATAAAACTGCCTTTAGGTGTCCTGGATCTTTAGGATGTTTCGAATGGGTAGTTATGCCGTTTGAACTAAAGAATGCAGGGGTAACTTACCAAAAGAGCAATGAACTTGATTTTTCATGATATGATAAGCCAATTTGTCGAAGTATATTTAGATGATGTAGTGGTCAAATCAGTTAAAGAGAAAGACAATTTTGAACAACTAAGACGCTCATTTGAGCGAATGAGGCAACACAAATTAAGGTTGAATCCTTTAAAATGTGCATTTAGTGTGAATGTAGGGAATTTCCTTAGATTTTTACAAAAGAGGGATCAAATTCGATAAAAACAAAGCAAATGTCATTCTAGAGGCTAAACCACCCAGTAACAAAAAAGAACTACAAAGGATCTTAGACCAAATAAATTTCTTAAGACGTTTTATTTCTAATTATGCAGGGCGAACAAAAGCTTTTTCGCCTCTCTTAAAGCTGAAAAAATAAGATGAATTCGTCTAGAAGGAAGAATATCAAAAGGCTTTTGATAGCCTGAAGTCATATTTGTCAAGTCCTCCAGTGTTGGTATCTCTATTCAAGGACGGCCAATGAAGGTGTACGTATCGGCGGAACAAGAATCAATAGCCGGAATGGTCATACAGGAAGACCAGTTTGGTGAGGAGAGAGCGATTTATTATTTCAGTAAACAGTTAACAAAATGTGAATGTAATTATTCTGTCATTGAAAAATTATGTTTGGCTTTGTACTTCACATGTATAAAACTGAGGGCCTATTTACGGCTTGCGACTGTTTACTTAATTTCTAATATTAATCTAGTTAAATATATGGGTTCTCGCTCCATTTTACATCAAAGAATAGGACTTTGGACTTTGGACTTTGGCACTATCAGAATTTGAAATACAACACATGCCACAAAAGGTAGTTAAAAATCAAGCATTGGTTAACTTCTTAGCCGATCATCCACGCCTTGATATGCACAAAGAAGTTGAACTGGAAGTGAATTCATTCGAGTTAAGACCTTGGACGTTATACTTTGATGGGTCAAAAACTTCCAGGGCTAAGAGTAGGAATCGTTTTAATAAATCCTTTAAGAGTTTATTATAAATTCGTCTTTACGTTGGATAGAATGTGCACCATTAATCAGGCTGAGTATAAAGCTCTGATTGTAGGATTGGAATTGTTACTAGAATTAAGAGTAAAGAATGTAATCGTTAGAGGCGATTCTCATTTGGTAATTTCCCAATTAATTGGTGATTTTAAATGCCAAAGTGACTTTGTCATAAATCAATAGGAAATCGCCCAAGAGTTATTAGAGGAATTTGATCAAGTGGAACTTCAATATGTTAGCATGATGTATAATGACTTGGCAAACGAGCTAGCCCAAATGGCTTCGGGTTACTCAAAGTTTCTAAATGTAGAATCCATTTGCGAGTATGGGGTAATCTTGCCTGTAGCACAAATGAGGGTGAGGAAGATCAACATTCATTACATAGAAGATGAAGAGGCAATGATTGGAGGTAAGAAATAAGAATATTTTTAAAAGAACCCAACAAAGAAGAAAACAGGAAAATGAAACTATGTTCATTGAATTACGCACTAATAGACGATGAGTTATTCAAGAAACGTCCAGACGGTGTGTTGCTGTAATGCGTGAGTCTGCAAGAAGCCAAAGTAATTATAGCTGAAGTACATGAAAGGAAATGTGGAGCCTATCAGGCTGGTCAAAGAATGAAGTAATTGATTATTAGGAGTGGATATTTTTTGCCCAATATGGGAGAATCATGCGTTCAGTACTCAAAGAGTTGTCTAGCATACCAAAGGCATGGCCCAATACAGAGAGCGCTAGCAAAAGAAATGGCACCTATTATTAAGTTTTGGTCGTTTAAAGGCTAGTCGATAGATCTGATAGGGAAGATTTATCCCCCATCAGCCAAGTAACATACATTCATAATAGTTGCAATAGATTTCTCCACTAAGTGGGTGGAAGCTATACCTTTAAGAGAGATATCGCAGAAGAGCGTTATAGACTTTATTCGTGATCATATCATCTATAGGTTTGGGATACCGCAAACTTTAATGATGCATCATGGAACTTCTTTAAATGGAGATCAAGTGAAGGAGTTCTTGATGGAATTTGGAGTCAAACTAGTAAACTCCACACCTTATTACGCTCAATCAAACGGACAGACAGAATCTTCCAATAAGATTATGAAAAATATTATAAGAAAGATGATAAATAAAAACGTCAGAAGTTGGCACAAATGTTAAAATAAAGCTCTGTGGGCATATAGGACGTCACCACGCTCAAGTACCCAAGTAACTCCTTTTCAACTAACCTATGGACAAGAAGCAGTATTGCCTATTGAAATCAATATGCAATCAATCAGAGTAAGTTTGCAAAATAATCTAAGTGATGGTGATTATGCAGAATTATTAAACCAAAGTCTGTTAGAGTTGGATGAATTGAGATTGGACGTCCTAGATATACTGCAGGTCCAAAAACGAAATATGACTAAGTTTTATAACAAAAAAGTTGTTTAACTTGAACGATTTGGTGTGGAAAACCATACTCCCTTTGGATAATAAAGATCCGAAGTATGGCAAGTGCTCAACCAATTGGGAGGGACCATATAGGGTAAAAAGCGTATTGCCTAATGGAGCTTACCACTTGGAAGATTTAGACGGTATGAAGCATGTAAGATTCATTAATGGTAAGTACTTAAAAAAGTAAGTTCCTTCCATATAGGAAGGTGAACAAATATAAGCACGCACCATAAAAGTAAAGTGGACGATTACTTTCAAGTAAATAAGAGCAAAATACGTTCGAATAAAATCTCTTATTATCAAATGTTTCTTACAAATCAAAAGAGACAAAAATATTACATAAGCCATAGTTCAAAGCAGGCTATTATTCTTCTCTTATCAACTACAATAAGAAAAGGTAAACTGACCTTTCTCACACTCATAGACATTTCTTTATAACGTTTCTTACAAACCCAGAGAGACAAAATAGTCAAAATACGATTAGCCGTAACTGAAAGCATGCCATAATCATTTTTCCTGTCAACTGCAACAGAAAGAGAGAAATCGGCCTTCCTCACCTTTCTAAATGCATTGCTGCAGAGACAGGCAGAGAGACTGAGAAGCACTCTTAAGAAATGCTAGAAAGTCAAGAGTTTTACTCTACATAAAAGTGCACTATAAGAAATATACAAGGACGGGATACAAGGTTAGTCATTAAAACAGAAAATATTGACAATGACAGAATACGTCAATTATGCCATCTCAGAGTATATACGGAAAATTGTCACACATGTGAAGAGAACATCACTTCATTAATAAAAATGGCTGTCGTTACAAGTTTCAGCCGATTAAGACTACCACCCACAATTACAAGGACAAAGTATAGGACGAAAACGTCATACAAAAGAATGTAAATAATTAATGTCCTAATTACAACTTGCCCCATATAGAGCGTATATTTTCTCTAACCTTTCCTCACTCATCGCCCTGCTTGTTGGAAGCATTGGATAGCGCGATTACATAATCCTCATCAACCTCTAATTTAGTATAACGCTCAAGCAAGGGCTTTTGCTGTTCAATCTCTTGAGCAACAACACGTTTTTTTGCAGCCAGCCTGGCCCTGCAGTCATCCATTTGGGCTTGAAGTTCATTCATCTGTGCAGCCAACTTTGTCATCAAGGAATCTTCAACCATTACCTCAGAAGAAAGTTCGTTCAAATGGACATTGGTCTTCTCGAGCTCTTGAAACAGAGATGTCTTCTCATTGAAAGCATGAAGATATTGAACTTGTTCAGCTTTCAATTCGGTGTTCCTGGCCATCAACGAGCTGATTTCTGAATGAGTAATCTTCAATGCCAATCTTAAATCAGCCGAAATAGCGAGCGAGCCAATTTGGCACTCAACTGCTCAAACTTATCCTTCTGGCCAGAAGCACTTGCTTGGTGGACATCCATATCTATGAATGCAACATATTCAAGTAAGGATTGCCTAAAAGCTTCCATGTTTTCTTCTGAGGAGGCAGCAAGATGGTTAGCTGAAGAGGAGCAAGAAGTCATGCTTGTTTTCGCTTGCTCCCAATAGGTAAGCATGTCTTAGATAGAACGTAAAATGGAGTCAGCTTCCTACAAAGAAAAGGCAAGCAGTCAACGATCCTACTATAGTGCACAAGTTAAAGATGAAAAACGAAGCAAAGCATATCACGTCGCCAGTTTAGGTAGCCTGGGGAACATCATCTGACGCTCCAACCACTCGAGGAGATTTCCATTTATCCGAACTAGCTGTTTCTCACACCACGGGCAAATCTACAAGGCTTTTTGCAAAAAATCAAGTTGCGATGAGTCATAATTCAACAATATAGACAAAGGAAGAGACCATATACTCTGCACTACCTGCTGGTTCGGCGCGCGGGGGGTCAACATCTTGGGAAAGTGGAGTTTTTCCAGCTTGACTGGAAGCTAAAGTCCCTTCTCCGACTTGGAAGAAGAAACCTTAGTAGAAGTTGGAAGAGCAAGATCAGAGGAAGACTAGGCATTCAAAGGAGAAACAGCACTTTTCTACAAAGTCCAAGCAACACATTAACCTACGAAGGATCTCTACGAGTGAATAAGCTTTATACGAAGGAGTAAAAGCTAATACCTTTATTTTGACTATAAGGGGAACATCATCATCATCATCATTAGGCAGACTTGGCAAAGTAAAAGTTGGCCTTTTACGGTTGGAGGTATCCTTGATGGTGTCAGTTGGGACATAAGAAGAACCAGACGAAGCAGAATTAGTTACAAAATGTTTAACGCGAACATGAGAAGGCCGTGAGGGAGAAATGAGATTCTTGGAAGGTGGAAGAATAGCAAGAACGGGAGAAATAGAAGAGGCTCCAGGACTCTCCAGCAAGTGGAAGGCGCGATTAACATCAGTTTCAAACAACATGTGCTTCACAACCGGCCAGAGTCGAGAAAAAAGAGGATGAGTGACAGAAGTAAGATTAAAAGGAACCATAGAAAAACCTTGGGTCAAAGCAACATTGCGAGCATCAATGGCCCCTGCCTTCGTTTTAGTAATGGTATGAAAACTATCTGTTAAATTCTTGGAGAAGCACAAAAGAACATGCCGAGTTTGGCCAAAACCTAACTGGCGAGCAAAGAAATTGGGAGCATATATCTCAATCCCAGCTTTGACATTGGCGCCAGTCAAGATATCATGGAAGAGTTCCCTCCTAATCAGAAATTGAACCCAAACAGACAAAACAGCGCTCGCATTAGTCATGGTGGAGGGAGGCTGTACGTAAATAAGAATTTGATTAACAGAGAAAGGGAAGAAAGAAGGAATAGAGTCTAAGGTATAAAAGAGTGCGAAAAACTCCCTACAGGACATTCTCACAGAGCTCACTTGATTGACAAATAGCCCGTGATAGCTAACCGATCTAGGAGGAGTTGGGAGGACACCAAGCTGTGGAAAATATGCTCTCAACCACAATTGAACAAGCCATAGAGGCCCACTACCAGTAGGAGATGCACCATTTCGCAGCTAAGATTGAAGGGAAGCCATGCCCTATAAAAGGCAACTAGGAAAAGCGAACAAAGGTTTAGGGACCTACCACGATCTAGTTCGTGTGCTATAGGTAAGTAAGACATAAAAGGCTTTGTGTTGGGTACACACATGATATATTTACATAGCCAAACTTGAAGGAAGGCTACACGCTCAGCGTGAGTGGGACCAGTGGTAGTGTTCTTATAAATTTCTTGCATAGCTGAATAAGAGTTGGAGAGCTTCTTGTCAAATTTTGGGGACCAGTGACCATAATATTATGAGAGATGACGTCTCCCAAAGGGGGAAGGTTAACTAAAGCCCCAACATCTCTTAGAGTAATAAACATTGGGTCAAGAGGAAAAATGAATGCATTATACTCGAAAGACCAGAAGCTCAAGCAATGAGAAAAAGCACAGAGTCAAAAGTTGGAGGGTGAAGTGCGATTTCTAATAAGTCAAAAATTTTAACACGATCAAAAATTGTTTTAGTGGGGCCATCATTTATCATACGTGCATGCCAAAAACGAAAAGTGGCATCAAATTTGGGCCAAGTACGAATACCTTTCTCCTGGATTGGCTTTAATGGAAAGAGATTCAGAAAAGGGGGTCTTGAGTGTAGCAAAACAATTGGCCCACCGCGGCTTGCCCTACAGAATCAGCATCATTGAATAATGGGCCAAAATAAAGCTCATTAAGATTAGAGTTTGATGACGACAGGAAAGTTGGAGTTACGTAGGGTTTGGCGAGAAGTTCTCGATAATCTTCGAAACTAAAGGAGCTCTCTCACGTCACCATTTATCCCAAGATTTTTAGAGATGGTAGAGTGCAGACGCTTGAGGAATGAAGCAAGGAAATGAACAGTAATCTCACAAAGGTGCGAAGATACAATTGTAGGTGTAATGGCGGGAGGAAATGGCGTATCCTTGATTTGTAAGAATGACATTATATTTCACTTGATGGAATATATAAGGACACCGCAAAGTAAAATTATAACTGGGACTCTTCCCATTTTCCTTAGAAATTTAAGTATTGTGGGAAGATACAAAGAATGAATATGACATAAGATTAATAATCGATATTAATCCTACCATATTTGGGGGTAATTGTTGATGACATAAAAACACACCCCAATTAAATGGCCAAAGAGATCCATGTAAAAGGCCTAAGATAGAGCTATGCAACAGAGACCCATCATCGCTCAAGCCTATAAGACGCCCAAACAATGGACGAGTACAGTATCTTATGGATACCCAGGCGACGTCATTATTATCACCCAGAATCCGGAACGCTTAGAATTTGGATACATGGATACTTTCAAGTAACGGTTACCAAGGCAGTTAAAGAGTGTTCTCATCATGTCTTACGATCCAGGAAACCCTGGTTATCAGCAGTTCAAAGGTGGAGGCGACGTCAGTTAGAAACGGAAGTTCTACAACAAGTCAGCCATGATGAAGAACGTGGACAGTTATAGGGCGACTAACAGTTTCAGACGGTTCTACAACAACTGTCCGAAAAGTATAAAATCAAGGAGAATGCATAGAAGAGAAGGACCCCGAATCAAAAACTCTCGAACAGAGACTATGTAATTTTCTTTATTTTTAATTTCATCGCATTTAACCTTCAATTGTTCTGTATGCTTGCGCCCCTTGGAGGCATTTCGTTTTCTCACCCATTGTAATTCTTCAATAAAATACATATTTTTAGGACTTTGTCTCAAGAGGTCTGTTCCTTACACAATCGCTTGAGTTTTTTTTTAATTGTTAGCGAGACCCGATTTTCCGCGTGAAACACACCTTTAGCAGCAACTGCTTGGTCTTTTCATCCATCTTTCCTTCACATTGCTCCCTTTTCCAGATTCTACATTCAATTTTCAAGTATCCAAGTTTGTTACTATAGTAACACTTGATATCTTTTATAGATTAGATTTTCCTCTAGAAAAATCACTTTTGTCATGGGCATTGGGCTTTCGCTTTTGCTTATTCGACTGAGCCTTGGAACTTGCTTGTGTGCTCATTCAAACTGCCATTTTATGTGCTTTGGGTTTATATGCCTTCTGATTATCATGGCTTTGTTCCTGGATGTATTCTTCTCGTACACGGTCTCTACCTTTTTACCAGATTGCTTCATCTTTCGTGTATTCATCGATGTGATGGAAAGTATTGTGATCGACCAACTACATGGTCGTTATAGTAGCTTTCATATTTAGCCCTCTTTTGGCCCTCATTATTATACATTATAATGAGAGGAATATTAATTTTTTATAGAATGTGTGTTAAAAAGGAAGAAGAATTTTTTGAATTTATGTGTAATATTATTTTATTAGACAACATGTGATTGATAAAAAGAAAAATAAATAAATTATAATTTAATGAATAATAATGTGGGCCAAATGGGGCTATGTATTTCCCATTCTTCATTGTCTAACTTTTCTGAATTTTTCGCGTGTTTGATTGGTTAGAATAGATATTTAATCCTGCATCTTAAGCTTCCAAACTGAAGAATAATTTGAGGGAGTTAATTATCATCCTAAATGAATTTTCTTCCATTTCGACCCGTACTAAATTTTGATTTCTAGAATGAAAGCTCTAATACTAATTGCTTAAGAACCATTTATTAATGATATTCAACTGAATATATTTTCCCCTTTGTTGGGAAAATCTCTTCAGTTCAAAATACAACTCATAGCATAAACTAAATAGCACAAGCATAAAGAAAACATAGAAACTAATGAGTGGAAAAACCGAGCTCTACTTTCCTTCTTTGGTCGGAAACAATAGGCTCACGATCAACCCCTTCCATGCCTGCCAATCCGCTATCCTAAGAAAGAGATCCAATGAACACTCAGTGAAGAATCTGTTTGGTCATCGATCAAAATGGGTCTCCCAAAGGCCACAAATTTGGCCAGTTAACTTAGAGAAAGATGCCTTAACTCCAGCCACTATTTCAGGCCTAGAATGCATACGGTATCGCCCTCTAACTCACAATAGTTAGGAGAACCACGATTCTCACATTCTTCACATTGGTTTTCATAACACTCACTCTCTCTTTTGGTTGCGAAATTCGCACATGGAAGGCTGTTCATCATCATTGCTCCCTCTAACTCACAATAGTTAGGAAAATCACGATTCTCACATTCTTCACATTGGTTCTCATAACACTCTCTCTTTCGGTTGTGAAATTCACACATGGAAGGCTGTTCATCATCATTGCTCACTACTTGCAAGAAAATTTACCCGTGTCAATATGTAACAAAGATAAGCACGATTTAAATTTTTCATCCATGTAGGATTTTTGTCCCCATGTCCGAGGGATTTTTGTCAGTATGGATCTTAACAAGTTCAACTTCAACTTGAGACAGTTTTTCACGAATAAAATGATACTTTACCTCGATATATTTTGATCTTTCATGATAAACAGGATTTTTGCAAAAGCAGTAAAGCACTTTGACTATCAGTAAACATTATAGGTGTATCGTGCATGAAGTTCAATTCTTTTAAGATCCATTTCAACCAAATACATTCCTTAACAGTTATCACCAAGGGTAAAGAAGTATGTTGTGGTTGATTTCGTACCGTCTTTATCACCAGGAAAGTCAGCATCAACATAGCCTTTAAGGGTTAAGTTCTCAGATCTTTTCTCATACACTAAGCCTAGATTTAAAGTCCCAACCAAATACCTTAACAACCATTTCATTCTAGCATTGTGTGGTTTGCTAAGATTGGACATAAATCTACTTAGGAGGCTAATGGAAAATGCAAGATCAGGTCTGGTAGTAATCACAGAAAACATAATAGAACCTATGACATTTGCATAAGGTACATTTTCCATTTCTTTTAATTCAGATTCAGATTTAGGAGAATGGGCGTGTGAAAGATTCATATGACCAGCAAGAGGCACATTCACAATTTTACTGTCTTTCATACCAAATTTTGTTACCACTTTGTTCAAATATGCTTCTTGAGAAATAGTTAACCTATTTTTAACAATGTTTCTTGTTATAACCATTCCAAGAATCTTTCTAATATTTCCTAAATCCTTCATGTCAAATTTAGATTTTAAAAGATCTTTCAGTTCATCAACTTGAGACTTGATAGGTCCAGCCAAAAGCATATCATCAACATAAAGCAGCAAGTAGACTTCACAACCACTCTTCATGTTATTAAAATACAAGAAAACATCAAATTTACTTCTTTTAAACCCCATCTTTAGTACATAAGTATCAAACATTTTGTACCATTGTCTTGGACTTTGTTTCAGCCCATACAATAATTTTTCTAACTTGCAAACATAATCAGATTTGTCTTTAGCCACAAAGCCTTGTGGTTGACTCATGAAGATATCATCTTCTAACTCCCCATGTAAAAATACAGTTTTTACATCGAGTTGTTCAAATTTCCGATTGAATTGAACAACAAGAGCTAACATCAATCTGATTGTCTTATACTTAATCACAAGTGAAAATATTCCATTGTAGTCCACACCCTCTCTTTGAGTATAACCTTTAGCAACTAACATCGCCTTAAATCTCACAAGCTTATTAGGGCTTAAACTCCCATTTAACTTGTAAATTCACTTACATGGAACCAATTTCTGATATTTAGATTTTTTAACAAGTTTCCAGGTTTTGTTATCATTCAAATATTTCATTTCTTCCTGCATAGCTTTTAGCTAATTTTCAAAATATTTTCCATTAATAGTTCTATTTGTTCAAGAGCTTCACCTGAAACAATGAAACTAAGGCAAAATCAGTCAAGTTCAGGGATTCATATATGGGATTAGGTCCGATTTTCCTTCTTGCCCTATCCCTAGTGAGCTGATACTCTTGATTAGGAGGCTAATCATTAAAATGTTTAGTTTCAACAAGTTCAATGTTATCTTGAAGTTCAGTCACTTCTGCAAGTTCAGTTTCAATTTCAGGTCCATGATGTGTAGGTCATTATCATCATCTCCGGGTCTATGTGAATCAAACTTGGTCAACTTCACCTCAGTCTGAACATTTCTTTCAATTTCAGATTTGTTAGATTTATCAGTTCTTTTGTTTTAGGCATGGCATTTCAGATTCATTAAAGACTACATTTCTGTTGTTAATAAGCTTGATGCCCTGGACCCCTAAAACCCATAACCTATACCCTTTCACACCATCGGGATACCCTAACATCACACACTTGACAGCACTAGGCTCAAGTTTTCCTTCAAACTGATGTGCATGTGCAGCACATCCAAACACCCTAATGTGATCTAGATTTGGAGGCTTCCCTGTCCACAATTCATGTGGAGTTTTAAAGCTTGTACTGCTGGATGGTAGCGTATTAATCAGATAAGCTACAATACTTGCGACTTCAGCACAAAAAACTTTGGCAATGCCAGAGCTAATCAACATACACATAACCTTGCTCATTATGGTCGTGTTCATTCTCTCAGCGACCCCATTCTGTTTGGGTGTATACTTAACTGTTCTGTGTCTTGTTATCACATTTTGCTTACATAAGTTGTCAAATTTAAAATTACAGAATTCAAGCCAATTGTCAGTTCTTAATGTTTTAAGTTTCTTGTCCAATTGGTTTTCAACATACTTAAGCCAAATTCTGAATTTTTCAAAAGTTTCAGACTTAGTTTTCAAAGGATAAATCCAAACTTTTCTTGAGTAATCATCCACTAAGGATAAGAAGTACCTACTTCCACCGAATGTGGAATGCTTTTCAGGGCCCCATAGATCAGCACAGACGTAGTCCAATAGTCTACTGGTTCGATGAGAGATAGTTTTAAAGCTCACCTTATGGGACTTACCCAAAACACAAGTCTCACAGAAGTCCATACCTTCAATGTCATTTTTTCCAAGTAATTTCTGATTACTTAAAGATTTTAGCCATTTAAACCCAATGTGACATATTCTATTATGCTAGAGTTTAGTCTTGTCTTTACTAACTGTAAGAAGACTAGAATCAAGTGGTGTTTCAGTTTTACTATCGAGATAGTACAATCAATTCATCTTAGGTCCTTTCATAACTACTAGAAACCCCCTCATAATTTTTAGAATTTTATTTCCAGATTTAAAGGTATATCCCTTATCTTCAAGAGTACCTAAGGAAATAAGGTTTCTCTTCAAATTATGGCCATATCTTACATCTCTAAGTTGTCTGGCTGCCCCATCATATATCTTGATGGCATTCTGAGAATTATTGTCTCTCATGTATACCTTCATAGGTTCGGTCTCTCTATAGTTATTAAACCAAGACCTTTCAAGGCACATGTGAAAGGTGCACCCCATGTCCAGGATCCAATTTTTTTCAAATTCTTCCTCAGACACATTCATGACATGTAAACTATCGAATTCAGAAACAATGGCGGCATTATTTAGATTAGTATTGTTTAAGTCTTTTTGTTTCTTTTTCCAGTCAAAGCATTCTTTCTTGAAATGTCATAACTTTCCACGGTTATAACATTTCTTACCACTTCTATTTATAGATTTGGATCTCATTTTGGATTTTTCCATTCATTTCTTGTTATGGAAGTTAAATTTTTTTCTTTTTAGGTCTTCCCCCTAACAAATAGACTTTCTTCTCTAGAATTACTTATGTTGTCTCTTTTCAGTTCAAGTTCTCTTGATTTTAAAGCATCTACAACAATAGCTTGTGAAAAAGTGTTCTTACCATATTTTATGGTATTTCTAATTTTTTTTACAAGATTTAGGTAAAGAGTTTAACAATATGACAGCTGAATCCTCGTCCTCAAATTTCTTGTCATAAGCCAGACTTTTAACAATTATGTTATAGTCACTCAAATTCCCTTCCACATCGTTTCCCGGGTCCAACTTAAAACTAAACAGCTTTTCTAACAGATATATCTTGTTAGGCAAAATTTTAGTCATGAACAGGGCATCTAAAGCAGTCCACAAAGTTCTAGCATCCTTAACACTATCAACTTGTCTAACAACATTATCAGATAAGTGCAAAATTATAGAACTATAAGGAATTTCATTCATTTCTTCAATTTTAACAAGTTTGACTTTTAACTAATCAGAAAAAGTAGCAGGATCATCGATGACTTTTGCAACCCTCTATTGGACCAAAATGACCCTCATTTTCTGTTTTCATATCGAGTAATCCCCCTTTCCATCGAATTGTGATAATTCGACTCTCGAACCCATTTCAGCTACTGTAAAAGGTTTTGAAAAAAAATCTTTTCCAAATGATCAATATAGAAACACGGAGTTAAAAAACAATATCCAGAAATTGAAGCACGATAATGAATCAATTCGATAAAGAAACCCCAATGTGATGTGTGTCCAGGTGTGATTTAAACTCAGGCAATACACAGGTATTTGATTCAAGTAAATATGCTTCCAAGATTACAAATCAGTCACAGAAGTCCAATTATAGTAATTCACATATAAGTAATCAGTCAATCGTATAACAATCAAGAAAGGACACCAAATCGAATTCAAAGTGGGGTTTGGAACAATCTTATCGATTACTGTTGAAAAATAGTAAATATAACCTCAAGCTCTCAATCGAGCAAGCCATCCAGAGCCACCAATCACCCAATCCAGTCAACAACATACAATGAAAAGCACAGAGGAATCAGTGTCAGTTTTTAAAAAACAGAATGCCCCAAAGTGATATTTCTCAGTTTAGACCTTGGAAGGTCCATACTGATAATCTCGCTTGAAATAAAGTACCTAAATAGATTCAAGGAAGAACATGACCAACCCCTAGACCGAAGGGCTCTGATACCAGTTTTATTGGAAAAATCTCTTCAGTTCAAAAGACAACTCATAGCATAAACTAAACAGCACAAGCATAAAGAAAATATAGAAAGTAATGAGTACAAAAATCGAGCTCTACTTTCCTTTTTTGGTCGGAAACAATAGGCTCAGGAACAACCCCTTCCATGTTTGCCAATCTGTTGTCCAGAAAGAGAGAGATCCAAAGAACACTCAGTGAAGAATCTGTTTGGTCATCGATCGAAATAGATCTCCCGAAAGGCCACAGATTTGACCAGTTAACTTAGAGAAAGATGTCTTAACTCTACCAACTATTTTAGGCCTAGAAAGCACACGGTATCGCCCTCTAACTCACCCGATTCAGCACAATAGATCACCCAGAGAAGAATAAGACAGATTTTTCAGAGAACAAAACGAGAGAGAGAGAGAGAGAGCCAAAAGTCTAGTCTTGAAAAAAATAAAGTATCTCAAAGAAGCAAGAGAATGAAATATCTCCCCCAAGAATCAATCTCAACCGTCCATCTCATCCAAGGGTCACAAATGATTCAAATTAGCACAATCCAAGTGACCACTTAAGCAGCATAAGTAAAGAATAAAAAAACAATGTAAATGTCACAAATAACACTAGTCCATAATAGTTAGGAGAACCACGATTCTCACACCCTTTTTGTGTGATGAAACTGGATTTTGATCGATTCAAAATGTCAGATTATAAGAAAATAAATTTATACAAGAAAGACATAGATTTTTTTACATGGATAACCTTCGAACGCCCAAGGAAAAACCATGGGACTAAAGTTGATTTAAAATTGAATGATTCTTACCTCTTTACCGTGAACTATCAAAAATAGCTAATTGGTTAATTAGACCAATCGTTTAAATAGGGTTGGACATTTGTTGGATTAGATCGATTTTTCATCTAACCCAACATTGTCTATTTGATCTAAAATCAAATAAACCCAATCTAATTATTGGTCTAAACCCAACTTAAATCAATCAAGCTTGGGTCGGTTTGAATTGGATTGGTCAATTTGGGTTTGAGTCTAATACAAGTTAGATCTGATTATTTTTTTTTTTTTGGATAAATTTGGACAATTTTTTAAAATTTGAAACCACTTGAAAATCTACGTTATTTTTAATCTATGTAAGGATTTTTTTTGAAAAATAATGTATAAATAAGTTTGAAATTATGGAATGTTTTCTTTTTTTTATATAATTTTGTTGGGATTCATTCATTTTATCATCATGTCCTTATTTTTAGTTTAACCTCAAATTACTTTGCATCTGTATTAAGTATTCATGTCATTGACCTAAGTAAAAAAGGGACTTTTGTACATTCTAATTCCTTCTCTTATATCCACTATTGTGTCTATTTAGATTTTTTTCATTTTAGGTAATTTTTTTAATTCATTGGATTGGGTTGGGTTTTAATTCCTAACTTGAGACCCAATTCAATCCGACTTCAAATTTGATTTTTCAATCCAATCCAATTCAATTAAACTTAAAAATCAACCTAATTTGATCGATTTGGGTTAAGTTTGTATGAACGGTTTTGCGTTGATTTTTGCTCCACCCTAGGTTCAATTTGAAATAACATTATGTAAGTTAAAAAGTTATTTTCGCCAAAAATAAAAAGTTTATTCAGTCCTTATTCGATAGTTATTATTTGCCAGAAACAAAGTTTGAAAAGTGAGTTTTTGGAGGTTGTGTGATTAAAAAATAAAGAAAAATTTCGTATTTAAGTGTAAAATATTTTATTATATGAATACGTGGTTAAAAATAATTATATTAAAAAAAATTGAAATAAATTACATCAAATCGGTGCTAAAAAGCCTCTTAAAATGATTTCCCAAATAGTAAGTACCCGACATTCTTGTTTCATTTACGTTACTTACCACAGTAAAAAAGGGTAACAAATGCTAGGGGTCACACATACACGAACGCGTTTGGAGTTCAATCGCGTATATATAAATAATTAAATATAACCAACAAATTCAACAATAACCCTAAATATTATCAGAATATTGGGTCTGGACCCTTCTTCTCCTTCTTCCACTCTCTCGCTCTCTCTCTGTAACTTGGGGTAACTTTAAAATTGGCCTAGTCAAAAGGCCATAATTCCCTTTTGACTTTTTCACAAGTAAATAACTTCAAATTGGCCTAAAGGTGTTTAAAAGACAAAATTACCCTTAAGTGAATAATATAATTACAAAATATGATATTGTTAAAAAGACAACACTGCCCTTTTAGTTAACAAATAAAAACCAAACACTCCCTACATAACATTACAAAATCAGCTCAAATACAGATAAAAATTCTCTCATCTTCTACACTCTGCAAATCTCAAAAATATCCATAGCTGAAGAAAAAAAATTCTCGGTCAATTACTTCAAATTAGTAAGTACATTTACATATGTTTAATTTCGTTTTCGTTAAATATGTGCATGTTTTTTACTTGATAAATTAAGATTCGACGTAGGAGTTGGCAGATAAATTTTTTTAGCAGATGTATATAATTTATTGTAAGCATAATGGGAAAAGAATTCATCTGCATAACTTTTCGATTGGTTTGCGTTAACGGCTGTTACGATAAACAACGAAAAGGTCCAAAAAAATGGTTAACAGCCTAAAAAATCGACTAACAAAACAGCCAAATAATCGGCTGTTTGTGCCTAACAGCCTATTTTAGGCTGTTAACAGCCCAATTTTGGGCTGTTAACAGCCCATTTTTGGGCGGTTAACAGCCCATATTTTGGGCTGTTAACAGCCCAAAATGGGCTGTTAACAGCCCAAATTTTGGGCTGTTAATTTGGGCTGTTAACAGCCCATATTTTAGGCTGTTAACAGCCCAAAATGGGCTGTTAACAGCCTATTTTGGGCTGTTAACAGCCCAAAATATGGGCTGTTAACAGCCCAAAATAGGCTGTTAACCGCCCAAAATATGGGCTGTTAACAGCCCATATTTTGGGCGGTTAACAGCCCAAAATTGGGATGTTAACTATGGCTGTTAACAGCCCAAAATTGGGCTGTTAAGCCTATTTTGGGCTGTTAACAGCCCAATTTTGGGCTGTTAACAGCCCATATTTTAGGCTGTTAACAGCCCAAAATATGGGCTGTTAACAGCCCATATTTTGGGCGGTTAACATCCCAATTTTGGGCTGTTAACAGCCTAATGTGGGCTGTTAACGGCCTAAAATATTGGTCATATTTTAAGGCTGTTAACAACCTAAAAAATCGGCTGTGTTATGCAAATAATTGGGAATGTTAGACTGTTAGGTGTTGTTTTGTTTTTTAATAAATTTTCTATTTGAAATATTTACAAATTCGATTTTGTCATGCCACACAGATATGAGGATTATACTCCCGGTTTGTTATTTTGGCGATTTTGAGTTGGATGAAAATAATCGATGGACATGGAAATGGACAAGTGACGGACAACGTAATATGCCAACACATATAACAGAGACTACATCGTACGACGAACTGTACCATGATATACAGAAGAAGCTGAACGTCGATTTATCTCTATACAATATGGTACTGAGATATCAATTCCAAGAGCATTTGCCATTTTCAATTCCACCTGCAAATGTTACATCTGATATTGACGTGAGTTATCTGTATGATTTGAACAAAACACAAATGACACCAATTTGCGTGACTTTAGTGATGAAGGACGACTTAGAAGGTAGAAATGAACATTCGGATGGAGCTGATGACAATGCAAATAATTTTTGGGATACGGTGGAGATAGCTCGCGAGGATGACACAAATATTCCCGAGACAGTTGTTCATCATCATGACATCACTAAGACGCACATAATTCAATCGGTAGTTCAGGACAGCGAGAATGTAAATGAATTTACAAATGAGGATTTAATTGGTTTATCCCGTCAGAGACATGAGTGGGGTGGGAGCTCAGGGGCCGGAACGAGCGGACCTTCATCTAATTCTTCACGTGTGGTTCCCGATGAAGAAGATTTGTATGTTGAGCAACTGTTTGAAACGAAGAAAGCTTTACAGGAAGCTGTGCACCTCCTGGCATTGAAATTCAATTTTTGAGTTCAAGGTAAAGAAATCAAACAAATCATTGTTGACATTTGTTTGCGTTGACGACAGTTGCCGTTGGCGGTTGCGAGGGACTAAGATGGATACGAATAAGAATTTTGTAGTTCGCAAATATATACGGGAACATACTTGTGAATTGGGGATTCGTCAAAACGATCACAGACAAGCTCGATCATGGTTTATTGGACGACAGATAATGCACAAGTATCAGAACCCACGGACGATCTATAGACCTTCAGACATCATTAACGACGTTCGACGAGAGTACGGAGTGGTCATGAGCTACCAGAAGGCCTTGAAGGCCAAAGAATGTGCGTTGGAGGATTTATTGGGCTCGGCCGAGGAGAGTTATGCTAAATTGGCCAGATACTGTCATAATTTGGGGACAACGAATCACGGTTCCACTTTTTTCATTGAGACGGAGGGCGAGAAATGTTTTAAGTATTTATTCATGGCTCTTGGACAATGCATTAGAGGATTTACAAATGCGATGCGACCGGTAATTTTAGTGGACGGTACAACTCTGAAATCGAAATACAGGGGTACGTTGATTATTGCTACATGTCAAGATCCCAACATCCAGATTTACCCACTTGCATTCGGCATAGTCGACAGCGAGAATGATCGGTCAATGAGTTGGTTCTTTACGAAGCTCAGGGAAGTGATCGGGGAAGTCCCTCATCTTGCATTCGTAACAGATCGGGGTCAGTCTCTAATAAATGCTATTGCTGAAGTCTTCCCCGAGGCACATCATGGGTACTGCATGTACCACATACAAGGTAATCTGAAGACTAGATACCGGGGCCAAGGCATCGTTTCATTGTTCAGGAGGGCGGCCGAAGCTTACAGGGTCGAGGAATGCAATAAGTGGTTGGTCGAGATAGGGAAGAAGTCGATATCGGCATGGGATTATCTTACAAAGATGGGGATAGAACATTGGGCGCGATCACATTTTCCAACACGTCGGTACAACTTGATGACGTCAAATAACGTGGAGTCTATGAATTCACTGTTTAAGAAGGATCGAGAGTTGCCAATTCTCGCATTGATTGAGAACATTCGTACGAAACTGCAACAGTGGTTTCACGACCGACGTGTTGAATCGCAGAACTGCTCGACTTGGCTAGCCCCGGCTCAAGAGGAAAAATTGTTCAAGGCCGCACAGGTTGCGAGGAGGTTGAATGTGGAACCACTAGATGAGTCGCGCTTCTCTGTACAAGATGCACGTCAGCTGATATACATTGTGGACCTGAATGAACACACATGCACTTGTGTTCGATTTCAGTTGGAGAGTTTTCCATGTGAGCATGCAGTCGCGGTATCTATGAACAGAGGCTTTGCAGCGAGAACATTATGCTCTCAGTATTACACGGCTGAGTATTGGAGAACTGCATATGCTGAGACTATATTTCCCTTACCGAACGAATCTGATTGGGAAGTTCCTGACCATATTTTCCCACTGAATAGTTTGTCGCCACCGGTAATTGAACCGCGTGGCCCTGGACGCCCACGAACTTCTAGAATACCATCTACTGGAGAGTTTTCTCGATCGCGTCGGTGCGGCAGATGTAGAGCAGTCGGTCATACTCGTCAAAATTGTACGAGTCAAATTCCACTAGATAACAATTAGTCAAATATGTAATGGTATTGTTGCTAAATGAACAATATTTAATTATTTAACCATAATTTTCGCCAATTTGATTAAGTGTACATTAGTAACAGTTAAAGTGCACAATATTTCATTATATAATTATTCATACAATATTTACAAGTATTAAATAAATGAATCAACAATTAAATGTATAACGTTTACGGATCACACTCGAATTCGTATAAATCACACGCTAATTTATTCCTCCAAATTTGTATCCATGCTTGGTTGATTCCATCGACCTTATGTCCTATACTCAAAAACTCGATGTACTTTATTGCAAAAATGCCGCAATCACCCCTACAATTGAAGAATATTATTAGTGCGAAAACGTGTTAAATAAAAAACTAAGTTTGAAAGTAAAAAACAAAATATAAATACTTACGATGTCGACTGTCTCGCCGTCGTCTGGTCCCGCACGATGGCTAGCCTGTCATTAACAATAACACCTGCTCGGGCGGCCATCAACGGTACGATCACAGCAAGCGGCTCCAACTGCTGCTCGAGCTGGCCCTGTGTCAGACACGAAGGATCGGAGTCGTACACATACATCGTGGAGTCAGCAAAAACAATCTCCACGGCAATGGCATGATGATTCAAGATCGCTGGAACATATATATGTGTACAAGCATCCCATGCCTTTCCCCCGAGCCTCGGCAATATCCCTACGACCCATTCGGCCATATATTCAGGAAGCACGTACTTACTACCCATACATAGCAACGACTCATGCTCAATGGTAATAGCTCCCAAAAACTCAGTGCTCAGTATGAGTCGGCCGGGCATATCAAATGACTGCGGATATCGTCGAGCTCGATCTCGTAGTACCTCCATGGCCAGGTCGATGTGCTACATCAGGAAACACCAATAAAAAAATTAACGAGTTATTTCATTTCAAAAAACAAAAAAATAATGTACACATAATAAACAACAAAATGAATATTTCACTTACATCGTCGGCGAGCCACGTCCCTGAAGTGGTGATCTCGCGAAACCATTTATATGCATCTACTATCATCTTCGAGCCAACTTGGCGGCTTTGTCTGAAAATAAAATTTGAAAAAATGTTGAAAAAGATATAGATGAATTAGCGTAACGTACTTTATTTAAATTCTATAATACTTACCGGGGCTTAATTATCCTCAACTCTGCCTCGAAGACTTTCCATCTTGCTGCGTCCACCTCCCGGAACAGATTGGGGTACGTCCCGTCAATGAACGTCCTCCTCTTGGCCTCAGCCGTAAAGGGAGAAACGACGTACTGCGAAGGCAACCTGACCCTCTTGCCGACCACCTGCTCCGGGGCGTCAGCGGCATGCCTTTTTCCCGCCGCTACGTCAGGTGTACGCTCGCCCTCCACCTCGGGAATAACATCATCCGGGCTCACCACCACCACCAACTCCTCCGTCCTACCCTCTGCCTCTGTCCTCCCCACCACCACAACCTCCTCCGGGGCAACTGCCTCTGTCCTACTCTCCTCCGGTGGAACTGCCTCTCTCCTACCCTCCTCCGGGGGAACCCCCTCTCTCCTACCCTCCTCCGGGGGAACCCCCTCTCTCCTACCCTCCTCCGGGGGAGCCGCCTCTCTCCTACCCTCCTCCGGAGGAACCGCCTCTCTCCTACCCTCCTCCGGGGATAAAAAAAACGAAGCCAATGTGGCATCATCCGCCCAGAAATGACCCCCTCCATCACCCCCGTCTCCCGCATATGATATCGTCCACGGAGGGCTGCAATCTCAGCCCTGAAGCTCCTCCGGCCATCTGCTCGTCCATCCTGACCCCTAAACTCTCCGCGCATCTCGTCCCATCTGACCCTTTACAACTCTCCGCGACATCTCGTCCATCTGACCCCTAAACTCTCGGCGCATCCGTCCATCTTACCCGCTATAAATACTGTCCAGGGGCGATCGTAAACAGATCCAGTGGACTTGTGGAGAAAAGGTGATCTGTTCGTTCGGTGATTGCCCACTGGTGGCTGTGATGCCATCGGCAACGGTGATGCCCACGGCGGCGGTGATGAAGTAATCGGTGGCGGTGATGCCATCGGCAACGGTGATGCCCTCTGCGCAGTGGCGGCGAGAAGTAATATTACAGCTCCGGGGGGCGGTGAAGCCCTCTGCGGCAGTGGCGGCGATGAAGTAATCGGCACCGGGGGCGGTGATACCCTCTGCGGTGGCGGCGACGGTGAAGCCCTCGGCACCGGCGGCGGTGAAGCAGTTGGACCGCCCCCTACACGGATTGAAACATAAAAAATTATTATATTTAATGAAATTCGATTAACACATGCAAATCGATTATATTCAATTCACGTACCTCATCTCGAGCGGCTTCATCATGCCCATGAGTGGCCAATTCACGCACATATCCACGTCTCTCCTCCTCCATCGAAGGCATCAACTGCGTTATGATTCGAATCTGGCATAACAACATTTGTTAATGATCACATTAACATATTTTGGAGCTACACACAACATAAATTGCAAATGTATTATCTTACCTGAGGGTCGTCGAGGAGAGCTGATAGCTTTTTGCTAGTCGGACATCCCTCTGCTCGCCAGTGATGCATCCGAGGGCAGCGTGTCTCCCCTCGCCTCGCAAACTGTGTACCTAGGAGGGGGACCGTCTCGTACGCCCAGATATGCAACACATACATACAATTATTATATTCATATTTATTGTAAACAATATTATAATAAAGTATGTCGAACATTTACCTGCACGGCAAGGGGTAATCCGTATGTATCGTATTTACGCATGGTCCCCTTCGGCCTCGAGTGTGATCTGGTGAATATATGCACCGTGTCCTCAAAACATCTCCGGCCCCACGGATATGTGTTGAACACATCAAGATCGTCGACGATCTGCAGATGGAATAGGTCAATCCCAGTCCTCCGATGGTGACATCGCAACACGCTCTCAAGGATGTAGACCAGGCCGAGCTTCAGTCTATCCAACATGTCGTCACATCTAGTGATCGCGTCCATCAGAGCCGACAGCAGCACCGTCCCATGTCCCTCAAAGTAAGTGTCGTGCAATCTGCCTCTCTGAGTATCAGTACGAGCTGCATCATCACCTGTAATCTGCAGTCCTGTGATGAGAGCAAAATCAAACATGGAGAAACTCGGAACCTTGCCCCCAAGGTCGAAGTGGAGGGCATCGCCGTCGACTGGAGTAAGCAATCGGCACAGTAATGCATCGAGGATCTGCCCGGAGAACTGTACGTCTCTCAACTCGTACAGGGGCCAGAGAAATGAACGTCGAAGCATATCTGCATGATGCTCATCAAGCAGCTCCAACACGGCAGTGTAACTGCCGAAGTTACCGTTCCAGGTAGCCTTGCCCGGCATCTGTCTCAACGTCACGTCCAAGTGATACTCCATACTGCAAAATTGAAAAAAAAAAAAAATAACTATCAGCACTTCGAACATAAGATAATGAAATACAGTAAAATCGCATAACAATTACAATTATTTATTTCGTTATACTATTAATGATCATATTAAAATTATAATTATAATTATACATATAAATTTTATTAACAATTACAATTATTAATTTCATTATATTAATAATTATCATATTCAAATTAAAATTAAATAATATAAATTTTATTTAATTAAAAGGAAAAAAACAATTAAATAAATAATAAATAATTATTTATTAACAATTACAATTATTAATTTCATTATATTAATAATTATCATATTCAAATTAAAATTAAATAATATAAATTTTATTTAATTAAAAGGAAAAAACCAATTAAATAAATAATATATAATTATTTATTAACAATTACAATTATTAATTTCATTATATTAATAATTATCATATTCAAATTAAAATTAAATAATATAAATTTTATTTAATTACAAGGAAAAAAACAATTAAATAAATAATATATAATTATTTATTAACAATTACAATTATTAATTTCATTATATTAATAATTATCATATTCAAATTAAAATTAAATAATATAAATTTTATGTAATTAAAAGGAAAAAAACAATTAAATAAATAGTATATAATTATTTATTAACAATTACAATTATTAATTTCATTATATTAATAATTATCATATTCAAATTAAAATTAAATAATATAAATTTTATTTAATTAAAAGGAAAAAAAATTAAATATATAATATATAATTATTTATTAACAATTACAATTATTAATTTCATTATATTAATAATTATCATATTCAAATTAAAATTAAATAATATAAATTTTATTTAATTAAAAGGAAAAAAAATTAAATAAATAATATATAATTATTTATTAACAATTACAATTATTAATTTCATTATATACATAATTATCATATTCAAATTTAAATTAAATAATATAAATTTTATTTAATTAAAAGGAAAAAACCAATTAAATTAATAATATATAATTATTTATTAACAATTACAATTATTAATTTCATTATATTAATAATTATCATATTCAAATTAAAATTAAATAATATAAATTTTATGTAATTAAAAGGAAAAAACAATTAAATAAATAATATATAATTATTTATTAACAATTACAATTATTAATTTCATTATATTAATAATTATCATATTCAAAATAAATTAAATAATATAAATTTTATTTAATTAAAAGGAAAAAACCAATTAAATAAATAATATATAATTATTTATTAACAATTACAATTATTAATTTCATTATATTAATAATTATCATATTCAAATTAAAATTAAATAATATAAATTTTATTTAATTAAAAGGAAAAAAACAATTAAATAAATAATATATAATTATTTATTAACAATTACAATTATTAATTTCATTATATTAATAATTATCATATTCAAATTAAAATTAAATAATAAAAATTTTATTTAATTAAAAGGAAAAAACCAATTAAATAAATAATATATAATTATTTATTAAAAATTACAATTATTAATTTCATTATATACATAATTATCATATTCAAATTAAAATTAAATAATATAAATTTTATTTAATTAAAAGGAAAAAAACAATTAAATAAATAATATATAATTATTTATTAACAATTACAATTATTAATTTCATTATATTAATAATTATCATATTCAAATTAAAATTAAATAATATAAATTTTATTTAATTAAAAGGAAAAAAACAATTATAAATAATATATAATTATTTATTAACAATTACAATTATTAATTTCATTATATTAATAATTATCATATTCAAATTAAAATTAAATAATATAAATTTTATTTAATTAAAAGGAAAAAAACAATTAAATAAATAATATATAATTATTTATTAACAATTACAATTATTAATTTCATTATATTAATAATTATCATATTCAAATTAAAATTAAATAATATAAATTTTATTTAATTAAAGGAAAAAAACCAATTAAATAAATAATATATAATTATTTATTAACAATTACAATTATTAATTTCATTATATTAATAATTATCATATTCAAATTAAAATTAAATAATATAAATTT
This sequence comes from Fraxinus excelsior, assembly GCA_019097785.1. Lineage (NCBI taxonomy): Eukaryota > Viridiplantae > Streptophyta > Magnoliopsida > Lamiales > Oleaceae > Fraxinus > Fraxinus excelsior. The sequence goes on from CM032629.1 coordinate 9,597,298, forward strand.
TATTTAATTAAAAGGAAAAAACCAATTAAATAAATAATATATAATTATTTATTAACAATTACAATTATTAATTTCATTATATTAATAATTATCATATTCAAATTAAAATTAAATAATATAAATTTTATTTAATTAAAAGGAAAAAAAAATTAAATAAATAATATATAATTATTTATTAACAATTACAATTATTAATTTCATTATATTACATAATTATCATATTCAAATTTAAATTAAATAATATAAATTTTATTTAATTAAAAGGAAAAAACCAATTAAATTAATAATATATAATTATTTATTAACAATTACAATTATTAATTTCATTATATTAATAATTATCATATTCAAATTAAAATTAAATAATATAAATTTTTATATATTATCAAATTATATAATTATATATATATATTTATATATATTAATTATAAATTTATTAAATTATATATATATATAAAAAAAATTGTTAACAGCCGGTCCATTTCGAAATGGACCGGCTGTTTGTTGGGGGCCCAATTGGCCTCAACAGCCCAATTGGGGAGGCCAATTGGGCCCCCAAATGGACGGTTAAAAGCCGGTCCATTTCTGGACCGGCTGTTAACCGCCGGTCCAGAAATGGACCGGCTTTTAACCGCCGGTCCAGAAATGGACCGGCGGTTAACCGTCCAAATGACAGCTTCCAGATCGCCGGAAATGGCGCCTGAAAATCGCCATTTCCGGCGATTCAAGGTCCCAAAATGACCACATTCCTCAAAAAAATTGCCCTATAGCCTAGATCTACTCATACATTTCATAAATCACAAAAAAATTCGAGCTTTAACACATGTGTATCACGAGGAGTCCGTTTTCAAATCAAAAAAAAAAAAACTAACCTTTGTTCTGCGTGGGTCATCTTTGTCGGTGGGTGGCTAGCTCCTTTGTGAATAGTGGTCGGTTTTTGTGAATAATGGTCGGTTTTGGAAAAATTTTGGACGGTTTTCACGTTTGTAGACTTTTTCTTCTCCTTCCAATGAGGGTATTTTTGGCAAGTTACCTTATAAACATCATTTTCGGATTTTCCTTTTTTTTTTTTATGTTATTTATTGGTCAAAGGCCAAAATGGAATTTTGGCCATTTCAACAGGCTATTCACACGTATATGCCACAATAACAAAGAATTACAGGAAATTTGAGCAAACTGAGACATATGTGTGAGGCTTTGACTGTTGGGTACTCATTTTTTCTACCCCTTAACCCTAATTGCTCTCTTTCTCTCGCGATCGTACAAAGAAATTCCAACGTGTACAAAGAAATTCCCAAAAAATTGAGGCAAATGAGACATATACCTATAAGAATAATCTTCATTGCTTCAATTAATAAATCCATTATTTTATACTGTTATAGACAACAATTGGAAGAGAAACTGAAACTGGACTTGAAGCTGAAGCTATGTTGGAAACTGGCTGCTACGAATTATTGTTCAGGCTCTGTTCTGCATCATTTGAATGAGATCTCCTGTTTCGATTTTCCTTCTTCATCTACTTCTCGTATCTCCATTGCTAAGAAAAAATGTTATTCATTCAGGTACTCGTTTTCCCCATTCAACCTACCGTTAAAAAAATGGGGTTGCTTTCTCGTTGATTAATGTGGTGCCATCCGTGTAGTTCTATATGTTAATTTTTCAAGCGCCATGTTTCTGTATGACTCTTTGTAGAATTTTGAATGTAGACAAAATGTTGAGCTACTGAATTTGATGGAGCTCTTGGGATTATGACTGGTACTACTGCTATTGAATCTGCTGTTCTTTTTCTACAGACTAGAATCTATGGTGCATCAATAGACAGACTTATAGAATTGAACTTTACACGGAGTTTTGGATTTGGATTAACAATCACTTTTTACTTTCCTCACGGATTTGATCCACATGACGAAGATCGAGCTATCTGGACCATTATGATTGGTTTGGAATGATTTTGGACGGTTTGGGTTAGTTCATATTTGTGGATTTCGTGAATTTGGTATTGTTAAGCCTTAAAAAGTAATATTTTTTTCGTGAACAATTAAAGGTTATATTTATTTGTGTGTAATAGATGTATGAGTAATTGTATACATACAAATTGGTACGTAATTATTTTTTATGATTTGGGTTGGTTTATGTTCGTAGTTGTTGGGGATTTGGTATTCTTAAGCCTTCCAAAGCCGAAGAGTCATTTAGAGCTTCCATTGATATTGAAGAAATTGAAAAGCATCCATAAGTTTCCTAAAAGCCAAAGGTGTCCTTCTTAAAAGCTTTCAAGGTAGCGAATTTGTCGAGGTCACATTTCAGTCCAGACAACTTGTGAGGAAATGTGTGACAAATGAAATAAACTTTTCCCCACATCGATTATTTGGTTACAAGTATGATTAACTATGTCAATGACATGTAGGTTGGAACTTAGCTTCATTATAGGTTTTAGCACTATGATTAAAAAAACAGGAAGCTTATTAATATTGAAATTTTAGGCAGAATATATGGAGAGAGTTCATACTTAGTACTCTATAGTTATTCAATTTGTTCAATTATGTATATGCTCGAAAAATGTGCGATGGCTTCTTGTCCATGTATATGCTAATATAAACATATCAGATCAAGTACCTTGTAATTTCTTTTTTAAATCTAAAACATGTATATTGTATCAGTTTGAAGATCTTAATGTACAATGAAGTGGTTTAACTCTTGTAATCTTAGGTGAGAAGTTCTCTGAAATTGTGGTAAGTCCTTACTGTATGGCTCAAGAAGTACTCAATCGAAACTATGGACCAAAAATAGATATATGAAGTACTTGAGTTATTCTCTATAGCTTCTTCTGTGGAGTGGTATGTTGAATTTCCTCAAAATAGTCTATCTCTTTGTGGCGAGCTTCTTGTTGTCATCCAGATATACACTTGCTTTACAGGTTCTATCTGCCTTACAGTTCTTTAGAGTTTGTAATCTTAACTAGATTGTTTGAATGATGATACATTTTCCTTTTTTTTTTTAAATCATGTTTGCAACCATGATTAATCATCCTTCTAAAGCAAGTTTTTGCACAGAATCTGAACAAATAGTTGCTCAGGCCATTATATGACGAAAAATATATTTTGAAAGGAAACCATGGCTAAGCATTTCAGAAAGTGCCAAGAGTCTTGTATGACAAATGTTGGAGCCACATCCTAAGCTTCGACTCACTGTGCAGAACAAGTTCTAGGTAAAATATTGTTCACGTTTACTAAGTTATTTAATGAATATAAAATTCTTTTTCATTATGCTTCAAATTTGGTTTGATCACAGAACCACCATTTCTAATCTTCTATGTTATGCTTTGTGCAATATACATTTTTTTGGGGGGTTTCCGTTTTTGCTTGCTTACCTTCTTTGCCGAATCTTGAAATGTTCCCTTTTTTTAAGTTATCATTTTACTATTTGTCAAGATAAACATAGGGATTGGTTGATTGGATTTTTCTCTAGGGTTAAAAAGAGAATTTCAACTTGAATTATTCGAGGTTTACATTTATTTCTAATCGAAGTTATATCATTGTTATGGTGAATTCTCCACATGATTCTGACGTGTTTGAATATTAGAAGTTAAGACTTAATAAAGGTGTATTTTAGGTTTCCAAATTTCTCCTAAATGAGAATTTCGGGATGGTTATTTGAACTTTAGTCGTTCTCAGGAATCATCACATATTTATGTTTCGTATTTCATTTTTTGTTTGTAGAACACCTTGATTTTCCCTGTTACACTATCTATTTTTTCGTCATTTTACTGACTTCTTTTTATGTAGATAAAGCTAAAAAAGAATTGTATTTCAACAACCCAATGTGATCAGGTATCATTGCCTTTATTCTCACTTACCATTCAACCTATGTATTGGTTGTTATACTTAAAAATCTGGTCTTCCATTGCTTTATCCAATCCACGCGTTGAACGTTTTACCTCAACTCTGTTATGTAGAAATTTGTAGACTCATCTCAAGCGGGTTTGTTTTATCAGTTTTTTCAACCTGTTCTTTGTGATTTTTGGAAAGAATTGGTAGTTTGATGTCAAAAAGTTGAATATTTTTGCCTTTTTTGTTTTTTAATCCCTTTTCAGCTTAAATTGTTGGAATGTTATCGTGTCCCTTTTTTTATTGAATTGATTTCTTTATTTTGTTTGTTTGTAGATATCCGATCTTATTTCTCCTCCTTTGCACTTACCTATGAAGTCCTTTTGCCGCGTTTATCATTGAATCTCAGCAAAACTTTTGACATGTGAAGTTGACATTGGATGTTTGAAATGTGAAATTCTCAATATTTACTAATTTATTAGTAACTAAATGATTTATTATGATCAAAACTTGGTTTAGTTTTTAAAGGGCACTTAATCCTTACCAAGTCCTAAACTGGGCTATGAGGTTTGGTATTGTTTTTGACATGGCTGATCAACTTGTTTTATTCTTTAAAAAATAGCATATGAAAAATTATCAAGGCCTTCTTAAGAAGATATCAGGTGCATGAAACCAGATGGTCTTCTATTTGTCCATTATTTCTGCCATAAAACATTTGCTTGCAACTTTAAGGTAGTCTTTTGTGATTATTTTTCTTTTCCATCATTTCAAACTCCAAGTTGAAGGACATTAGATGATTCCTGTAAATGTTTGCTACTGAATTGTTCTCATCAAAGTTTAAACAAAAGGACACTAAATAACCATCTTCATAAATCTTTTATAGGATGTCAATGAAGACGATTGGATTACTCGATACTTCTTCGATGGAGGCACGAGGCCATTTGCAAACTTACTCCTTTATTTTTAGGTGAGCTTACCACAAACATATTCTTGAGGATGATGTCACATTATAATTTCTTTTATAATTTCTTCCATCCATTTCATTTTTTAAGTTTCTCTCTCTAATGACTGGTCTTCTTGTGTAATGCTCAAAGCTGTTTCAAATGCACTCTACTATCTAGAATTATACAGGAGAACAAGTTTTCTTAGTCCTCATGAATGTCAACTTTTTAATTGATATTTATTTTACTCAGTTTTGTACATGGTATTAGAATCATTGTTCTAAAGGTACGCTGAAAATGGAATGTGCGAGAATTTTGCCTACAACACTATGGAGTACATAAGAAGAATGATTTCTAGGACCATATAAACAAAGGTTAGTTTTAGTAGCATTAGTTTTTTCCCTGGAATTCCTTCATTAGCTTCTTAATCATTATTGAGTTGTATATATCGAATTGATTATGTATTGAGTTTGCAGAATTTCTTTCCTAAATCCCAATCAAGCTTGTGTAAAATTAGCTTGTTAGATGATACTATATTGCTATTAACTTTATGTTCGAATTCCTTATGAATGTCACATGCCATTATGGTCAATATTTTGAAGTTATCACGTCTAAATCAATGTCTTCTCAAAAGAAATCTTTAATCATAATATGAGTTATATCCACACATTCACCACCTGTATAAAATTCTGGGAACTTTATGAATTATATCCATGTATTCACTTACCAGCTGTATAAAATTATGGGAACTTACTGTTGTTATTGGACCGTGTTTTTGTTATTTACTATTCTCTCGAGTTATATATTCCTTTATTAAAATGTTGTTGTGAATCATTTGATATTTGATTATTCCCAATCATAAAAGTTACTGTAAGTTTCAAACAGTGTTTAGAGAGAAAAAAGATGTGCGTGCATTCTTTTATTGTTGGGAAATTGGAACTAAGCCAAAAGGAGATTGATGCTGTAGAAAAGGAGGAAGATGAAGCACAATGAAAGAACAACTATTTACACGTTTTATTATTGCCTCCAAGAATTATTTCAGCTGAGCAAGGGGCTTTCATTGCTGGGAGAAGAATTTTTGAAAATATCGCTCTTACACAAGAGTTAGCACAGTCTATGAATAAAAAGGTGAGAGGGGGAAATGTGATGCTTAAGGTGGATATGGTGAAGACTTATGATAGGGTGGATTGGCATTTTTTGAGGCATGTGCTACAGACCTTTGGTCATCCGGAAAAAATTGTCAGTTGATTGATTAGTGTATAACGAAGTCGTGGTTTTCAATTATGATGAATGGTACCACTCAAGGTTTTTTCAAGTCTACACATGGTCTAAGGCAGGGTGATCCTCTCTCTCCTTATCTTTTCATTATTATGCAGGAGGTTTTGACAAGATTGTTGAAAAAAAACTTTGATACCAGAAGAATTGGGGGCTTTTCTCATCCTCGGGGTGCTCCTTTGGTCTCTCACCTTATGTATGCAGATAATTTTGTTCTATTCGCTGAAGGAAGTAAAAAGTCGATGTAAGGTTTGATGGAGATGTTGAATATGTATGAAGATTGGTCTGTGCAGCTTATCAACAAAGAAAAGTCGGCCATTTACTTCTCTAAAACCAGCTCTTTGGAACAAAAAGGTAATATCACACGGGAGACAAGTTTCAAAGAGGGCCAATTTCCTATGTTGTGTTTGGGGTGCCGATTGTTCAAGGAAGGCTAAGTGCTCGACATTTAGAGTTTTTGATTGGTAAAATTCAGAAGAAAAAAATTGAGGGATGGAAGATGTTTTTACTATCAAGTATGGCAATACATTTACTATCGGTGTTGAGCATTCCTAAATCTGTGTATGGGAAGTTAAACTCCATTCTTTCATCCTTTTTTTGGGGTGAAATTAATGGAAGGATTAGAAAAAAATGGTGTTCGTGGGACAAATTATGTCGACCTGTGCTGGAGGAGGATTGGGGTACGTAAACTTGAAGATGTGCAACAGGCTTTACACATGAAGTTCGCTTGGCGCTTTTTATCTTCAGATTCTCTATGGGCAAGGTTTTTTAGAGCAAAATACTCTAAACATGGGATTCTGGATATAGCTAATTTAAGCTATACTGGGACTTGTTTCTAGAGGTCAGTGAGAAAGTGTCTGCCTGAGGTTATTGAACACAATCAATGGGAGATAAGGGATGGCTCTTGCTCTTTTTAGTTTGATAAATGGTTAAAAGAGGACCCTCTGTGTGCACAAGTAATGCAGATTGTAGAACCAAGGCTAAAGATCAATGAAATTTGTCTAGAAAATGGATGGGACATGGTTCGCCTGAGAGACCTTGTTGATGACACTCTAGCCAATGAAGTTGTATTTCAAGTTGGAACTCGAAGAAGGGGAATGTATTTGCTGATTTGGAAACCACATAAATATGGCTTATTTACTGCTAAATCTGCTTGGGATGTGGTGAGGGTGTGGGCTGATCAAGTTGGATGGGCAACCTGGATATGGAACAATGCCCTGCCTAAACAAGTTTCTGTGCTCATGTGGAAAGCTCTTAATGGGAGTTTAAGTGTTGACCAACACATTAAATAAGTAGGCATTAGTCTTGCATCAAAATGTGATTGTTGCTCTACAGGCCACGAGGAAAACGCGTCTCATGTTCTAAGCTTTGGAGACTTTGCAGACAAAGTGTGGAGGAAAGTTGGAGCTTTGGTGGGTGTACGTTGGAGGGCAGGACAAAATTGGATGGAAAGAATAAATTTATGGTGGTCACGAGCAAAAAGATCATCAAAGGTGGGATGTTTGATTGGATTGCTCCCAAGTTTAATTACTTGGAGACTATAGACAAGAAGATGTAAAGCTAAGATGGATGGTAAAATTAAATCTGTTGAGGACGTGTATTTTTCTATTAAATTCTGGTTACAATAGGTTGACATGTGCTTCTAATGCTGGAGGTACCTCAAGCACCAGTCAGAACAAAGCAAATTTGAGTGGTTTCATGGAAAAAACCACATCATAATCGAGTGAAACTCAATGTGGATGGAAGTAGTCTTGGGAATTCTGGACAGAATGGTTGGGGGGGAGTGATTAGGAATGAAAGATGTGAATTGATTTTAGCTTTTAGTATTTATTTTGGTGAAGGGACCAACAATGAAGCTAAACTGAGAGCACTCATTGAATGTTTAAAACTATGACATGAGTTGGGTGTAAATCATATTGACATTGAGTGTGACTCATCGTTGGTGGTTTCATGGACTTCATCTTTGAAGTGCTCTTTATGGTATCTATGGGACTTGTGGGATAATCTTTTGAATTTATTACAGCAATTTGATTATCGTGTGGCACATCAATGGAGAGAGTGAAAGCAAGCGGTCTGTTTAGCTGGATTGGGAGCTAAAGGCCCGTCGAAACATTTTAACACTTGGACAGAATTGCCAAGGCTTGCTCGAGGATTACTTCATCTGGATATGATGGGGTGGCTTATTGGAAGACTATAGACTGAGATTAGAGTAGTGGTGTATTTTGAGATTGTAGGTGGCTTAGTTAGCATGTTTAGCTATTTTGTTTTGGTATAGTGTCGTTTGTTCGAGTTTGTAATCATGGTATTTTTCCGCCACAAGTGAGGGTTTATTAATAAATTATCGAAGGGTTCAAAAAATAAAATAAAAAAACCACTGCACATATCTTCTATCAATCCTCAATGATCGACACACTAATATTGCCTTAAAAAAAACAATGCACGGGCATTTGACTAGTTTCTATAAAAGAGCAACATAAACAGACCACAATTTCTAACTTGGTTACTATGTTATAAAACTTTCAAGCATACAAATTGAGACAACAATAGAGTCTTGCAAAAACAATCCAAGTATTAAATATATCAAAAAACAATCAATAAACAACCCAAAATCTATTTAATTCATTACTAATTCAAAATTTTAAAAAAATCCAAAAAACATTATAATTAACAATCTCAAACCTATAGCATTCATTACTAATTCAAAACTTTAAGAAATCCAAAAAAAAAAAGAGTAAAATAAACAATTTAAAAACGGTGGAATTCATTGCTAATTGTGTTCAAAAAGTTGACTCATTCCATAAACATCCATTCAGAACACTTTGGGCGTCATTTTCAAGAACTCAAACTTCTTTGCTCTAGTATTGAGCACATCAAGTGCCTTGAAACGAGTATGATCATCCAAGTTTGGGATTTCCTAGATAACTTCCCAATAGCTACGCTCTTATCAATTGATTCAATAGTACGAGTGATCTTGTCAATGGTATATGTTGGCGACCGATCTCCGAGGTCGACAAAATACAGTTTGATATTTATCGTGAGCCCGTGCTAATGTGAGTTCGGGGTATATAGGTCAGTTCGATTATATAGTTTATCGAGGCCAAATGGAGCATAATGATTGAAGATTTCTTACACATTGTACAGACCATCCCCAAAATTGTGACACTATTCACACCAATGAAATACTTTAGCTTTCCTCTCTAAGTAATTCATTAATTATTGGGGACCACATATGAGATTAACTCATATGACTTGACAGGCCGAGCGCTTTAACCAATCCAAACTTGACAATGAATTTACTTTCTCAGTTTGACATTGTAGGTGACAAGATGGGTAAATGAAATGTGCATGCAGAATCTCCCCTATAAAGAGGAGAAGAGAAGAGAAGAAAGACACACGGAACTTCACATTACAATCTCCTCTAACTTTGTCATATTTTAAATATCTCATTCCAAAGGAGGACAAAGTCATTGTATCAAACATTTACAATCAATCGAGTTCTTACTATCCTCTTAAGTTAGCTTGAACTTTGCTTATATAATTTTCAACGTCAACAGTATGAATGAGAATGTCTATAACATCTGATTCAGTATTGTTGGTCACAAATGAGCTAGATTTTATTTCAAACTTGAGCTAGATTTTGTTTCAAACTCAGTTTGATTAAGTTTTCTAGTCATAAGGAGAACCACTGAACTCATTGGTTGAGAGGGTAATGGTCAAGTGAAGTGACCGGGAGATGAAGACTGATATAAAAGCTCTTGTTTATCACTTTGTATGAATGGCCACTACCAAAATTATACATGAACCCAAACTCAATTCGATTAAGTTTTCTAGTCATGACATGTACGTGACAGGGATCCAACCTACGCCGACTTGACATCAATTATTCAATTGAATGTTCAAGTTTGGGCCTTGTTCCACTAAGTATATTGTTGATAGTAGACAACCAGGGGCTATTCTCTTTGTCATTTTCATCCTGTTTTCTGTTTTTAATTTTTCAAAACAATGAAAATGCGTTTACTTACCTATTTTCAAAAACGAATTTAAAATTTATAAAGAAAATCGAAAACGTAAAAAATGTCGCTTTGGATGTTTCAATTAAAACCGAACTAAAATTTTCAAAACGCGTTTTGGCTGTTTTTAGTTATGCCACCAACAAAAACTATCGCCATCGTCACCTGCACCACATCATCTCCGCTGCCTCCAAAACGATCGCCCGTAGCCACAATGGCTGCACACCACTGCCACATCTACAACCGCGACCCAAAACCTTTGTACGCCACACACCCAAAACTACCGCACACCACACACATCACTGCCACAATCGCAACTTAAAACTGTCGCACACCACGCACCCAACCACCGCACACCACTACCGCATAAAAAAAAGAGACAGAGAAGCCGGCGATTGCACACCACACCGCCGTGGTCTTCGACGTTGACGGCCTTGCAAAAGAGAGAGAGATGAGAACAACTTTTTCAATTTTTTATTTTTGAAAATAATTTTTCAAAATGACAAAAAAACACATTTTCAATAATTTCAAAATGGACACTCAAAACACAAAACTTAAAATAAATTTAAAACTCAAAACGAAAGACTAAAACATGAATAGAACATTCCCTTAGCATTCTACGGAATCAAATTATACCTTGTTTGGGCTTCATTATTTAAAAAAATTATTTTTCTATCTTATTTTTAATCATACATTTTTAATAAAATAATATTAAACGTAAATTCAAAAAATTTCTTAATTTTTAACCACACATTCTATAAAAAATACATATTTTAAAATATGTTTGAAAAATCCTATTTGTAACAACAAAATGTGTTTTGGGAACAATACATGAATCTTACATATAAGAATTACATTTAAAAAATAACATAGTTCAAATTTTTTTTCAAAAATCAGGTGTTAAATCAATTAATTAAATATTTATAATTATAATATAATACAATTTTCCAAATTTATTAAATGTCAAATCCAAATCATTCTCTTTCTCAACTCTCTATCATCTCCCTACCCATTCTCTCAATCGGAAGCGGCCATCTACTCCGGCGACCACTTCGGCAACAGTTCCGACGATCTCTCTGGCAGCCGCTCCGACGACTATTCCGATGCTCTCTCCGACGACTATTCACGATCCTTCTGAAAACCTGCTTCAATGACTACTCCAATGCATGCTCCGATCAACGTACCCACCCCATCTACCCATTCCCAACTTTCGAAAAAATTTCAGAATTTCAAATCACAATCGGTCACAATTGGTCACAATGAGTCATAAATAACCAGTCACAATCGGACATAAACGGTCACAATGAACTACCCAATAGTCAAATCGTGATCAAGTTATTAATCAGAATAGGTTCGCCTCCACCACCAACTCCGGTTGCAACATTCTCACTCTGCAACAGCGTAGACTATGCCTCTACCACCACCACATCAACCCAATCATCCTTACACCCACAACCATCACCATCGGATGAGCTTGTTTAATTTCAAAAATTAAATAAAAACCACCACTTAACGAGCGCCATCAACACAACACCACAACAGCTACAGTCAAACAACCAACAAAAACCTCCCCAAAAACTTCGACGCCACCATATCGAACATCACAGTACACCAGGTCGTGCACCAGATCTCGCAACGCCTCTCATCAAACAGCGGAGTGAAGGAGACAAGGTGGGACGCAAGGCTTCATCAACGGCGCTCCCAGTGACAACTTCTGGTGGTGTCTCTAGTGACAGCTTCCAGATCGTTGCAAAGCGCAGTTGTCGTCGACTCCGCGCAAAGAGGCTCCGGTCCCCTTCCATTACAGCAGCATCGCGGTGCTGCTTCTGGTCCCCTTCTATTACAGCTGTCGTCGACTCCGCGCGATGACGCCTTGACTTCTTCGTTGCAGCACCGGGATTGTGGTGGTAACGGTGCGGTGTTTGCAGCATCGGGATTGGGGGGATTATTAAGGTTTGGGTTTGGGATTGGGTGGGTATGGCTGCAGATCGGGACTGAGGGGAGATATGAGCTTGGGTTGGGTGGGTATGGTTGAGAGAGAGAGAGAGACGAGAGAAACGGTTGGGAAGAAAATGATAAATTAAGGTTTTAAATTTTTAATAATTATAATTATAAAATATAATTACCAGTTGAATTTTGAAATGTAAACTTTATCACCTTATTTTTAAAATGTAATTTTGAAAAGAAGGATTTGAGGTAATTTTCTCGTGTTTTTACCTGGGTCCAAACAAGGGTCTGTTCCCAATCCTAAGGGAGGTCCAATAATGATAGAGATTGTCAGAAAGCCTCTTGGTTTCAGTATCCTACAAATTATGAATTGTTTGGCGAGCAGATTTGTAAATTTATTCTAGATTCAACTAAAGTTAAATATTAATTTCATTTTAACATTTATAATCAATATTCACACTTTTCGTAAGATTTACTTTTTATTATCCAAATTTGTCAAATAAAATTTTAATAGCAAGTCTTGTTCAAACCCAAAATCACAAATAACTCGGGTTTAAAAAACACTAGTAACCCTAATTTTCTGCCCTAGTTTTAAATTAAATAGTACTGGATATAGTTTGCTCATTAAAACCTTACCTTAATTTGGGGTGTATTAAAAAAAATTACGATGTGTGGGGCACAAAAAAACACCTAACTCATGTGAACCAACTTGGCACAACATACATGTCTTGAGATAAGGGAGTATTTTCCTAATTCAAACCACCATGTTTTTATTAGTAATGTAGCAAGAAAGCACAGCCTTAAAAAAGACTAAACTCGATCTCCAACAAATGAAAGTAAAAGTTTGTCCCCCACTTGTCAAGCCTCACGAGTCATGTCTGCCCACAAGCATTCAACGAAACCTAAAAAATCTCCACAAGTGGATTTATTCAAAGATTTAGTCTCAATTTGAAAAGAATTTATAAATAAATAAAAATGAGCGATTTATAAGTATATAGCATTTATGAGTTCATAAAAATGTGTGTGATTAAAAATAAAGTTTGATAATTTATAAATTTGGCATAAAGGAGATTTAACTTCTTTTACATGCAAGAATGATACAATGGCCATAATAGATTAATCATTAGTCATTAAAGAAAAAAAGTTACTTTCAATCATGACTTGCAATACTAAAATAATACAAAATTTTCTCCTGACCATTATTCCTATTCGAGTAGTGCTACATGTACCAAATCATTTACTTAAAATTTTACCTAATCGTAGGTAAAAAATTATGTACATAAAGATTTTTCCTGTTGTTCACGGAAAGTACGTAGCTGCTTGTACTACGGTTTTACACATTTAATTATTATTTGTTTCCAAATAACATATTTTAGAGCAAAATCAAAGCGAACTTGAATAATTGAATATTGAAGAAAAATGCTTAAAATATTAATCGAAAAGCATTTCAGGGTTTTCTTTTTAGAAAATAATAACACAAAAGATTTACATGGAAAATTTCTAATTCAACTCAAAAATAGAAATATTCCACTATATTAAAAATTTGTACAATTATTTAGAATATACCACACTTCCCAAACCCCCGGGCACAACTCAAACTCGGATTGAGTGAAATTACAAAGGATCATCAAGTCTCAACCAACATAATCCATGATCATCTCAAACTTGGAATAAATAAAATACTAAGGGCCTGCTTGAGAGTTATGTTTTCCACTTAATTGACTGTTTTTAGGTGACACGATGTGGGATTCTAATGTATCCAATACAAGTAGAAAACTAAAATTCGTATTCTACATGGAATAGACAAATATAATTGGACAATATCAAGTCAAAATCTCAACAATATGATATTTTTTTTTTTTTTCTTTTCGTGTCTCCACCAAATCAACTATGGTGCAACCCTCGTGTTAGGCTTTCCTAGAAGTCCATCAGTCATCAACATAAATTCCACCATGCATGCACTCTAACTTATGGACTCGCTAACAATAACATATCCTCTATCATGATAATTTTTTGGCTAAACACATAACACAAGGATGCATGTATTCTTCCCAAATTATAGCCTCGTGAAAAAAATGAGACATTGTGACGCAACTAATATCGCTCATGTACTGATTTTGAGCAATTCTGCTATACCTTTTGAATAATTTTGTTGAGGTTTAAGGGAAAGCATCTATTTTATGGTGACACAAATGTAGGGAAATTTAATTTGTATTCAACGTGTGATTCTAAATAGTAGAAAACTAAAATTCCTATTCTATGTGGGATTTGCAAATACAATTTTTATTCTTTTGATTAATATCAAGTCAAAATTCCAACATAATATGGTATGGAAAATTGCACCAATGGCCGAATAGCATGTTGATCTTCAATCTTCAAAAGAGATCAAGTTGCTCTCTAACATTTTATTATAGTGGTGAAATAGTCTTAAACGACGGAAATTGTCTACATCATTGTTCAACCGTCATGTTGATGTTAAATGTTTCGATCTTACGAAGCTAGAATTTTTTTATTTTTTTTTCAAAGAAAATTTGGAGACTAACTAACTACTCCGACAATATATCAAGGGACCAATAATTCATATTTTCCTTGCAAAATTTGAGATTTGAATATGCATGTTCCCTGTGACGTGCAAACCGCAAGTGCACAGATCGCATTCAAGTAATAAAATAGGCTTTTTGAGTTCGAGTTGTCGATTCCTCAAGAAATGTTTACTTTGAATTACACAATTTTAATTAATTTAATTCAAACAGTAAAAAAAACACGATTAAGATTTTTATTTTGAAGGAAAATGTAGTTGGATTCATAGTGTCGTTTAATCGTCGTCTAATTAATTTATCCACAAACCAATTAACAAAATCCTTACTTACAATGTTAGACCCGATTTTTCAATTTAAATTCATGACCTCTCTCGAGCAAAATTAATCATAATTAATTGGTTTAACATACTAAATCTCTATATTGATTAAACATAATCAATCACATTAAATCTTTGTGAAAATAGTTCAATGGGTCACCTAAAGTTAATGATATATTTTAATTCCCAACAAGAACCTAAAATTTCCATCATTTGGTATAAAAATGCATAATCTTCTCTCGAATGATATTTAAATCACTAAATACAATCCATTTATTGGGCATATAAATGAGAATGCAATAACAAGAATAGTAAAAACACGTGAATATAACTAATTTTAATATTAAATAGCAAACATTGAAATTAATAAAGCTAGGTTAAACTCCAACCATATATCCCAGCACAAATACTTAGCCCATATTATCCAAATAATAAAAATGAGAATATTTATAACAATACATTACAAATGTGGTAAAACAATGGAGAAAATATAAGATTGTAGTTAAAATCAATATTCTAAAAAACGTAAAGTGTGGCTAAGCGTAGAGATGAAGTTTCAAGTTTTACGAGTTTAGACGAATATGGACGAGGCCTAGGCATAAAAAAGTGTTTTCTTATTTTTAATATTATTTTAAATTTTAATCATTTTAAAAACTATTTAATAATTAAAATAATACATATCAAATATCTAAAATCATAAAATAAGACATTTACTTAATAATTTTTACAATTAGTCAATTGTATAATTTTTAATTTTTAGCTAGATAAATCCTACTTAATAGATTTATAGGAACTTCATACAAATTCTCGAAATTTTCAACAATACAATGAGCAATTACATAATTTTCAAAAGTTTTTTTTAAAAAAATAAATAAATTAAAGTCAAATAAAAGATTTTTAAAAAACCCAATAAACACGCCTAGAGGAATATGAAAGAGATGAAGAAAAAAAATCAATCATTTAGAAATTGATAAAAAAAAGGTTTAAGCATGAAGCGAGACGTTTTGCCCAAATTTCGAGTTTAGGTGTCGTCTGGACGAGGTTTTTAAAACACCGAATAAATCCTCTTTTTGATGGATTTTAGAAAATGAAAAGTATTTGCTCTTGATTTTCCCATAACTTCACCAAATCCTTTGATGGTTCATTCTTGTGATCTAAGTTTTAAAATATCAAGAAAATGAAAAGGAAACGAAAAGAAAATGAAAGGAAACGAAAATGATAGGTGATATGAAAAGAAGAAAAGAAGACTCACCCCAGCTGGTGCCCACTTTTAGCATTAAAGTGGCGCCTAGAAACTGTAAAGGTGGCCTAAGCACCAAATTTCTGCCCGTGTTTCATTCCTTTTTTTTTTTCTTTTTTGGCGCACACACGTTCTCTAACAATTTTCACATCATGTCCCTCAACTATTATATCGTACAATTTGGTCCTCATAATTTGACTTTTCTTTCGATTGTGCCATTCATAAATTGCACCTCAAGGTCCTTCAATTGTTTGAATTGTGCATTTTGATCTCCAACTTCACAATTTTTCACACTTTTAGTCTCTTTTTCCTCATTTTCCTTCGTTCTCATTCCATGGGTGATTTTTGCCTACAACAGTCATAAATACATAATTGTGAATATAAATTTGCTCGATTTGATCACTAATTAGCTTATTTGGATAATTGGATATTAATCCCTCATTTGAATTTCATTATTTTCAAAATATAATTTTCTCTATTCTTTTCAACAACACATTTTGTAATAAAATAATATTACACACAAATCCAAGATTTTACCTTATTTTTTAACCACACATTATTTATTAATTTACTATTCCAAAATATATTCCTTCAATAAAAATAGGGTTTAAACATGCTCTAAATAAGTGTGCAAAAACATACGTATCAATGCCAAACTAGATTGTAATAAACTTTGAATAGAATTAAAAAAAAAAAAGCATATTAAAGTCACCAATCCACACTAAACCTCGTAGTTGAAGTTATTTCAAGGTTTTTATAGAGAACACCATCTAAAAGGAAAAGTGACCGACTTCACTCATTCTACTTTTATCGACATTGGAGACGATGATCGTTCGAGATAAAATATGATCTAATTTTCAGTATGTTAAATTACTCGGAAGAAGAAGGAAAAAAAAAAAGAGAGAGAGATTTAGCATGTGCCTTTTTGAAATTCAATTATAGGACACTCGGAATCTAATCCTATTGATGTCCCTTTAAAAGTCTCTTTTACTTTATGATATCCTCCCTTTTGATTTCTCGTACTCTCATCCAATAACTTAAAGTATTTACTTCTAAACAAAGAAATAAGGAGGTCGTCTATGACTCAAATTTAAATAAATTTTAAATTTTATATAACTTCAATTATTCCAACTAATAATTTAACAAATTACTTTAAAATATAGGTATCTTCAAATTGAATTTTAATATATCCTTTTTCCCTGCGAAAAATCATATTCAATCATCGTGCACAATGAATGATCAAAGTAAAAAACCTTAAATACATGTTACAAAATCCATTAAAATAGAGTAATAAGGTTCCATATTGGAGAACGTAAAAATAAGAGGGTGTTTGGTAGAAATTAAAATTAGATTAAAATTGAAAATATAGTCGTTATTGTTGACTTTTATTGGACGGGTGGGACCCAATAACGGTCATATTTTCAATTTTAATTAGATTTTAAGCCGTACCAAACAGACTCTAAATAAGTTACTCATTTTAATCGTAATATAAGAGTTTTTCTTACATTGCTCTACGAATTTATCTAGAAAATCTCTTTGGATGCAAACATTGCCCTAAAATTTGATCTATTGTCCTCTCATGTGCATTAGTAGGGTCCATATTAACGTGCTGAAGGAAGATGAACAAGGTCACATGAAGAAGTGGAATCTTCGACAAGTCCTTGTTTGTGTTGCAATTTTGATGTTGATTCTTTTTGTGGAGATTTATGACTTTGATGAATTAATCTTGAAAACCACAAGTTGAACATGTGGACAAATAGCAATGGACACTTGCGATGCCCATTGCCATGTGATAACCTTATGATGGTATTTGAACAATGATTAAGTATATATTTCATGATGTACATCTTTTTTAATGTTGTGTAGGAATTCATAAAGTGTTAAACATGAAAATGTGTTTTTTAAAACTGTCAAATCATATGTCGACACGTGATACAATATAAAAAATGATGTAAAATAAGATGTACGTGTAACATGATTTGCATAATATTCTAAAATGTAATTTTGTATCATAATCAAACGTAGTCTTATGACGTCTCAAGTGATTAGGTTCCTAACGATGGGAGTAAAAGAGAGTAAGCAAGTGGGCTATTTCCGCACTTTGATCATACAGTCGTAGTCGTGTAGAAATAGGAATAATCGAATCCAATTCATTGGCAAATAAAACCTAGAAACACTTCTCTTGTAAAATCCATATATTAACTTCGAATTCATCATAATTTTTTCTATTTCTCATTTAAGAAGTTGCCTCAAACATTTCTTAAAACATTTCTGAATTATGATAAAATTTAGACCCATATGCAAAACCGTGTGATATGGGCTTAGCGCGGTCGAGATTTTATGTTCCCCACCTCCATACAAATGTACATGTGCTCATTTATTGTCCGGATTAGAAATCCTTATGCAATTGTTGCCTCCATAATCATTTCATTTTTATCCATAAATTTAGCGTAACTCTCTTCGTAGATTCTTTCGCACAATCTTATTCTCAACGAATTGAGGTCTCCCACCCTACCATCCTCCTTCAATCCCCTCATCCTCCCTCGCACCGCACTGGCATAACTGCTTCAACTCAATGTGGTAAAACTTTTTCGGTAGGTATTACCATTTAAGAGTATCTCCAATAAACTCTTTAAACATGAGATGTTCTCTATTTTAAAGAGTCAACATTTAAAATCATGCTCCAAAAAACTCTTTAAATTAACATTTTAATTAAGAGATTGTGTTTGACTCTTCAAATTTGAAGAGTCAAACACTCTCATGTTTACGTGCATCTTCTTGCAATTCTTCTCCTTGATTGTATTACCCATCCTTTCCGATCCCTTCCCCCACTCGGGTCTCTCCATTGGCACGGAGCTTCCTTAGTGGCAACCACAACCATTAGACATGTCGATTTAGGTTATTTCACGAAACTTTCATAAAATTTTAGTAGATTTTAATAAAGATGATGTAATATTTGGTTAAAAAAGTTGATAAAATTTGCGTGTCATATGAAATGTACAGTTAAAATTGAAATTTAATCGGTTCAAAGTTGATAAGATTTTAACAAACTTCAATGTTTAGTTTTCATTAATTTGAGAGCGATTTAGATCGAGTTGGATTGATTTAACTGGTAATGACCTTTCTAATAAAGATATGCATCACTTGTCTGAAAATGTCTCTTAACTTTAAATTAAGAGTAACATGCTGTTTGGTTTAGATTAAAATTCAATTAAAATTTTAGATCAAAGTCAATAATTAATTTTAATCACACATTTCATGGGATCCACAACTTTTTGACCACACATTTGATCAAAATTCACAAAAAGAAAAAAAAATGGTTTTAACATCTACCAAACAGGGGCTAAATATAACTTTTGTCTTGTATGAATTAAAATCTAAATTAAATTAACAATTAAGTTTAATCACATATTTCATGAAATTTACAACTTTTTAACTATATATTTCATCAATTTTTATCAAAATTTACTAAAAATTTGATTTTAATCTCCACCAAACAGGGACTTAGTTTTCTTTACGTAATTTCCTCTAAAGGAACATTATCTTGCACACTATACTTCTTGTATTTATATTTTAGTTTAATTAGAGTATCATTTCCATTTTTGCAAAATCTAAAAATCTATCCATTTGTTGTAAATGGCAAGTTTATTAGTGAATAACAATTATACCCCTACAACCCTAAAAATTATTATCATTGTATCCTTAATTATTTCCATAAATATGAGATTTTAGTTCTCAATAAAATACAAAAAATTATTGACTTTTCTCCTTTGTTCTCTATATTTTATAACACGTTATCAACACGATTCTCTTAAAATTAAAGAAAAGGTAAAAAACTTTATAAATATGATCATCTATTATGTGTACTGAAAGTCTGAAATTAATTTGACGACGTGTGAATTTTTCATATATATATATATATATATATATATACACATATGCACCAAAACGAATTTGCTGCAATTTTTTTTTTTTAATTTTTTTTTTAAATTTTTTTTTTTGTGGCTACTAGTATACATGATTTAAATAATAAATGTCTGTATATGAATTCGTCTGTATCAATGCATTATTTTTTAATTCGTCTGTATAAAGTTAATTTCATAAGATAACTATATTTAATGTATCCAATTCCTCTAAAAATATTTAATGCATGACTTTAACTTCAATTCGTCAGTATATAAATTTTTTTGGTAACTAATTTTTAATATAAATTCACATCTTATCTTTTTGGTAATTAATTTTTATATTATATCATATTTGCATGGTAATTAATATTTTAACTTGATTAAATATTTTTAAATGTTCTGTTATTAGTTTTAAAATGATAATACATCATGTTGTTACTCTTGAAACAGTACAACGTTATAATTAATATTCTCGAGCTCCATGAAAATACGGACAATACTTAAAGTAACAAATACTTATAAAATATATACTTCCATGAAAAAACGAATTGAATGTTTAGTGCACATTTTTTAATAGAATTATACAGTAAAATGATAAAAATCTAAATTCTGCTATAGAAATCTATCAAACATATATTACAAAATAGCATACGCAATGCTAAATGGTACTTTATAAAACAATGGTAGAGCGGATTGGTAAACATCATAACACACCAATATCTCGAATATTTATTTTGTTTAGTCCTCTGAATAAAAACAAAAAATCTATTTTCCTTATATATCGAGCATGTGCATGGCTCTGGTTGGGTTGATTTTGAGTTCAATCCAAAATTGAAATCGACTTGGTCAATTTAGGTAAACTCTACTTAAACTGATTCAATTCAACTGTTGAAACCGAACTAAATCAGACCAAATTGGTTTGGTTTGGCTATTCGATTTGGACATTGGTCCGAGTTAAAAATTTGCCTACCTATTTTGAGTTAAAAAAATAAACTTTGCTTCACACACACAACGTAAATGGTCAAGAGTTGGTTTTCCCAAAATCATTGTGTACATTCGATAGTGACCAACAAACAATTACACAAAAATGAAAAGTAAAGCTATAATATGAATTTTGAGTTTATAACAAACAATTATTATTATTATTATTATTATTAATAATAATTTGGAGTTTTAGTAGAGAAGCGTAGACGGTAAACAAATCAGTTGAGAAGGAGTTATATTTGTGTTTTTGTTATTTTATTTTTAAAGTTTAAATGAAAATAAAAAATAAAAAAAATATATTAGCAGGTTGGATCGGTTAATTGATAGGTTAGTTGCTTAAACTGGCAATCAACCTGGTCTGAATTTTTAATTATTAAAATTAATCGAATCAAATTGATATTTTTTTTTTGTTCAAACCGAATCGATTTGATTTGTTTGATTTCATCGATTTTTTTGCCCATCCCTTATAAACCATTGAAGCTGTTAAACTGGCTCTAAAATTGGTTGAAAAATAATGAAAAATTTTAGATTTGTGTGTAATATTATTTTATTTGAAGGATGTGTGGTTAAAATGAAGAGAAAAAAAAAATGAATGTCAAACATGACCTTAGTTTCTTTTTGGGCATCATGCATAAGTTAGACTCTCATAAGATACTTTCACCTTTACCTTTTTTTGAATAATTGATTTTGAGATTTTCTATTCAACCAGCTTATTATGTCATAACTAAGCAAATTGTCATAATTAAACTTTTTGGTAGGTCCCACTCCTTAACTACTCCATTAAGAAGATAACCAATATTTAATCTCTATTCAACGCCAATTAAAATTTAGATTTCAATCCCCACCGGGATCTTAATCAAAATCTATGAAGCACTCAATTGCATTGGATTTTCTAATCAATATAAATTCTGTCTTGAAGATTTACCTTGTCCCTTTTCTTGAATACAGACAGAAATATAAGGAGAAGTTGAGAAATTAACTGAACAGTGAATGGACGAGTGCTGGAAGTAGAAGACAGCTAATCCAGCTCCAATCACCTTTCCACTGCCTTTTGATAAAGTTTTACTATGTTGTTTAACAAACTGTAGTATTTTTTATTTTTTTTAATCCAATTCTGGAGTTGAGAAGAAACGTTTTAACAATTGGGTGAAAAAAATAGCGTTTTATGAATTTAAAATACAGGCCTAAATTGTTTGTGCGGACAAACTTTTGGGTTCAAAGCCAAAAAAGTGGAGAAAGCAAACAACTCAAAATATGGTCGGCCATGAAATTTTGAATGCTCTGAGCG
This sequence comes from Fraxinus excelsior, assembly GCA_019097785.1. Lineage (NCBI taxonomy): Eukaryota > Viridiplantae > Streptophyta > Magnoliopsida > Lamiales > Oleaceae > Fraxinus > Fraxinus excelsior. The sequence goes on from CM032629.1 coordinate 9,619,569, forward strand.
ACATTTTAAAATGGTGTTCTTTTCATGAAATTAAAAAAATATACTTGAATAATATTATATCATGGCAAAATTATGGTTGATTGTAAATAAAATTTTAATAACTTCAATTTTGAAAAACTTTTTCCGATAGATAACATTAATTATCAGTAATACTCTATAAGTAATAAATGTATTCGAAAAGTGATCAAATCTTTTCAAATAAGTCAATATGTCAAAAGTTGTCTTTGTTTCTTTTGGTAAAAGATTGTGCAAAATTTTTAGCTCTTGAAATAGATTTTTGCCATCAATATTGCAAAAAATTACATTTCTAATTAGTATCGTCTAATGCGTTTAACTTGTCTGAAAAAAATAGAAATTCAATTTTTTTTCATATGAATTGAATTGATCGAAACTTCGTTTAAGTGATATAATTGCTTGATTTACTATATAAAGAAAATAATATGTAGTGCGTCTTTTGTAATAGCATTTTTATCAAAATATTTCTTTCTATGAATTATATTTTTTCATCTTTTTCCTTTTTGCTTGTATTATTTAAAGCGGGATACTATTTAAAAAATTATATTCAAGAAAATAATAATTAATCAATTAACTTTAGTGTTCTCTTTTGAGGTTTTTTTAGCACCAAAAAATATATCAGGGCTACAGTAGGGGGTGTAAATGAGACGGCTTGACTTGCTCAACCGAAATTTTGACTCAAATTATTATTATATCACGAGCTTGTACCTTGTTTGGCTATAATTATATATTATATAGTTAGTTGAAACTACATTTTTGTTGACAAAACAATTGGAATAATTGATACATGGCTTGACTTGCCGGTGGGACGATCCAATGAAGTGATACACTGAAACGTGTAAACTTACTTAGCAAGCTATGATCTTAGCCTACCTACAGTAGCTTATACCCTACACTCATATTCACCTCTTTTTGTATAAAGTAATTGTCACGTGAGAATTGTACGACACTCGCTTAAATGCAATATCACATAATTCATTTTGTTTAGAGGGTGTGTGGTAAAGATTAAAATCAGATTAAAATTGAAAATATAGTCGTGATTGTTGACTTTTATTAGATGGGTGAGACCCAATAACGGCCATATTTTCAATTTTAATTGGATTTTAAGCCGTACCAAACAGGTCATTAATCTTTTTTTTTCAAAATATATTTTTTTATCTCATTTTCAACTACACAATTTTTAATAAAATAATATCACGCACAAATTCAAAACATTTTCTTAATTTTTAACTACATATTCTTTATCAATCTTCCACTCCAAAATGAATTCTACACAAAAAATGAGATTCAAACAAACCCCTCAAATGTGACCACCTAAATCGATACTCTAGCACTAATGGTTCTGGATAATATTATTATTATTCTCTTGTATAAGAGGAAGAGCAAACCCCCCACTCAACCAGCATAAAATTCACTCCCCTAGTCCCCATAGCTTGACAAACTACAACTCACTCTCTCTCTCTCTCTCTCTAGCTTAATAGAATGGGCTATGGCAGGCTCGGATCCGAGGTTGAGTCTTCATCGAGAAGAACCCAACTAGAAAATGAAACCACTTCGAATCCCAAAAAATCCAAGCTCAAATTCCTATTATTCATTGCAGCCACTCTCATAGTAGCGTCTGCAGTTTCTGCTGCACTTGTAATGGGGCTCCGAACCCGAGCAAATTCCGGGTCAATGCATCCGACCCAAGCCATATCCAGGACCTGCAGCCGGACTCGCTATCCCGCTCTCTGTGTCAACTCACTCATGAACTTCCCCGGCGCCCTCTCCGCCTCCGACAAGGACCTCGTTCACATTTCGGTCAATATGACCTTACAGCATTTTGGCAAGGCACTATACATAGCGTCGGAGATCAATAATCTCGAAATGGACACACGGGTCCGGTCCGCGTACGACGATTGTCTCGAGCTTCTAGATGGCTCGGTGGAGCTTCTATCTCGCTCCCTAATCTCCGTTGCCCCTGACGGCAGCTCCGTCGGCTCTTCCCAGGACGTCATGACGTGGCTCTCCGCCGCCTTGACGAATCAAGACACCTGCTCCGAGGGGTTCGAGGATTTAAACGGGTATGTAAAAAACCAAATGGGGGACAGATTGAAGGATTTGTCCGAATTGGTGAGCAATTCTCTGGCGATTTACGCCGCGGCAGGCGGCGATGATTTCGCCGGCATCCCAATTCAGAACAAACGGCGGCGACTGCTGAATTCCGATTATAGACACAAATTGTCGTCGAAACACAAACAGTTCCCGAAATGGTTATCTAGGAGGGATCGAATTCTACTGGACATGCCGGTGTCGGCGATTCAAGCTGATATAATCGTGTCAAAAGACGGCAACGGTACGTACAAAACAATTACCGAGGCGATTAAAAAGGCGCCCGAACACAGTAATCGCCGGACTATAATCTACGTGAGGGCCGGAAAGTAAGTACACTGTACTTGAAACAAGTCTCCAAATTTACATATTAAATATTTACTTTTTACTTAAAACTTTTAAGATTGGCAAAAAAATTAAAAGTGGAAAAGGCTTACTTTATTCGATAGGCCTTTTATTCCTTCCTTTTTTTTTTTTTTAAAATAATAAAATTGACATTTCTGTCCCTGTCACTATGTTTCCTTAACTACGTGTCGATGAATTGTTCTGTTTTTTCATCTTTGTAGTCGTTGACATCATTCATCAATCATGAGACATTAATTATTCTTTTCGTGAACCTTTCTTGAAAATATTTTTTTAATATGTTTTATTTAATTGCAAAAATACACCTCAAAAAGGTCCAAAACTAGGCTAAATTCCTACAAGTTTTTGATAGGAAGCAAAATAAAGTTTGACCAGATTGGACCCAACTCGTAATTAAAATCTCTCGATGAAGTAGTTTGTGGTTGACTAGAATGATACTTCACATCATACGTTAGGTTGAATGAAAAGACAAATATGAGTGTACCTAAGATTAATACCGAATAATTTTCTGATTTATGCAGGTACGAAGAGAAAAATTTAAAGGTGGGTAGAAAGAAGACAAATTTGATGTTTATTGGGGACGGTAAGGGCAAAACAGTCATTTCAGGAGGAAAAAGCGTGCAGGATAACGTGACGACATTCCACACCGCGTCTTTCGGTAAAAATTCCCTTGCTTTTCTTTTCTTTTTTTAACCTTTTTCACTTTCGTTTTTAGGTTTTTATTATGAGTACTTTGGGAAATTATGCAGTAGAATGTGCACGTGTGAGTCTCATGCAGACTTTTAAGGCTGTCTAAAAATTCCCTTGCTTATCTATTTATTATTAGAAATAATTAACTTACTGTTTTTTAAGTAAAATATAAATTATTTTTAAAATAATTAACTTTTTTACAAAAAGGTTAGAGAATTTACCATTTTAGTGTCCGTAATAAATGAACTCATCAGCTCTGAATAAAATTGGATGAGTTCTGAATAAAATTATTATGTACGATGTATTGGTTATAAAAAAAAAAAATGCAAACGTATGATTTCTGGAAAATAAAGAAATAGATTGAAATTATCAATAATATATAAATAAATGAGTGGCTAGGATATAAAGATGGTGATATAATTTGTGAGTCATGGCACATGGATATGTCATTGTTGGAGGCCTTTGTCTACAGGACATGGGGTACTGCAATTAATTTTTGTTTCATTTTTAACTATTTAACTTTTGACTAAACTATTATTTAATCTAATTATAGCGTACAAAGGTGGTTGGAGATTGAATTACTATAATGTGTGGGTTGGGTCCACTAATGGTGAAATTTTCCCTATAACTTGTTCAAAAATTTTCTCTACAAATATGGTGGAATTTGATAGAATTCGTTGGTGGGCTGAAAAAAAAAAAAAAAAAAAAAACTGGACAAGATGTTTAAGGAAGAAAAAGAAATTGTAATCGTGTCTATCATATTGTCCAGTGAATAAATGGAATTTCATGTTCTTTTGTACGCAGCTGCAACTGGCGCTGGTTTCATTGCAAGGGACATGACATTTGAGAACTGGGCAGGACCAAGCAAGCATCAAGCAGTAGCCCTTCGTGTTGGTGCAGATCATTCGGTTATATATAGATGCAGTGTCATTGCGTATCAAGACACACTGTACGTGCATTCGCAGCGACAATTTTATCGTGAATGTGACGTGTACGGGACTGTAGATTTCATCTTTGGCAATGCTGCAGTTGTTTTCCAAAACTGCACACTTTATGCCAGAAAACCTATGGCCCTTCAGAAGAATACAATCACTGCCCAGAACAGAAAAGACCCTAATCAGAACACAGGTATAGTTGAACAACTAGAAAGTAAGTAAAAAAATTAACTTTAGAACTAGCATGTTTGACTTCCGTTTAAGCACGAACTAACATGCTCGAAAAGTGGAAGCTGTTAGATACAAGGCAAATACATATGTAGGTCGATTCATTTTTCTATCAATATGTGCACAATTCATTGTAAATGAGTGGTGGCGAGATTTGTTCCTACACTATGGTGAACTATCTCGTCTAAACTGTTAGAAGGGTGAGAATTTACTTATTTGAATTTGTCTTGAACAGGTATATCAATTCATGCTTGTAGAATTCTACCAGCACCAGATCTTCAGGCATCGAATGGAAGCTTTGCAACCTATTTAGGCCGGCCATGGAAAATGTATTCTAGAACAGTGTATATGATGTCTTACATTGGTGTTCACGTTCATCCTCGTGGATGGCTCGAGTGGAACGCGACGTTTGCTCTCGACACATTGTACTATGGCGAGTACATGAACTATGGTCCGGGTGCTGCTGTGGGACAGCGCATTCAATGGCCAGGGTATCGGGTTATAAAATCTGCAACAGAGGCAAGCAAATTCACCGTGGCACAGTTTATTTATGGATCGTCGTGGTTGCCTTCCACGGGGGTGGCTTTCTTGGCCGGGTTATCAACTTAAAAACAATGACATTCAATATGTACGTAGAACTGAATAATGCTACACAGGGCACCGAACATGCTTTTAAATTCTTTTTCTTCTTAACACTATCTACTCGTGTCTAGTTGAGCCTACCAAATATTGATTGGTGTTATCATATATAGATTTGTGAGATATCCACTTTTCATTCGTTGAAGTGACTCGCAGAGTTAATTGATAGTCCAAGAATTACCACAGTATTGGAGGTTAGTTTCATCAAGTGTTTACAAGAATGTAATGGTTGAATACTGTAATTTTTACTGAAATGATAATTTGGACTTTTTACATTGTGGAATGGATTTTCTCTATTTCACGTTTTTGTTTATCCTTTTCATTTTTTCATACTTATTGATTTTCATATTATTAAATAGTTAACCTTTTTTCTTTAGAAGTAGCTCAAACTTTTATATAATCGATACTTCTCTTAAAATGTCATTGCAAGATGACGGTTCATGTGAGAATATTAATTTTGAAATTCGAATGTTCATTTGAAATTTAGGCGAATTAAACTACTCGTTTGAACTTATTGAACAAAGCAGTGACTTAACTTTCTTATCAAAGAAACATTATCCCACGTGAACTTGCAAAATGGACGTGCTGACCACGAAATTTTCATTTTACCCGTTCACTCACAAGTCACAACTTAGTTACCTGTAGGTGTCGAAACAAGAATATTTTGAATTCCCTACAATATTAAAAAGAGGCAAATTGTGTTTCTATTCATTTGACATCACTTTTGTTTTTGTCGTCATGCTGATATAATATATCTACTTTTTAATTATGGATTGGAAACGACTTCATTCCACTTACACCCAATTACCACCCCAATTACATTGCAAACCCTAGCAAGAAAATCCAAAGATTTAACCGTGAAGATTATTGCTGAGTAGGTGAGTTTTTATTCATTTGTTATGGGGTTGCTCTGTTGCTTGATATATAGGATTCTCTGTCTGCCTTCATCGGTCTCTTGGCGCATTTTTTGTAAGAATGTGTGTTTTACTTGACTATTCGAAATTCTACAGATTCTCTGTTTTTGTTTCTGATGCTCTTTGCTCTTTCTATTTATGTTTTTCAATTTTTGGTAATTTATCAAAGAAATCTTTCCCTGTATTAAGTTTCAGCGAGTTTTAGGTGGTGCTAGAATTATAATCGTAATTGAAAATAATTTTCAAGGAGTTGTTGGGAATTCTATGAATGGAAATGGATTGTACGAAACCGTTTGGGTTGGTTTTGACTCAAAAAAAAAAAAAAAATCCATTTCTCTCTGTGCAACACGGAGAGAAGAAAGAGGCAGCTCCGCAATCTGTGCGCGCACGGAGATGTCTCCGTATCTCTCAATGTTTTTTTCTCTTTGATTCAACTGTCAATCACATATTATCCTTGAATAACATTTGTAAACTAATTTCCAAAACGTTAAGTTTCCGAAATTTTTCTAACTAATTCCTGTTTATATTTTAGAATTTGCCCGCCAGATATAACTATAGCGTATATCAAGCAATATTGGAATTCTATCTTTTTTTATTATATTGTTTTTATTTCACGAGCAGTTATATTAAGAATAATTATTTTTGTAGCTAAAAATTAAATGTAAATGCTTATCTGTTTTCTTTGTATTTTCTTTGTAGTAGAAATATTATGTCAAACATAAATCTTTGATTCAACTGGCCAATTCCATATTATCCTTGAATAACATTTTGAAACTAATTTCCAACACGTTAGGTTTTCGAATGTTCTCTAACTAATACCTTTAGTTATTTTTGTTTATATTTTAGAATTTGCCCATCACGCTGCATAATGGTAATTGTTTATGGTTTGGATTTTTCTCAAGAGTTAAGAAGATTGCAAATATCAAGCAATATTGGAATTCGAGTCGTGGTAAGTTCTTTTATTATATTGTTTTTATTTCACAATCTTTTTTCTCATCGTCAATTTCAGTTATATTAATAACAATTATTCTTATAGTTAAAAAATAAATGTAGATGTTTATCTGTTTTCTTTGTAATAGAAATATTATGTCAAACAGGGTTGATGTACCGTTTCATTCAAGTAATAACACGTTCATTGGGCCATAATCTTCGGTTGGTAGGTGTTAAAATGATACTATTTGTTAACATTTATTCATTATTAATGAAATTGTAAATAAAGTAAATAACATTTTTATGAGACTGTTTTTCTTTTTTTCTCTTACAGCATTTCCTAGATCTTTTGTTTGTCGCTCAGGACATGACCTAAGTGATACAATACGTTTGATCGGTTATGATGGAATTATTTGCAACATACAATTGAAAAAGATTGATGATAACGTGTATCTTGCTGCTGAATGACCACAATTCTTTGACCATCATAATTTAAAAAATGGTTATGTTATCATCTTTGAATACAACGAAAATTTTACTTTCAATGTTTCGATATTTGAGAATTTAGGCGTAGAAGTGACTTATGAGTCTAATACATTTGAGGTTGAGATGCCACCTAATAACAATCCTATTTTTCGAGTAACATTAGAGGTTGATCGAGATGGTCATCGAAAAATTATAAGCTCCTCTTAAGTTTAATCTTTTGTAAATTGTGTCATTCTTGCTATAAACCATTTTTCACATTCATTGCTCTCAACTAATTCTATGCTATTTATAGATTTGTGAATTTATTTTGTAGTGTGTACCTCAGGCTTTCGCTCGATTTTATCTACAAAAATTTGTCCAGAATGTACAAATCCTTGATCGTTCACATCACAATTGGCCATTGCAAACAAATCTAAGAACAAATGGTGAAGTTCGATGGTTCACCATAGGTTCGACATGCTACGTTAGAGATAAACAACTCCAAATAGATGACACGTGTGTATTTGAACTTGTGAACGATGAAATCCTAATATTCATCGTATACAAAGTGTGTTATACCGACATAAGTTGGACTCTTACATGAATTGTTCATTTTCCCTTTTTATGTTTCATGTTTATTTATAATCGCATTAATTTTGTCTTTTTATGTACGAAAACTACATAGCTAAATCCATTAAGATTTGGATTTCTAATTTGCATGTGCTATTTTTACTTTATATTTGCACTCAATCGATACATTTTACTTTTTCTGAGTATAGCAGTTAAAGAACTTGACTTTAATACTTTTAATTAATCTATATAATAAAATTCTACATTTTGAGTTTATTGAATGTTATATCGTCGTCATTTGAAGACAAGCATCCTTGTATCTGAAATTATTACAAGTTAACAGTTTTAAGATTGTTTTATGTAGTTATTCTTATGTCCTTTTCTATTTCATTCTTACACTTCTATATACAATAGATTGTGGGTGACAAAGTTCTCTAGTCTTTAAAAACATTGTGCCCAAAAGGGAAATCAAAGATGCATTTCTTATTTTGAATGGTGTGTTTATGATGTAGCTCACATACTATAAAAGTTTGTCCGAAAATGCTATAACTAATATATACACGTCTTCAAATAGATAATCATTATAGTGATATTTCTTACAAAATTATAACGGGTATCGTTCAACGCACGATCCACACTAGTATTTATTAAATATGGATGAATACTAAAAATATTTTATTAAATTTTGAGTTAAATGAAATATGTGAATGTGCAATATAGTTCATGTAGAAAAATGAGACTTGTGTCTAATGCTAAAGCCGAACAAAACTCTCGAGATGAATCGGACCAAAACTGAACTCAACTAAACTAAATCAAACGGTTCTTTTTAAATTAAATACTTGAACATATATCTAAACTGAGAATTGATGGGTTCGATTCTCGATTGTAGACCAAAAATAGAAAAATCGAATATCTCTAATTTTTTTTATTTTAAATAAGTTAAATTATTTTATTTTTTCTAAATAAATTTACTAACTAATTAATTTAACTCAAACGTAAAATATGATTTTCCTATTTCTAATTTTCAACCCAAGTCCAATTAATTAAATCGATCTAAATTTTACCCAAAACTTTTATTCTACCATAGTGTCATTTCTGTTTGGAGAAATCACATTGGAAGCCTTTATTTATTATTGTGAACTCGTTATCTTCCTCTTCATGTGATTTTTACTGTCAAATTTATGAGAACTCAACAAAGAGGGGTGCAAAAAATATTACGGGATTGGAATACGTTATTTTGTAAGAGCTAAAATTAAACATGTCATTAGTTGAATTAATGTAGCATTGTTGTAAATATCAAAAAAATAATTATTGTACAAATCCCTAGAACAGAATGGAGCCGAACCGAATGAAATCGAGCCCGAACGATACCATAATTAAATTTGGACTCAACTATTCCATTTACTAAAATACCCTAAAATTCGGATCGAATTGGACCATATTCAGCCTACTAAATGTAATTCTGTCAATGGGGCCTTAAATAATTAATAAATGCTTGAACCAACCAATCCGTACCCAACATGCTATTACCAACAAAATAGAACATAATGTTTTAAGAATAATTCTGCTTTGCCAGAACTATTCGCTTACAGAAAAGTCAATTCCCTAAAATATTCTCTCACATAGAATTTGCAACTAAAGCCACTATAAGAATATAGAAACTTCAATCAAGTCCTCAAAAATCTAAAAGAATCATGAGAAGTCCCAAAACTTATAGATTTAGCGAAATTTATAAAAAATTAAGAAATAAATTAACTTTAAGATTTTATATATCTATAACCAATTATAGATTAAATATTTTCAAATTAAGAAGATATATAGAATACACTAAAAATAAAAAAAAAATAAAAAACATTTTGCTTTCTCTGTGCACTCTGGTGCAAAATGATATTAGAACCATGTTATGAACCTAAAATAATAATAAACATAATGGATGAAAAAAATATAATTGAAGAATTTTGGAAAAAAATTGAAAAATATAAGAAATCAAGTTATCCTTATTTACCTAAAAATAGTACAAATGAAAGGTTTGAAAATGTACACAGAAGATTGAAAAATTTAGAATATAATATACAAATAGGAAATGCTCTTTTAAATAAAAATATTAATGGGAAAAAATAAGATTATAATTAATCCACCCCAAAATTTCAGGATAGCACAAAAGGATAAGGATAAAGGAAAAAATCACAAGATAAAACAATATATTATTAAAGAGGTTGAAAAATTAGAACAAAAATTCTTAGAATTTACTGGTGAAAAATATAATGAATACAAAAAACAGTTAGAAGAATTAACTGAAAAAATGGAAAATACAAAGATGAATACTAATCCATCATTTAGTTATGTAAAACCAGAATTTAATAGTGATGAAGAATATGATTATTCTTATGGTACACCAATACCAAATAATGATGGTATTAATTAATATAGAAAAACATAAAAACGATACACTGAAAATATGAGAAAACAATCTATAAAAGAAATAAATTCAATGGAATTTTATAATGAATCGATCCACACAACAGGAATATGGTTAGACCTTGACTGTGTAGATAAAGATAAAACTATTGACACGTGGATAAAAAGTACATATTTAGCTATATAATTTAATAAATGAAAAACATATACAGCCTTCGGATTTATAGAATATACATTCAGAGGAATTGTATCTGAATGGTGGAGAAAATTATCAGAAAATATAAAAAAGAGAATAAAATATGGAGAAAATACAATTGAAACATTAGATAATAGGAATACTTTGAATGAGCAAAAAATACAAGAAATATTAAAGAGATTTGAAAGAGCCTTGAGAACAAAATTCTTAGGATACAGATTCAGAATTGATGAAGATACTAGGAAACAAGAAGAATATAATGAAGGAACAATATCAATGAAAAATTTAAAGATATGTAACATGTGTGAATTATGTAGATACACATGTAAATTCGAAGAAATATATTATACATTGAACCAAGGAAATTATCAAGAAAATAAATCAATTCTAAGGTCTTATTTTACAAAGTTACCATTCTCATGGGGAATTAAGTTACTAAAGGAATATGAAAAAATATTACCTCTTGTAGAAGAAGGAGTAAATTTAGATAGTCTTGGATGTAGAATTGAATTTACAAAAAGAATGATAAGCACTTGGTGTAGCGAAGCTTTAGAAAATAAGAAAGCATACCAGATAAGAAAAAACTCTTTGTGTTCTTCAAAGATTTAGGCCAAATTGAACAATTTGGATGTTACAAAAAGAAATATAAGTCATATAAGAAACATAAAAGAAAATTCAAAAACTACAAAAAGTTTAAGAAAAGAAGTTTTAAACCACATAAGAAATATTTTAAGAAAAGAAATTGGAATGGAAAGCCCAAACCAAAACACATCAAAAAATGTAGATATTTTATCTGTAATGAAGAAGGACACATTGCCCTTCAATGTCCTAAAAAGAAATATAGACATAATATAAAAACTTTTAGGATCTATGAAAAATTCCAAGATGATAGTGATTTAGAGCCAAATGAATATTTTGAAAATTTAAGTAGTGAATGTAGTAGCATTTATGAAATAATACATCTCCATCAGAAGAAGATTCTGACGAGGCAATATATATATGAATCAAGAAATACAAGAAATAGACTAAAAAATAGAAGTGGAGACAATTGAGGAAGTTGAAGATTCAATAGAAGGTATAACTCAAGAAATCACATTTGATGTTAGAATGTACAAATGAATAACAAAAAAGATATTAGATTTACAAGAAAATGACATATTCTATCAAAGATTCTTAGGAATACTACCAAAAGTAAATAAAACAATTATAAGTATGAACTACAAAGAAATATCTATCAACATAGAAGATACAATGGGAAAAACAAGAATTCATATAGTTACAAAAGAATGAGTAAAACAAAAGCTATCCAAAATTCCAGAAAATGTAAGAAGTAAGTTAAAATGTATTGAGATATTAGGAATCCAAATCATGGTGAAATGATTCTTTAAGGAAGATATGGACATACCAATAGAAATATATTATATGGACAATAGAATCTTACAAGATCCTATAGATGCTCTATTAGGAACTATTGTAGGAAATTTAGTCTACCAAAATATAATATTTACAGTGAAACCAAACTATGTTGTATCACCGATTGATGAAAATATTGACCAGAGTTTCAATTTATATTATAGAATTGGAAAATTAAAAATGTTGCGAAAAAATAAGGCTATTGGTATTAGCATAAAATCAATTTTTGCTTTTAGTATTAGTTATCACAACAATCTAAGGAAAATAACTAATAATATTATCATACATAAAGATTTTGAAGAATTAGCTCAATATATACCTCCCAGAAAATACCAAGAACATGAAGTTATCATATCATAATAAATAATGCTTGATTTTCATAAACAAGCAAGAGAAATCAATTATGAAGGGAAATTGATAAGAAGAAATAGTGTCAATATATAAGAAAATAATCTTATTGTAAGATTTCCCTCCAAACGAAACTCTAAGATAAGTCAACTTAGAAAATTAAGTATTGCTGAACCACCAAGTTTGCAATATTATATCAAAACAAGATATATTAACCAAGAAGGATACAAGAAGAATCTTCTTGTCCTTATAGATACTGGAGCGAATAAAAGTCATGTAAATGGTAAATTTGTTAGCCATTTATTATATTTTGAGTTATCAAAACCATATATATTCAAGGATTATTTGGAAAATAATCTTGAAATAAAAAAATTATGTAAAATTCCCTCTTGTATTTGTGGGAGAAGATCAGAAAGAATATACTAAAGAAATAATTCTATCTAAAGATGAATTATATGGAGTCAATCGTTTACGTATACTATTAGGAATGAACTTCCTTGAGAAATTTAGTCCTTATAAAATTTGTCAACAATACTTGAAGATAACAATTGATGATAACCCAATCATCATATCAAGAATAGATGAAAATATGAAATCGTTGTTATCATGGAAAGAGTAATTAGTACTAATCACATGAGTCCATATATTGAAATTACACTCAATATAAGAAGTTATTGCAGAATTAAATTTCATGTTTATCTAGATACTGAAGTACAAAAAGTTTATGCTTACCAAATGTACTATCATCTGAATACTGGAAATATAATTCAAAAAAAGTTGTCACAGCTACAACAGCAGGTAGAAACAAAGTAATATATAACAAATATGCTACATAAGTACATTTTCTAATATCCTTTAGAGAAGTATTTGTTTATACAATATATATGTCAACTACAATTAGTTGTGATATTTTATCAGGACAAAATTTCCTACTTAAATATGCACCATTTACACAATATATTGACAGATATATGTTCACAACTCCTTGTGTACTCAAGATATTTACACCAAAAATAACTAAAGTTGTTGGTATAGCATACAAAGAAATTAATCATCGGAGCTTCTCAACCCAGCGTGATGAATGTTGGAATATAGAAAAATTTAAACCAGTTACAGTTTTGAAAATGACAACAGAAAATAAGTTAGAAAAATTGAAAAAAGAAATTTATGAAACCTATTCTGAAAATACATTAAAAAAATAGAACACGGATAAAGTAAAGGCAAAGATAGAACTGATCAATCCAGACACTAAAGTTAGGGTCAAAACAATGAAATATAGTGTTGAAGATCGAATATTTTTATATATTTTTTCACCGGTCCGATTTGGTTTTAAACCGCAATCAAAATTCTCAAATATAAACCAAACCATTTTTGACCGGTTTGGTTTGGTTCAAAACCATTTCGTTGACGGGTCCACGTGGCACCAACCGACGGTTTCTAAAATGCGGTTTCGGTTCGATTTTTCGATTTAGCAGTTTTTGCTTACAGCCAATACATACAAATGACAAAACTATTGAATTTTGTATATTTGGATGAATTTTCAAAAAAAATATAAATAATATTTTTTTATTTTTATATATTTTTTCACCGGTCCAATTTGGTTTTAAACCGCAATTAAAATTCTCAAATATAAACCAAACGTTTTTGACCGGTTTGGTTTGGTTCAAAACCATTTCGTTGACGGGTCCACGTGGCACCAACCGACGGTTTCTAAAATGCGGTTTCGGTTTCGATTTTTCGGTTTGGCAGTTTTTGCTTACAGCCCTAGTGAGAATATAAGGAAGGTAAAAGAGGAATTAAGAGTTTTGCCTAAACTTGTAATTCCACAAGAAGAAGACTTATTTATCCTTGAAACTGATGTTTTAGATAATTACCGAGATGCAGTATTAAAGGTTAAAAAGAATCATTAAAAAATATAAATGTGAAAAAAATTGTTCTTGTCCTAAGATACTTGCGGATATAAATCAGGAACGTTCAAAGAAGTTGAAACAAGATATGAGAGGAATAGGAAAGAACTCATTGCTATGAAACGAGCAGTACAAAAATATGAAGATTATTTATTGCCAAAAAAGTTCTTGATTAGATCACTGATAACACTCAAGTTAAAGCATTCTTGAAAAATAACGTTGATCGATCTATTGCTAACAGATATATTATCAGGATACAAATTTGGTTTTATTATTTCAAATTTGAGATCGAATATATAAAAGGAAAAATTGAGGACGAAAGTCCATATTCTTGAGATAAAAGTTTCCTACTTGGAAACACAAATTCAAAATATATAAAATAGCATTCGAGGCAAAATAAATATAGCCCTTGAGGCAGATGTTACTCGTACAAAGACTAGTTTCCCTTCATGGTGACTTGTGAATACTAGTGTTCTTCCCAAGAATAAAGGAAAAGAAAAGAAAGTAATAGAAACTCTTTCACAGGGAATACCAAAATCTATTGCTGGTAAAGAAGATATGAAAAATCTCATTAGGGATATTCAATATATCAAAATTAGCGAATGAAGCTCTTCATCGAGCTAGAATTTACCTAAGCTAACTATTGAAAATATTGATCCAAAGGATATTATCAAAATATAACATGGAGTAAAATTACCCAAAAAAAGATAACCATGAAAAAGTGATATTCTTTATTGTGACTTTTAATATCTTATCTGATTGGTATCTTGAAATAGGAAAGTAGATGAAAACTCTCCATTATAGAAAATACAACAAGATAAATTTTTATCCAGGAGCACCGGTCAACTGGGTAAGAAATTACTTTGAGTTAGGAAATATACTATGTATATATCATAGTAAAGATCTCAAGGAGAGCCGAACTTCCGATTGATATTCAGAAGGCAGTAAAAAGATATACTAAAGTCGTCAAAAGTACAAATATATATATCATATTCCACTCAACAACCATGGAATGGGATTTTGTTCTTGAATATGGGCAGTCATCGTTCCATGTCATAAAAATGAGACTTACAAATCAACATTTTTTACCAACTAGTCAAAAAGTTGTTAAAAATGGTTACCAAGATATCATTAATATAATACCCTACAGAAGAGCAAAAGAGTATAAAAAGATATTTGAACATGTAGCTCAGTTAATTACTGAGAAAGAAAAGATATGGATCTATCCCTCTGAAGAATATATAATTTATTTCAATGCAAGAATCCCTACAAAAGGTGAAGATATGTATCTTCTTAACAATTTACTATCCACTATAATCTCAAATCAAGTTAGTGGATCAGAAAATATGTCAAAAGAATTGTGCAAAATACTCTGGAATTACAGTGATCATCATTGTGAACACTGTGTTGTGGAAGATATGAGCCAAGGAGCATCTCTCAACAGTGAAGAATTCATCGCAGAATTCTTTGATTCAACGATGGAAAAGTGATGGAGCCAAAAAAGTGACCATTTACCACTACTTTAATAAAGAAAAATATGAGCCAAGGAGCATCTCTCAACAGTGAAGAATTCATCGCGGAATTCTTTGATTCAACGATGGAAAAGTGATGGAGCCAAAAAAGTGACCATTTACCACTACTTTAATAAAGAAAAATCGTGGTCACTAAAAGACAGAAGATTATGATCTTTTACCCACTGGTAGATCATGTCACGATCTAACTCAAAAGATAAGGCCACCTAACACCAACCAACAAAGGAGAGTGAAAGACAATAAATAATGGAGGACGCCCATGAAGATAAGATTTCAGAAAAAAGACACTAGATGACAAAAGATAGTGGGAGACACATTAAAGATAAAGATTCATCAAGACCTCTATAAAAGGAGGAGGAGTGTTCAAAAGAAAGAAGCTCGAATCTACCCAGAAGAAATACATCTCAAAGAAACACCATTCTTTTTTAATCTGTATCCACTACTTGTATTCAGAAAAAAAAAACTATTATCTAGTTTTGAAGATAGTAAAGCTTGTAATAAGATAATCACTTATGGAGTTCTAAAATTCATAGGGTGAGTACCGAAGGTATGTAAATATAGTGTGTAAATATGTACTATTTCAATTTATGAATATTAAAATGAAGTTTGTTATATTGAACAAAGCTTTCATAAAAGGATTTCGTTAAATTTCTCATGATTCCTCAGCAACATATAGAGATTTTTAAAGATTTTTAAAACATTATTTTTGAATTGATGTTAGTCATGCTAAAATACCCGTATTTGATGAATATTTTAGGGGAAAATGACATATTTATAACAAAATTGTAGCACTTTGAGTATGAGATTATCTTTTAAAATTTCGTTCTAAGTAAGAATTTAATTCTGAGAAGAGTTTGAATAGAGGTGAAAATGGAGACTCTGGATACTATGAGATAGCGTATGTGGAAACACGGCTAGTTCTCTAAAGTGAGAAATACAACCTTAATTAAAAAGTCTTTTGCGGAAGCAGTTGTGGACTCAAATGATTTCAAAACATTTTAAATGTTCATCTAATTCAGAAGTTTGATTAAGTACGTGCAAAACAACTATAAAGACATACTGGAGGGAAAGTCTAGTTATTTTCATTGATTACTGTAAGTTATTTACATGCTTTTATATGTCTACACTTTAATTACTATTAAATTTTATGAACACTTCACAAACATCCAAATCCACATTCAATGATTGTTGCCTTAAATTAGATTTAAATGAAAGAGATATTTCGTTTTTATTAAGTATAGTTGAAAATCTGAAGATATACTTCCTGTTGGTCAAGAAAACTTGAAGAAATATATTTTGATATAGATTATGCTTGTAAACATAATATAGAATTTAATCCTATAGAAACTTATAAAGAAATAAAAATGTAGGAGATATCATAACTGAATACAAAGATATAGAAGAAGAAGTTTCAGAAGAAATTATTTCTGGATATATAACTAAAAAAAGACCAACCTAGAACCTTTGAAAAATTAACAAAATATAGATAATATTTAGAATAAATTGAAAAGTTTAAAAAGATACCATATAAATAGTATCAACCACGAAGAAAGGGAAGAAAGATTTAGAAGAATTCAAGATAATACTAGTGAACTAAGATCTAGAGAAATTATTATGCTCCTTGAAGAACTCAAAAGAGAAGAAAAGTTGGAAAAGATTGTTAAGACTATAAGATACCACCAATACGAGCAACAACAATACTTGATTCAACTAGAAGAACTAAGATTCCCAGAATTAGTTTTAAGAAGCTACGATCCAAATGGAAGAATCGTGAGAAATAACCCTGAACAACCTAACAACTAAAAATACAAGACATATCTTGCAATATATTTCATTAAGGGCAAAATAATATTTTAATAATATAAGCTATTATTGTTGACTAGTCAAAATTCTCTATTAAGAGTATTGATAAAAGATTAGGTAAACAATTCTTTACATGTAGCGTTGTCCATGTTTTAAAAGACAAAAATTCTAGAGTGGTGATGAATGGTAGATTATTAACAATTTCTGATTTTATGGATGAATTGCAAACTAGATAAAAAGATCACTTTGAAGCTAGTTTTTTCGTGAAATACAATTTTGCCTTCGGAAAAATCTATTTTTAACCTTAAAATTCCAAAATCCACATTACCATGATTGATTTCTAATGATAATTTTCAAACATAACACTCTTAACGCAGAAATTTTATTTTGGGAAATTAAAAGTAAAAATGATTATTCAACCTGGAAATACAAGAATAAAAATTCAAGAAAATAATTACAAGCATTTGAAAAATATCAAAGATTTCATAATTTTATTTTATTTTTTCCTAAGAGACTTCAGAGCTCATCTCAGTTGATGTTAATACTTGTAAGTAAACTTTAAACAGTTAACTGAATTAGAAGAAGTACCAAACAAATTGCAGTGAACAGAAAATAAAATATTGCGATGGACAGAAAATAAAATTGGCGTCTTTGGAGCCGGGGCCTGTGTTCAACACAGTGTCCTTAAAGCAATATTCGTCCCGTCACCGAAGTAATGCGAGCGCTTGCCTCCTAGGATACAGCGATGTGAACTGCAGTTTGCACAGTCGAACTGAACGAGTGCCGGAACGGAATCACCAAGTGACTGGAAGAAGACAGGAATTCGAACAGAGAGATTTTGTGCGTATTGTGGTGTGTTTGAACTAAAAAGATTGTTCAGTATATAAGGAGGAGCATTTGCCTCTTAATGCAGCCATAACTCTTACCATTACACAACAATGTTAATTCTGACGTTTTGAAGTTACAACATAAATGAAAAATCGTTTTCAAGTTATGTTTAAATGGAAAAACGTAAAAGAAAAATTTCAAAATGTGACTTGCAATTCGTAACCAATTTTTGACTCATTCGTGTACGCATGTCTCGCGCCTGCACACAAGGCTCGAAGGTCAAGTCGGTTTGCACCCCCCGCCCCTACGGGCGCGTAGACCATGGAGGAATCTCTATGCAACAATTGGTTACACTTTAATTGTTAATCATATATAAATTAGTCCACAAACTTATTCTTATCTTATGTGGGATAACTATTTAAGTTTTCCCACTTGCCACATTTCTTTTTTCAATGTAGGATGATACAATTTATAATCCCTATATATTTTCACTTTTCAATTTCTAACCAATGTGAAATTGTAATCCCTTTTAAAGTTCTTTTTCAAATCCCAACTTTCAATCAATGGGATTAATTTCACATACACAAGTGAAAATCCATTTGCCAAACAATATATTTTCCAACAATACTCAAACTTCTAATCTGAAGCTAACGAAATGGAAGAAATGAAATTATCATTTCCATTATCTTCTCCTCTTCAGACACAGAATTTAGCTTCTTTTTCATTTATTATTATTGTCGAGTCCTATTCGACCATTCTTACAGAACATACTACAAAAAGTCCACACAAAATATGCAACCATATAGATTTACGCATTTACTTTGCAATCTTAGGGGGAGAGCCCCTCAAGGTTACAACCCTGATAAGTATTGTTGAGTCCATCTTGCAAACGTGCTATAACAGACCCATTCAAAATATGCATGATCTACATACTTCCACACTAGTTATTTTGGAGTCTTATGGGGTAAACTCGTCAAGGTAACGATCCATGATAAGTGATGCAGATTCAAGGAATCCTGATTCACTTGTTCCCGGGAGCACTGCTTCTTGTGCTTCTTGAACAATCTTCTCGATTACAGATACCTTCCTTGATGTTTCCCGGAACATAATGCTTCCTATTTCAAAGGGAGTGAGCCCTCTCTCTGCGCCTTTCTTCAGAAGCATGGTGGAAAGGCGAAACACACGTGCACACTCGTGTGGAATGTTCCAGCCGTATAACTTCAGAAGTTGAATATCTTTCTCAGCATCCAGGGACTTTATGTAAGCAATGGTATCAGGAGAAAAGGGCTGCTGAGCTTGTGGCCAGTAGAGCCAGTCGAATGTGCAATCTTCAAACTGCGATAAGGGGAATGACAAAAATATAAGAAAGGGAAAAGGCCAGGGGATATACGATACTAGGGTGGTAGCTAAGCATTGATCAATCTTCATTGCTAGTTAGAAGCACAATCCTGGGAGAATTTCAAACCCGATTACTAGCATTTCTGAATTCCATTTCATAGTACCTTGATATCACAGCAGTTCCAGAAAATTCATAGACAAAATAACAAATTCGAAAAGTAATACATCCAATGTTACACAAAAATTCAACACAGTGGTGCTGGCATAAGGCTAAGGGCATCTCCAAAGGTAAGAAGAAAAAGATTAGACACTGTTCATTTGGTGTAATGGTTGGAAATATTCTTAGTTTGGTACAAGATTTGGTGTAAAATGGTGCAATACTTACCTCAAATTTTGGTGCAGGGTTGGAGATGGTCTAAAAGTATAAAAGCAGTCAATTAAAGCATCTTCAGAATCAAACCAATATTCTGGCACGACAAATACTGAATATGGACAAGGAAAATAACACTTAAATTCTCCGGCAAGCAGTAACCATGATCAATTGGAATAAGCACAATTCTACCTTTTTCGCCCTCTTTGTGAACCAAAATGTTGCCCGCGTGCCTGTCTGCATTTGCCAACCTTATGTCAAGGACAGATATCTTGTGAACTTCTTCAACAGGAAAGGCACGAGGACCCATGTCCTCGCAACTACCCAAGTTCTTCACGAACATCTGCAATGACCCAATCTTATCAGATGCATATTGATAACCATCAGGATAGTTAAATCCTCTGTGCCGACATTTAACCATTACTGTGGGAGGAACCCCGGCAAAGCCTTTCTCGTCACTATGAAATGAACGTGGTCCTCCCTTTGGATGATCCAAAATATATGCTGCAACTTCCCTTAGGGCACCTTCCCCTACTCGGGTTCCCTTCTTTAGCCCTTCACCGTTTGTGGACAGGGGTAGCCCTTGAGGATTATTTACAGCCATGGGCTCCTCGTCAATAGGCTTGAAAACAGAAATATAGTCCTGACCGGACGAATCAGGCATAAAATAAGCACCCCCAGATCCCTCAGATGATCTAATAGGTTGCTTGCCCCTCTTCAGCCCATCAATCGAGGCAACAATTAGTTGCTTAATCACTGGCGACAATGAAATCTTGGAAACAGTCAGTGGTTCTAAGACAAAATCATCTTGCAAAGATTTTGCAGGCACAATTTGAAGTGTCTCATTATGCATTCCCCACCAAGAATCTACATCTACTGCATCAGCTACCTTCTCCACATCTGATGCAACAATTGAAATTTCAAAATCTTTTTCGAGAGGTTTAGTCCTAACTTTGGCCGATTTACGGACCAACAAGTGAATCACTGCACCACTATTGTTACATATATCGTCTATGATTCTCTGATCTTCAAGCTCCTCGCCATCACAGAACAACTCCTGATCCTTGAGATCGAAAAAACCATTCTCCCTCTTAGCAATTTGCTGCTTCACATATCTCACATTCCGTTTTCTCTCAACACGAAATTCAAACTTCTTACCACACACAGTCCGGACAGTGATGGCTTGGAGATCAGACAGCCGAAGAATCAAATGCAGCACATTCCCATCAGTGACACCATAGTCCCGCACGCAAGAATTGTTCCGAGACAATTCTTTCCCATCAAAGACAAGTTTCTGCTTTTTTACAAAGAAACCCTTGCGTGATTGAATTCTAAGCTTCACAGAAGCAATTGAATCTGACTCTAGAACACGCATCGGAATTACAGAACCACCAACAGTTAGGTAAATTAAGATAGAGTCGTTCAACTGGCGACCATGTTTAGCCGAATAACAACCCGGGAAATTCCAATGATCTTCAGAAACAGGACCAAGAGCAACACTAGCCATGGACACTGAAGCCTTAGACTACCAAAACTCGTCCTCCTACCCAACTGACAAGATCTATTTCTATTTCGATTTCAAGAATCCATCACAATATTACCAAGACTCTTAACATTCACATAATCAATCAATAAACTATCCCAAAGAATATATACTGATCACTGAATTCCACAAT
The DNA here is from genome assembly GCA_019097785.1 of Fraxinus excelsior. Classification (NCBI taxonomy): domain Eukaryota; kingdom Viridiplantae; phylum Streptophyta; class Magnoliopsida; order Lamiales; family Oleaceae; genus Fraxinus; species Fraxinus excelsior. The sequence continues at coordinate 9,641,238 of CM032629.1, forward strand.
TTTTTCAAGAACCAAAAACCATAGGTTACACTGTTACTGGCAGGAAGTTAAACAAGCCCAAATCCAAGAAAGTGCAGAAATGCCCTAAAAAACACAAGAATTTTGGAAACGAACCCTAGTGTCCAAAAACCCTTAAATCACAAACAATCAAGCACAAAAGATCAGGGCTTTGGTTGAATCTGAATTAAGGCCTAAAGGATTCAACAAAACCCTCAATATTACAGAAAAATCACGTGATCAAGAAATATTTTTTCCTGCAAATTTGAAGGCCCGGGGAAATGTGGGTTTTAAGCAAGAAATCAACTTTGGAAATATTCCAAAAGGAGGGTAGATTAAAAGAAAATTTTGAATTTCTTACCGGAGGGAAAGAATCAGAGAATGCCCAAATAAATCAATAAAATGTTGATTTTACGGCGAAATCAATCCAAGAAAATGCGAATTCAAACTACCCAAAATCCATTTTCTCCTTCTTACTTCTCATCATCAGATCGAGTCTGAAACTTTGATCCCAAGTTTTTAATTTTTCTACTCTGTGACTCAGTTTTTAGTGTGTGAGCTAGTGTAAGTGGAATGTTTATTAGCTTCCTATATAGAATTGGGAGAAGAGGTCCCACAGTTAAACTTTACCGGAGATTTTTGACGCGTTAACTGTTCTAGAACTTTACACCAGTAAATTAGTGAAGATATTTCCAAGGAAAAATAATAAATTAGTAAACTCATAATAAAATATATACGTCTCTTTTTAGTAACAATTATTCTATTTGTACCTAATTTTCTACGTAATATTTTATCGAATCGACAAGTGGCGACCCTCTATTAGAGGGGTGCCGAGCCCACGTGTTGATTCGATAATCTATTATGTAGAAAATTATGTACGCATACATTGATCCTTTTAGTAATTTTACAAATAAAACGCTGTTTTCAAATTTGTGAAATTATAATTAGTTTTTCTCACTTTTTTTATCAATTACAAATTTTTGAATAAAATAATATTATACATAATCTCAAAAATATTTCTTCCTTTTTATTCACACATTTTCTAAAAAAAAATATTGTTCCAACTCTAAAAATTTCAAATAATGAGAACAAACGGAAACTTGGGAGAAAAATTGGTTTTTGAATAGTGATTGATAGAAGAATATGTGGTTAAAATGTAAGGAGAATTTTTGGGTTTGTGTGTAATATTACTTTATTGATAGAATATGTGGTTGAAATGAAGAAAGTGAAAAAAAAAAAAATAGTCAATCATAAATCTATCAAGGATAAAGTTTAATTTGTATCATATATCCAACATTAAGCCACTTTATAATTTTTGAAATAGTATATATATATATATTTTTTAAGAATAATTGGTTGAAAATAAAAAGAATTTTTTATTTATTTATATGCAATATTATGTAATTGGAGAATATGTGATTCATAAGAAGAAATAAAAAATATATTATAATTTTAATGTGAGGCCAAACGAGACTAATTCTTATGCTCGGCCACTCATTTTTTGAGATTATAATTTTTAGAATAATTTTTTTTTTAGAATGAGTAGTTAAAAATGAAAGAATTTTTTTTTATTTATGTGTAATATTACTTTATTAGAGAATATGTAATTGATAAAAATATATATATATATATTATAATTTTAACGGGGCAAAAGGGGAATAATTCTTATCCTCGGACGCATCCTTCCCCAACACATTTATATTACTTGTTTTATCAACAAATCTCTCTTCTTTTTAAGTGCAAAATCTTTTTGGAGATTGATGTGTTCTAGAGAGTTCAGTAAATATTTAGAGTGTGTTTGGTGGGGATTAAATTAGATTTTTAGTATATTGTGATAAAAAAATTTGAAATGTGTGGTTGAAAAGTTGTGAGATCTATGAAAAATGTGGTTAATATTGATTATTTGACTTTAACTTGAATTAAAATCATATTTTAATATGAACTTAGCCTCTGTTTGAGTCACATTAAAATTTTCATTATCATTTTTCAACTTATTTTCAATCATATATTTTTCAATAAAATAATATTTTACATCACATCAATAATTTTTCCTTCTTTTTCAACCACACATTCTTCATCAATCTATTATTCCAAAATAATGTATCTCAAACACATCCTTAGTACAGTTTGATACACATTCTTTAAAATTTGTTTTTTTTTTACAAACGTATTTTCAACTATATATTTTTTAATAAAATAATTTTATACGTATATTCATGATTTTTCTTATTTTTACAAGATCCACATCAAACATATTAATTAACATAGAATTGCACTACCCGCTTTTTTTTTTTTTTTTTTTGCCTGTTATCAGCCTTACGCCAGAACGAGGTTAACATAATGAACAAATTTATAGTGCAATGCTGATTAATTATCAGCGAGAATTTATATTAATAGGTGAGAATAACATTTGATATCAAAACATTTACTTTTTCTAACACTGGGTTGATGATCTTAGCTAGTCGTTGGTGTACATCGAAATAAGATTTTTAGTAAATTTTGATAAAAACTAATAAAATGTGTAATTAAAAGGGTGTGGTCTTATGGACAGGGGCGGACCCAGACTTTTTATGTTGGGGGGGCACAATCTAACTTTTAAAAAGTGTACGCAAAAATAATAAATGTTAATGAAATAATTGATTTTTTTTTTTTAAAAATGCGAGTTAGACGTTTTTCTTTAAAATTCACGTTTAACGTATTTTTAACTATTTTCGGTATCTGTTTGGACTATTTGATATGCCCATAATGTAATTCTCGAACTAAGCTTCAAGATGATATAAGCAGTTTGTAGATTCGATTAGCGTACGATCGTCGTAGAATTTTTAAAATTAACATATTATCGAAATTCAAATTTATTGTGATTTTGACCCTGTTTGGTGGAGATTAAAATCAAATTTTTAATAAATTTTGATAAAAGTTAAACATTTATGGATTTCATGAAATATGTTATTAAAATTATTTGTTAACTTTGATTTAGACTAAAATTTAGATTTCAATTAATACCAAACATGATTTATATATTAAAAAAAAAAAAAAAAAAAAAACTGGAAAAGTTGGGGGGCACGTGCCCCCCCAGGACCCCCCTTGGGTCCGCCAGTGCTTATGGAATGTGTTATTAAAATTAATTGTTAATTTTGATTTGAAATTTTAATCTGATTTTTATCTATATCGAACAAAAGCCTAGTAAGAGTACAAGCTTTTAAACGAGATGTTCCCAAGGCGCCGAGCACTGGGACATTAGATGGATCTAGGTGTTGGAATGGTGACATGCATGTAGTTCCACATTTTTAGTCGGAATGGTTACATTTTCTCCCACATGTTTCTTGGACAGAGATAAAGAATTGGCTGTAAAATTTACAGGAAAATCTCCAAAAGATTTGCACAATTTAGTGTGAAAATCCTTGAAGCTCTCTCTTGCAACATGAAAGTTATCGAAAGAACATAGGTTTTAGGGACTTCTTGGATCACTAGTTATTTGAATATATGATGATCTGGTTTTTTTTTTTTTACGTAGACAGAGCATGTTGGCTAAGTTTAAAAGGTTTGCTTATAAGTAGTTAACTAAGATTTTAAATAAATAAAATTCTTAATAGTCAAAATTGGGATGAGTAATTTATTTTGAATGTAAGGGTCTGTTTGATTGCAAATGTGGAAAATTGGTGAAAAGAAAATGTTTTACAGGGAATTGAATTGTCTAAAAAATTGTTTTACTAGAAATTGTAATTAATTGTGTTTGATTGGTATAATTTTCCACCTGAAAAATGTTGAAAGTTTGGTATCTATTTGACTTCGTTTTTTCATGAAAATTGACCATTAAAGTGATAATTTTTTTCTATCACGGGGTTTAGAATTTGTTCCAATTGTCAAAAAAAAATTACCATACTGACTTTGTTTTACATGAAAATTGTCAATAAAAGTGAAAAAAAAAATTACCAATGTGTCTAGAATTTTTTTCAATTGCTAAAAAAAAAAAAAAATTGGAAAAACTTTTAACGCAAAAATACAAGGAAAACAAATTCCACCATTTGAAGGAAAAGAGGTGTGTGAGCCCTGTGGGAAAAAAAAATTTCATGAAATTTTTTTGCAATCAAACAGGTAAAAAGTAGAAAAATGAAAAATATTTTCCATTTTTCATGGAAAATCGATCGTGTCAAACATGGGCTAAGAGTTATTTCTAGAAAAAAAAAATAGTAATTTTGTTAAAATTATGAAAACAATATAATCAAAGTATTCAAGGATACAAAAGATAATTAAAAATAATTTTACTTTTCCTTTTAAGCTTAGGCAACCATGCTATTAGTTTGCTTTGAAATAAAGGAAGTTCAATTGTAGAAGGAGAGAGGATGATAAATTAGTAAAATCCATTTTCAGTTATGCTGCATATACAGTTGGTTAGACAACTTTGTTAACAAATCAAGTCAAGGACATGATATATGTCATCTCATCATCTGTACAGTTAGTTTGACAGCTTTGTTAACATATTAAATCAAGGGCATGAAGCATGCCACCTCTTCATCGATCAATAAAGATGTACAAATCGTTAGTACATGTAGTAGCTTAATGGAATCCTTTTTATAAAATTTGAGTATATACTAACAATTTTTGGATGATTTTGAGTTAAATAAGAAGTTTAACCTAAGAATTAGCATACAATCAACTATCTTGATAGGACTTTGCTACAAGTACATAGGGAGATACATAAGGGTGTCCATAATGGACATCCGACACCCCCCTACTGGAGGGAGTGCCGGACCCACCGGCACTCCCTCCAATAGGGGGGTGCCGGGTGTCCATTATGGACACCCTTATGTACCCCCCTATGTACCACTATTATTTTCCATCTTGATATGGACCCCTATTCGTTGAAACTCGTTAACATGCTAATGAAAATTGTTAACTCGCGAAATGACTAATGCACTCATCGATTACATATTTGCACAATGACAAATGATCTAACTTTAACTCTAAAATTCTTAAAGATTGAAATATTATATTTCCTAAAAAACACTTCGAATTGAAAAGATATCTAAAGTCATACCTTTCGGAATTCGAAAGAGGATCTTTGATAGAAAAACAAAATCCATATAAAAAAGTCAAAATATCTATCTAAAACAAAAATTGACTTTAAAGCACGCTCAAAAATCCCAAAAACAGGGAAAACCCTTTCGAAAACGAAAGGAAAAATTCTACCATTGAGTTTACATAGATATTATCCATTTTACGAAGTCAACATCTTCCTTAACAGGCAATAGGGGGACTTTTTTCCTACGTAGTTTTGAGACTCAAACTTGTGAGTTTAGGTTGTGAAACCAAGGGTAGAAATCCTCCTTGGCGGTATCTATTGCATGGCGGGATGGAGGTGATGGTGGTGGTTTTTTAAAGATAGTGGTGATGACTAGCAATGGTGAATACATGAAATGAATTCAGCTAGGGCGGTCGACGGTCGTCAACTGTCAACCATCAACGGTCGCAATAGCGAGATCATAATGGAGGATTAGTTCTCCAATCAAGTCATCCCATGCAGAATATGAACATCTACAACTTTCGATTTCGCCATCGCCCAGAACTTAGCCGGGGTCACTAAAATGTCGACCACAATAATCTTTCCACCACCGTCACAAATCACACAACAAAATGCCAATTAAAGAAAGACATTAACATGAAATACCTTAGAATCTCGGAAGCCAACCTAGATCTTCAATAGAGAGATCGTAATGGAGGATTGGTTCTCAAATTAAGTCATCCCATGCAGAATATGAATAGTTACAACTTTCGACTTTGCCACCGCCCAGAACATAGTGGGGGTCGCTAAAATGTCAACCACAATAATCTTTCCACCGCCGTCACAAAATCGCATGACAAAATGCCCAATAAAAGAAAGACATTAACATGAAACACCTTAGAATCTCGGAAGCCAACCTAGATCTTCAAATCTTCTACACTTTGAAGCACAAAAGCAACGATCCAAATCCAAAAAATAGACATGGACGAGCGAAGTCGTGGTATGAAACCGAGTTTTTTAAAAAGAAAAACAGTCGAAATATTCAATATTGGCCTCAGTTCGCCATGAAGATGGAATCCGATTAGGATTTATCAAGTTCTTGTTATTAATTTGCCAAGATTTTGGAAAATTTGGAAGAGATAGGGCTGGACTAGTCACTGGTGGAAGCGTCACCAGGAGACGGGTGTCGGTGGAACACTAGAACTTGGAAGTGGAACCGTGTAAATTGTAATGGATTTATGGAAAATGGAAATGGGCAAGGGACCGGACCATATATATATATATATATATATATATATATATATATATATATATATATATATATATATATATATATATATACTAGGTGCAAGCAACGTGCAATGCACGTTTGCTTAGTTTATATTTAATAGTTTTGTTTAAGAATTAATTTGTTGTTAATAAAGATGTAATTTTTTTGGTTAATTAAATAATTAATGATGTAATGTTTATATAATTGATAAATAATTAAATAAAGTGCTTCTCTCTGTCGTCTCCAACCCAAAATCACAAACATAAAACTTAAAGTTCATATGATGCACAATAATATTATACTATATTCTAAAAACAAATGACAAGAAAAAGATGTCCCCAAATGGAAATACATTTTGAACATCCAATGACATTACCATCTATCAGGCAAACTTCAGTTAGTTTCGTATTCTTATTTTTGTGTCTAGATGTCAAAAAAGTCACAATCATTATTTATTTCACCTGACTTACATTAAGAAAGTACCTCTCTCTGAGTTTTTCACCTCCAAATACACATGAAGTCAGTACAGCTTGCCATAGAACTATAGTCTACAGAGGGTATGTGAGATCGCGAGGTGTAATCTTCGTTCTCAGTAAGCTCACCTATTACATTGTGCTCGAGATGGAGGAATCTGAGGTGGGCGGGAAAGTGAGAAATGGGAGAAATAGGCTCTTTCCTTCCTCTTTGCCCTATTTTGAAACGGCTTCTATCTCTTTTCTCCCGAACCGGGCTATTTTTTTATTTTCTATAAGGCTTCTGTGAAACAGTAGCCCGTAAGTCCATCATTTCTCATGAATTGATTGCCGGATTTGAATGGATTAAATTGGATGTCGTCATATATTGCTTGTGCGAGAGAAAAGAGATGATTATTGCGCCCATGATTAATCCAAGTAAGATGATTGGCAAGCACAGCCGCCCCCAACCCCCGGCCACTACGGTTCTTGGGGGCGTCTGCCATGAAAAGAGGGGAAGAGCTTCTCCATTAAGATTTTTCCAGTGTTTTGAAAACCAATCCGGTCATCAACCCTGAAAATGTGAAGGGTCAGGGTCAAAAGGTTCAACCAGGGTTGAATCGGATGCGATAAATATATACAAAAATAATAAAATAATATATATTTTTTAAAATTTTCATATTAATAATTCAAAGTAAATATATTTTTACTAATTAGATTCATTATCCTACAATTAGTCTCAATTCTAAAAATTAAAAATCAATATGTTAAAATAATTTACTTTGTTAAATTAAAATAATTTAAACTTATAGAAAATGATAGCTAATATTAATATATTAATAATCAAGTGTAATTTAAGTTAAATTTGAAAATTAAATAAATGAAAGAATGAAGGTGAATATTACAATTTAATTAGTTGTTATTAAAAATCAAATTAGCCAAACATACATTTGAAAATGATTTTGATAGGTATTTTAACATTTTTTGGTTATATATCACTATCCTACGTTAGAAGTTTATAAAACTATTAGAGTTAAGAGCATGTATAAAAGACACAATCTCACATTGGAAGTTTATGAAATCTTTGGAGAGAAGTGCATCTATAAAATGAGCATGACATCCATTACTTCTCCATGGGCCTTAGAATTTTAAATAAATTTTGAAGCCCTTTATGAAGTTAAAAAATTTTAAACAAAAAAAAAAATTGAAAATCGGGACCGGTTTGTCGGGTTTTAACTGATTTTGAAAATAATAAAAAATTGGACATGATTTGGCCCGATTTTGGGCCCCGTTCCCGATTTTTCCGGTCTAATCGGCTAGGCCGGGCCATGTCGGGTTTGACAACATTGGGTTTTTCAGTCATGGAAGATTAAACGTTTTTTTTCGGTTTTTGGGAGTTGAGGAGGCAGGGACTTCTTGTATAAATTTGATATGTTAAGGTCATTGGCTACAATTTAAGGATTATAGTTAAATTTTAAGTTTTAGTCCCTAAAGTTTTAAATAAATTCAAGTTGGACCCTAAAGTTATAGGTTTTTCATTAAAACAAGAAATTCTGTTAGATTTTTCGTTAAAACAAGAAATTCCGTTAGTTTTTCCGTTAAACCAATAAATTCTTTTTCATAGCCACTTTTTATACATAGAAAGATATATATATATATATATATATATATATATATATATATATATATATATATATATATATATATTATATATTATATATATATAATTGATTTGGGCCTGGTCAATTGAAAAGTAGAGGACCAACTAAAATTAATTATAATTGCAGCCCAGCTAAATGCAAAAGGCCCAATTAAAGAAGAAGAAAAAAAAGAAGGGAAAATTACCAAAAACCAGGGGTTAAGTTTGAGGTTTTAAAAAATCAGGTTTTATATTTATTTAATCAAAAATCAGGTTTTAATTTCACAATTAATAATAATATTTTAGATTAAATTAATCTATATACTCACCCCACCACCTACCCCACCAATTTATTTAAATATAAAACCCTAACCAAACCCTAATTCATTTCATTTCATCTCTCCCATCTCTCACCACCGCTTCCACCGCCGCTCGCCGCCCGCCGCCTCTCCCCGCCCCACTCCTCCTCCCCCTCCCCCTTTTCCCTTCTCCCCCTTCCCCTCCACTGTTGCTGAACGGCAGCAACGTCACTGTCGTTCAGCAGCGTCGCTGAACGACGTCGAGCAGCCGGTCAATGCAATACAGCACCTGCGAAGCTACTGCCTGCGACGTCGAGCAGCGCCTGCAACGTCGAGCAACCGGTCAGTGCAATACAGCAGCGCCTGCGACGCTGTGCGCTGCTGCAGCACCTACGACGTTGAGCAGGGCTTGCGACGTTGCTGCGACTTTGTCGACCGACTGGATTTGTCTGCTGCCGATTTGATTTGTCTGCTGCCGATTTTTTATTTATGGTGATATTGGGTTTTTCTTCATTTTCAGTTAGTGATTTGTGATGGTTTTTGGAAAATGAAAATGTGAGGTGGTAGTCCTGTGACTGAACGGCGACATTGCATCCAGCAGAATCGCAGTGGTTCAATTTTCTTGATGTGTGTTTGTTCCATAACGTAATGTATGATGGCTTATTATTGTTGTTTTTTGTTATTGTCGTGGTGGGGTGAACAGCGGTGGTGGTTTTTTGGGTGTCTGTGACTTGGATATTAAACTGTGGTGGGTTTTTTTTATGTCGGTAACCTAGCTACTGTTCTGTGGCGATTTTTTTGGTGTTTGTGACCTAGCTAGTGTCCGTGACCAACTATTTGGTCGATCTGCGACCAAGTAGGCGGTGGCGGTGGCGGTGGCGTCGGGCGGATGAGGCGAAGAGTTTATGTGACCAGCAATTTGGTCGATCTGTGACCAAGTATTGTTGGTGTTATGAGATGAGAGACAGAGTTTCCGTGACCAACAATTTGGTCGATCTGTGACCAACTATCTAGTTCTCTGTGACTAATTATTTAACTGTGACCTTAAAATTTGTAAATCTGTGACTCCAAATATAATATGTGGCCAACAAATTTTCTTACTTGTGACCAATTAAAAATCTGTGACCTATAAATTTTTTCATTTGTGACCTCAAAATAATCTGTGACCTTTAATAACATATCTGTGACCTTTGAATCGGAGCAGTTATCGAAAATTAAGCGGCGGTCAACGGTCACCGAAAAATAGTCGCTGGAATTAAGCGTGGTCGGAGAACGATCATCGGAGTTGTCGCCGGCCGCCGGAACAGTGATGGGGTAGGGTGGGTGGGGTGGAGTGGGGTGCATCAGCTAAATATTTAATTTAATAAATTAATTGTAAAATATAATTAATTAATTCAATGAAAAACCTGAGTTTTGTAAATTTAAACCTTTGGGCCTGATTTTTGATTTCATGAAAGATAAAGCCTGATCCATGAATTTTTCCCAAAAAAGAACAGGAAGAGGAAGCCAACAAACCCTCGTCTCGTGCCGGTCTCTTTCTTCCTCATGCGGTTCACTGTTAAGGTGGAGCCCAACACGCGTGGTCGCGCCCCTTGCCAGGTGTTGGGTCCACCGCTGATGACTAGTGGAGTGTTGGTTTCTCGAGACTCAAACGGGTGGTTGGGGTGATGGTGGAGGCAAGAGGCTGTGGGGGTTGGGACATGGGTTCAGTGGTCTTAGAAGTGGTAATTGGGCTCGCCTAAGCTTAGCTCATGGGCTGCTATGAACGAGTCTAAGCGTGAGTTGAGCCTAAAAAATTTTGCTCGAGCCGAATGGTTCGTGAATCGACGTAGATAATACGTGGAGTTCAAAAATTCTTGTGAATGATTCAAACCACTAATTATTGAATTCAATAATTATAGACATACACGTTAGTCAGATGATGGTTGAAAATTTTCTAAAGTTCATTTTTTTTTTTTGTAGGTTTTTATGATTCTACAAATGTAATATCAGGTGGGCACTACCCTATTAGTCCTAAAATTCTTGAACAACTTTATCTTATTGCATTAACTTTCAATGAATATAAAACTGATCTTGATTTTAGTAATATATTATATGCGATGGAACTGAAATTTATAAAACATTGGAAAGATTTACGCATGCCATTTCCTTTAACTTGTATAATGGACACTCGATATAATTCAAAAGGCACAAAAATAGTTATACAAAAAATCACAAAAATAGCATCGGAATCTGCTTTTAGTGGAGATGATCGAATTTTGTCTGATTTCAAATCACAACTCATAGAAGACATATTACAATGTCCAATGTGTAAAAAGGATTGGCAAGACGTTGAGTACCGAGTCCAAAATTAAAATGTCCAAATTGCGTCTGATTAGGTAAATGATATTTAAATTCGTCATAATTTCTTATTTTCTTAATAATATTCATTTTTTAAAAAATACGTTTAAAAATTTAGCTCCATTTACTCAAAAAAATAAGTAGTTGGTCCCAAACTCGAAAAAATAATGATGATTTTTAAAATAAAAACTAGAGCTCATGGTGAGCTCGTGAGCTCATGGGTCAAGCAGGCTAGTGCTTAGCCCATTGACACCCCTGGTCTGTCTTCTAATTGTTTAAAATGAAAAATGTGGAATAGCCATTTTGGCTTTGTTAAAATTTGTTAAATTAAGGTCTTATGATTTACTTTTGGTCAACTAATAATTTTCTCGATTAAAATCATCCAGAGTTCTTTTGATGCATGTTTATTTAAAAGATATGAAATCTTGTAGCACATTTTTAAAAGGTTTGGACCTCTGCTCAAAAAATTTCATTGAACTTTTTAATCTCAACCAATTATCAGTTTCTATTTCTCTCTCGTTCTTTCAAAACTTTTTTTCTTCTAAATACTCATTTTCAACAAAATATTTAAACAATAAAACATTTAATGCTTAAATTCAAAATCATTCCTAATTTTTAACCACATATTCTTCAAAAAGTCAAAATTTAAAACAATCTCATTTTCATCAACTATTCTTAGAATAATTAACATAGAATAAAGGAAAAATTGCAGCGAATGTCCCAAACATTTCATTTTGTTAAAGATTACACCATAACCTTTCATTTTTATGGTTGTAGCCTCAAGATTTTACATTTAATTGCAACCATGGTCCAAATAGGCGGCTGAAGAGTCAGATAGAGGAGGAATTTGATTTAGAGATGTAGTGAGAACGAAAAATAATGATAGTTTGAGCCATTGTCAAGTCGAAAAGTTGTACAGTTGTCGGAACTTGTTTATGTACTGCGTGTTTCTATTTTGGTAGGTGGTAATAGGGAGGGTGCAGGGAGGTTGGGAAAAGATTAACAATCCTTTTTTAATTTAATTGTGAAAATTGTAAATATACTATTTTGCCCCTAATTTAATTTGTCAATTTGAGTTAAAATTGAAATTTCACTGTTGACTAATAGTATTATGGATGGAATCAATGATCTGGACCGTGGATGCAGTTAAATATAAAAGTTTGAGACTGCGACTGTAAAAATGAAAGATTAGGATGTAATTTACAAGAAAATGAAAGGTTTAGGACCTCCGCTGTATTTTTCCCTAAAATAAAAGTTGACATTGACAGAAGTGCTTACGTCTCAACGAACAAATAACGAGACGTTATAATCTTATGACCGTTGGATTACGATCCTAATTTCAATTATTTGTAAAATCAGCGGTGATCCTCATTCCTCTCTCTCATTTCTCTCTCTCCTCACACGAACTACAGAGGGAAGAAGAATAAAATAGAACCTCTTTTTGCAAAAATACGCTGTTTGATTCTTTTTAATCGAACCTTGTTAACCTCTCTTCCCCCATTCCGCTTTTTTCTCCAATTTTTCGTGAAATATTTTTGTTCCTTCTTATCTAATATGCATGCTCTCTAGAAGAAGAAACCAAATTATATGACGGAAAAAAGCAGAAATAGACGAATTGAATAAAATTAAATGTCTGGTATTAGGTATTTATGGGAAAGACAAAGTGGGCATCCGATAATTTCGTAGAAGATTAAATATTTGGAAGTGGATTATTGAGATTCTTGTGAAATATCAAATTTTACTAAGTGGGCATTGCATTTTTATGCATAAGATTGAACTTTTGAGAGTGGGCATCTGAGATTTTTGCATAACATTGGGTTTTGGGATTTGGGTGTCTGAGATTTTGGCAGAAGATTGAATATTTGGAACTGGGCGATTAAGATTTGGTCATGAGATTGGACTTTTGACAGTGAGCATCTATATTTTTGCAGAAGAGCGGATTTCTCGAATTGGGCATTTGAATTTCCGCAAAAGATTGGATTTTTGGAATTGGGCATCTGAGATTTGTGAAAGTGGAAATTTGAGATTGTTCCGAAATGGCAACAATTGAAATGGATAGCGTGGAGTGTGTATCTTCATCAGATGGAATTGAAGATGAAAATATCCAGTCATCAGTTTCTTCTCATCATCCTATTCAATACTCTTCAAAGCCTCACAATACACTTTTCTCTGGAATTGGTCCCACAAGCGTCCATGAATTGCTTGAATGCCCGGTTTGCACCAATTCTATGTACCCTCCAATTCATCAGGTATTCTCCCTCCCTCCTTTCGATTTTTTTTTTTTGGGATTTTTTTTAAATTTTTTTGTGGTAGATGGCTATGCATTTTATGAGAAATATGTGTAGATTTATGCATGTGATTGTGGAGTGGGGACGTGGGAACAAAATTTATGTTTTGATGGTATTATGGGTGAATGGTTAGATTTTGTTGGAGGTCAATTTGGGAATTTTTTTATATTGAGTACGCTTTGAGTTGTTATATTCATTTGGATTTAATAGATTGGGGCTTTGTTAGCTGTTCTAGACCTTTGTAAGATGAAAATTGGAGTATTTGTTGGTATGTTATCATGGTTTTCTTATTTTTGTTTTAAGTCATTGAAAATCTGGGAATGATGTTGTCAATGTAACTTGTGAAATATTGCTCTATTGGTTGAAAATGAAATTCGTTTTATGTTTTCTTAAGAACCTGAGAGCATTTTTATTTTGAGGTGGATCGGATAGTATACGACAGTTTTAGAAAGAAAAAGAATCTCAAATCTTGTCTATTGAAATGTCAAACCCTCTCTAATGCTGCAAATGGAACATTCTTTAAAAGGTATAGATAAGGCTGAATGCTGGTATTGTTTCGGTTTTTAAGAACTAATATTAGAGTATTGGCTGCATAATGCAATAGATCGGGATGAAATGGGTACTGGAGATATTGACAAAGTTATTCTACTGCACTGTTGAAATGTCTACCGATTGCTTGGAGTTGGATGACTTCATAATTTCAATTTGTTGTAGTTATTGTTGAAGAGTTCTAAGAAGAAATATTGAACTGGTCAGAAAATCAATTTGTTCTTTTCTTTGTTTTAAAAAAAATTGGAGGCTCGTAATGTTCTGAAAATAACATTTGTTGGACTATTGAGGCTGAAAGACCTTTTGTGATAGTTTCGGCTTTGTGGGGAAATTAGACAAGGGGGTTTTTGTGAAAACTCAATTGTCTTGAAGTTTGTTGTATATCTCGACTAATATAGTGAGGATTGATAAAATGATTTGTTAAGTTTGGCCTCCATTACACCAATAACTCAAAGTATATCATAACATGGAATCAGTTATTCAAGCGTCTTGCATTTAAAAATATTTCTGAGGCGGTTTGTTATTGATAAATCTCATGCATGCACCCATAGGGAATGGCTTGTTAGCAAGAGTCGCTTTCATGAGTAACTATGGTGCAAATCATTACAGTAGATAAGGGAGCCTGAACTCTTTTGGTATGTCTTCTCTTTTGTACAAGTCTGCAAATCTTTGTGTATTATTATTACATGTTTGATGTTGTACAAAATTTTTCCTTGCATTGTCAGAAGTGCTGGATAAGCAATGGTTGATTTACAATTTAATCTTTTGTAGTGTCACAATGGGCACACTATCTGTTCCACTTGTAAGACAAAGGTGCACAACCGATGTCCTACATGCAGACAAGAGCTGGGAGATATTAGGTGCTTAGCACTAGAGAAAGTAGCTGAGTCACTCGAGCTGCCATGCAAGCACTGTTCTTTGGGATGCCCGGAAATATTTCCCTATTACAGCAAACTTAAACACGAGGCAGTTTGCAATTTCAGACCGTACAATTGTCCGTATGCTGGGTCAGAGTGCTCGGTTACTGGTGACATTCCTTGTCTGGTTGCCCATTTAAGAGATGATCACAAAGTGGACATGCACTCAGGATGTACATTTAATCACCGCTATGTAAAGTCAAATCCTCGTGAAGTAGAAAATGCCACATGGATGTTAACAGTAAGTTTCTTCTCGCTCTCTTGAATTTTTCATGTCACAATATGAATATTATGATCTTCTAGTTGTTATCCCATATATAATATATGCATTTATTTGGGGCTAGCTGAGGATTTGTTATCCAAACTAATTCTAAATTTTATATCATGCATTTGATGTTTCCATATGTTTTTCAATGTTGTATTCAAAGGCTTACAATGTGTTACCAAGGAACTGCTCTCTCTCTCTCTCTCTATCTCTCTCTCTCTCCCTCCCTCCCTCCCTCCCTCCCTCCCTCTGTGTGTGTGTGTGTGTGTGTGTGGGGTGCTGCTTAACTTTAGCATGATTGTATACTCTGATTACTTCTCGGAGCCTATACCATCTCATAAAAAATGATCACGTCTAAAGTGCATTTCCTGTTTTTCCATTTCCAGTTCAGTACTGAACTTAGCACAAGATAAATAATAAATAGAAGATACAGAGTGCACCAAACTTAGTGCTGTGATGTTGTTTATGTTTTGATGTAACGACATTGGTGCCACAGCTGTTTTTGGCATTTCGATACAACTAATAACTATTGCTTCTTAAAAGCACTATAATTAGTTAGGTCATCTTATCTTTGGTTGTTTGTTTCATTAGGTTTTTCATTGTTTCGGTCAATATTTCTGCCTTCACTTCGAAGCATTCCAGCTTGGCATGGCTCCTGTCTATATGGCATTTGTCCGTTTTATGGGTGATGAGGTCGAGGCTAGCAACTATTGCTACAGTTTGGAGGTCGGAGCAAATGGCCGAAAGCTTGTATGGGAGGGTACTCCTCGTAGCATTCGAGATAGCCACCGGAAGGTCAGGGACAGTCATGATGGTCTTATAATCCAAAGAAACATGGCACTTTTTTTCTCTTGCGGGGACAGGAAGGAGCTGAAGCTTAGAGTTACCGGGAGAATATGGAAAGAACAACAAAATTCTGATGCCGGGGTGTGTACCAAATCTTTGTAGCTGAAGAAGTTAATTTTGGGTTGTCTTTTGTTAGCCACACGACACTGCTAGCATGCTTGGTACGGAGGACTAAATAGTACTGAAGAGTACTAAGAAAGATAAGAAGCTAAGATCTTCTTCATTATATTATCTAGAGCCTGTTTGGTAGAGATTAAAATCGGATTAAAATTGAAAAACTAGTCGTTATTGTTGACTTTTATTAGACGAGTGAGACCCAATAACGGCTATATTTTCAATTTTAATTGGATTTTAATCGGTACCAAACGGGCTCCTAGTTTTATCTCATATTGTATACCAATCACGCACTGCAAGCATTTATGTTTGTGGGACTGTGTGTATGTTTTTCCATGATACGAAACAACTTGTTAACGTGTTAAATACAGCTTATCTCCCCCATGGTTGCCAAAGATCGAGCTTTAATCAATTGTCAATAAGCACCATTTTTCTTTCCTTATCACTTGATTTTTCTTTCCTTCCTACATGACAATTGCTTAGCATGTGACATCAAGGTTTTGATCAAAAGGGGAGAAAATTAGACCTACTCTCAAAGTTTCCTACATTGGCATTTTGCAATGTGTTTCTTTTTTGCAATGGCAAACACAGAATATAGTCATATCAGATTTAGGATGTGTTTGGTATAACTCATAATCCAATTAAAATTGAAAATATAGTCATGATTGTGTCTTACTCGTCTAATGAAAGTCAACAATAATGGTTAATTTTTCAATTTTAATTTGATTTTAATGTTTATGTGCTTCGCACTTCTAAGCATGTGAATCTTGCACTCATCTTGTGACTCTAGTGCTTGGAACTTACTGTATTCATGTAAGATGGTCTTTGTTGATTCATAAGAAAATTAGACACGATTTTTTCTATCGTTTCCTTACTCCCTCGTAATTTTAATATTATTGCATGAAAGCGGGCCAAGGAGCCTGCGCACATCAAGACTAGCTACGGTTTTCTCATCATTGAAAGTGAGCTTATGAGTCATTGCATAGCCTATGTCTCGCCATGCGACTTCATGGATCGCATATGGCTCGTCTTGTCTTGCGAGAGGATTGTATCACTTATGCGTCACTATATGAGATCTTATTGTCGAAATTTATCATGTAAACATACAATGTTAACGTTTAAATTTGAGTGAGTACAAATTACAAAAAAGTTATTATAAATTTATCCATGTTGAAATTTACGAGATTAACATTAGAAAGACCACGATTATAAAAAATACTTCAAAAATGGACCTTCTTTGAAATTAACCAGTGAAAATCGAAAAGTAAAATAATAAAAAATTAAGGTACATATCCCGGTTTGGTTTAACTAAAAAAAGATTTTTAATATATTTTATTAAAAAAATTGAATGTTTAAAAATTTAATAAAAATTATGAATTTCATCTGTGATTAAAAATAAATTTTAAAAAATTGTCAGACTGGGACAATATTATACATGCATAATAGTGTATATTCAAATTCAAAAGAAAAAATAAGAATTATAATGCTAACATTAGCACAATCCCAAAACCCTAAACGAACACCTGGGCTAGCCACGCAGTCCATACAAGAAACACGCTCACGTTGAGTGTGGAAAAGAATTAGGGTTTTTTTTAATTGATTTTTGTAATGAATTCCTCATATTTGGGTAATTTGCTTCCGCCGGTTCTCTCTCCTCTGCAATTGAATCGTTTCTCTCTCTTCGACTCACGTTCCTCTCTTTCATCCACAACTCGTAAGCATTCTTTCTTTATAAGCATTTGCACGAGTGATGCGATGTCGTTTTTCAAACCTTAGCGGGTTGTTCAGATCCATGACTAATTTTATTTTATATTTTTTATATGAAAATAAATTTTAGGAAAAAACATTGGGAAAACCGTTAATGCACAGCGCGCGTTGTGGTTGTGCGTCTAGTTTGTTTAATTTGCTTTCCTATAGTCTGCTTGTTTCTTTTTCTCGGTTGCATTTGTTGCCTGATTTGGCCATTTTTTCCCTTGTGAACTAACATAACTTCTATTTACCTGAACTCAATATTTTTTGGATGTGGGTGCGCTATTGCCTTAGGAAAGTGTTGGAATTGAGAACAGTTTCTACATTTTGGCATGAATATAAATAATTCACAGGGTGGCTTATATTTTTTGTATCTGTATATTAACTCCAGAGGTTCTAATTTATATTAATACTCTCGAGCTTGTAATTTCGTCAAAGTGCACAAGGGGGATTGTAGGAAAAATAAGTACCTTTGACTGTAATAACATGGGAATGGTGCATAAGGGAGCTCGACTGCTTATTTGGCTTTACCGATCAGTGTTATAGTTTTTCGATATCGAATCTTCTTTAATCAAAAAAATACATCGGGAGACTTATAGGTGCCACTGCTACATTTTATTTATTTGTTATCCCTGTCCTTGCTTTGCTTTTTGTGCTTTTGATAAAAAATTTTGGTGGTTGCGATGAAACTAGACAGGTATTCTTAGAGCAACATCTCAAAGACTTTTTGTTGTTGCAAAGGCACAGTCTTTATCAAATATGGCTAATGTGAGTTCGCATAAAAACACATCGTAAAACCATATTATTTTACAAATGAATGATATGCAAATATGCTTTATATCTGCTGCTCACGTCTTTGGTTCTGGTCCAGCATGTTGTTGACCTGGATCAAGAGAATGTTGGGAGTCTCAAGCAACAAATAGCGAAGATATTTGAAGAATCATTAAGATTAACCGTCCCTGACGAGTTGGATGTAGAGCCTGCAATTGCTCCATGCCAAAATCCTAAATTTGGGGACTACCAATGGTATGCTTGTTCTTTATGTGTTGGAGTCCAGACCAACGTGCTTCTTTACATGACCTTATAATAACTGCTTACTAATAGGACAACACTTTCTTGTTGGTAGTAACAATGCAATGGGCTTGTGGTCAAAGGTTAAAGGCAAGTGTACGCAGTTCAAAGGCCCCCAACCAATAGGACAGGTATTGATGATTACATTTGCTATAGCTACGTCATGTTATATTGATAGGAAAAATATTGTGGTTGTTATATCATGCCATGTCTTAAATTGATAGCATCAAGTATTTATTAGTTACATTTACATTTTTAGGACATTATCAAAAATCTTCCTTCATCAGAAATTATAGAATCGTGCTCAATAGCTGGACCCGGCTTTGTAAATGTTGTATTGTCTCAGAAATGGATAGCAAAGGTGATTGATTTTTCAAACTTATCCTCATTTTGGTTGAACATTTCTATTTATCATTCTTGTTTATGAAAACCTTACCTAAAGCCATACAGAGTATTCAAAGGATGCTAGTCAATGGTATTGAAACATGGTCTCCTAAGCTTCCCGTCAAAAGGGCTGTGGTTGACTTCTCCTCACCAAATATAGCAAAAGAAATGCATGTTGGGCACTTGAGATCCACTATCATTGGAGATACACTGGCACGTATGCTGGAATACTCAAATGTTAATGTTCTACGGAGAAACCATGTTGGTGACTGGGGCACACAGGTAGATGTCTTTTTTCTGCTTATTGCTCTGTTGTGGGCAAATATGGACGTGGCATGCCCATATTTATCTGGGTATTGTCGTACTTTCCTTTTTATTAGTTACTCTGTTTACTTTTGGTTTACCTGCACTAATTCAAGGCATGAAAGAAAACACAAATTTCATTTTACGATCCTGCTAATATTTATTGTTTCATTTCTCTTGGAGCAATAGTGATTGACACCTATTATTTATTTATTTTTAAGCTTTCTCTGAGTCTTATACTTGATTGCTCCATTCAATAGTCTATTTTCGATTGTTCCAAGTTTTTTTTATCAAATTTAGAACTCAAAACAATGTCATTTTTATTTCTTTCTTTCCTTTTTTTCCCATTGGAATGAGCCAATACTCAACAGCATTTACTTTTGCCTTGTTGGATACCTTTGTAAGATATCTAGATATTTATAGTTACACAGTTTTATCTTGGATTCTTGACTGATGTAAAATATGATTTCCTATCATGTGTCTAAATTATATATTTTGCAGTTTGGCATGCTAATCGAATACCTTTTCGAAATGTTTCCAAATGGGCAAGTTAATGATCAAGCCATTGGAGATCTGGAGGTAAGGGAAGAAATTTTGAACACTATCTGGTCCTTCGAGATCCCGTGTTTTATGTTCATTCTTTCTTCAATTTGAGTTTGAAACTTGTTAAGTACATCATTTTTATCATATCATAGATGGTGAGTGGTAGCACCATTTAGCACTACTTTATTGATTGTTACATGAGTAATAAAGTAGAATTACTCTATATATCAATTTATCCTTGATTAAAAAAAAAGGACTTTTGCAAGGATTACGACTTATCTAATGATTGTTATTATCACTTGAATAGAAGAATATGTTTTCTGTGCCCTGCCAAGTAGCTTTTGGATAGAAGATTGAGTACTTAAATAATTTGGTGCATTACACTTATCAAATAGATGGTAGCATTTAGCTTTCAGTTTTGATTTGTGAGACGCCTTGTCTTTGAAATTTTTCTTAATGACTAATGACTCTTTGTTTAAGCAAATTATTGCTGGAGGAGAGTGGAAAGACCATTCTCTTTGGCTGTTATGTCAAAATTTTCTACATTAATTGGTTAGATTCCATCTACTGCCTTGGTCTCAACTCTCAATTGTTGATTAATTGATAGAGCATTATATGTTACTCAAAAGTTAGGCATTGAAGTTAAGGTAAGGTTCACTGTGATTTGTTATGTGAGCCAACATAAACCATTGACATTGAGAGAGGTCAAACACTGATTATTCAGCAAAAAACAGATGTCAAAAAGCTAGTCTGTTATTGGAAAAATCTGTCTCATGTTTGTTTGATGTTCTTCTCTCTTTAATGAGATTTAAACTCCATGAGATCACGATGTAAATCAGAAAATGAGGCCTCATTTTTCCTTTGTGGCTAGGTTTAAAGCACAAGAAAGAACTTTTATTTTGGTGTTATTAACATTTATTTGCTCTGTCATCTGTGTAAGCATACTTGAAGAATAAATCTAGTTATTGCATTTCATTGGGAAAAAGATTTTTATAAAGTAGGATGCACAACGGTTCTCCTTTTTATTCAAGTGTGGCTTTTCAGGCATTTTACAAGGCATCGAAGCAGAGATTTGACAGTGATCCTGCATTTAAGGAGAGGGCCCAACAGGCTGTGGTCAGTCTTCAGGTGAATAACTCGATAGCTTAAGGACATGAGAATTGTGACTCATTATTATTACTTTCCTCCTAGCCAAAACATCCCGCATGAATAACCGTTGGTAATAACACTTTATAACATTTTTCTACCATAAAGGCGGAACATCATCTAGTTGCGTGGAAGTCTCCGTTTATCTCATGACATGATTCTCTGACCTTATCCATATTACAGGGTGGAGAAGAGAGGTATCGGACAGCATGGACACAAATTTGTGAAATCAGTAGAAGGGGATATGGAAGGGTTTATGAGCGGCTTGGAGTAGAGTTAGAGGAAAAGGTGGCAAATTTTTCTTACTACTTTGTGAAGTTTTATTGTAAAACTTGTGGTAAATATTGTTTAGAAAGGTCCAATCACACCGTCAAATAAGCAAGAAACAATGCAATAATGCATTTTGTTGCGTAATGAGCATACTTTGTCCAGGACTATTTCAGTGTTAAGTACGCTATTTTTTGAACATGTCAATTGCCTCCTCCAAACTTAACATTTCCTAATTGCCTAGACCTTGTTTCTGGTCGAGTGAAACAATATTTGCTGCCTTAGTTTTGAATGAAATTTTGGAAATCCAAGAAGGTTAAAGTAACACCTGGATCACACAGCTGACTGGAGATGATATGGTATCTAACAATATTTCTTTATGCTTCAGTGACAGTGAAATCGTATACGATGTTTTTGATATTTAACTTTTTTTGACTGGGTATGCAGCGGTACTTATTTAGTTTTCAATTTTTTCAGGGAGAAAGTTTTTACAATCCATATATTCCAGGGGCCTTGGAGTTGTTGAGCAAACATGGATTAATTGAAGAAAGCGAAGGAGCTCGTGTTATCTTTATTGAAGGGAAAAATATTCCTCTTATTGTTGTGAAGAGGGATGGTGGTTACAACTACGCTTCAACTGATCTTGCTGCATTATGGTTAGTTCCGAACTTTATGTGTTTATTATTGGATGCATGGTACGTCGTCCATTCACGGAGATTCTCTCTAGTTGTCTGTGTCAGTTTATCTTACAGCCTTCTCTAAATTACACAATGGGATTAATTTAACTGTCAGAAAATTCTTTCACATCAACATATAAAGAATTGGTCAGTGGTAATGCTGATATCTTCTAAAACTGATAAGATGTTATAACTCAACCAAATGGCAATTATGTGACTGATTTTAAAACTTAACTGCATTCTATATGGTGTTTCTGCTCATTTGCAATATTAAGGTATCGACTTAATGAAGAAAAGGCGGAGTGGATTATATACGTAACTGATGTTGGCCAGCGAGAGCATTTTGAAATGGTCTTTACGGTAAGTTATGATGTTGTTGTCTTACTCCATGACTACATGGTGCATCAACCTATATTTACCGCCTTTTAATCATACGTGCTGTTAAGTTTCAAGTCTAGATACCTCTTCCTTCAATTTTCTTTCAGGCTGCCAAACGAGCTGGTTGGCTTCCTGCTGAAGATACTAAGTATCCCAAAGCTAGCCATGTAGGATTTGGGCTTGTTTTAGGAGAAGACGGAAAGCGATTCCGCACTCGCAGTACTGAAACTGTCAAATTGGTCGATTTACTTGATGAAGCCAAAAGTCGATGCAAAACAGTTTTAATCGAAAGAGGTAAAATAATAGTTGCTTCCGGAAAATCCTTGCATTTGTTGTCTGCACTCCAACGATTATGCGTTCGGTAGAAAATCAGTTTTTGCCAACTATCTATTATATGATATTTTAGTGGGGCTGCTAATGTCTGATTTCAATTTTTTGGATCTGAATGTCATGTCATGTATGCTTCATTTTATGACCAGGTAAGGCTGATGAGTGGACCGCGGAGGAGCTTGATAGAACTGCAGAAGCAGTTGGATATGGTGCCGTAAAGTAGGTTTCTTGCCTTTTGCATACCTGTTTTCTTGATTTTTTGACATCTCCTGTTTAATTAGAGTGCAGAAAGCCTATCTTACTAATTGGTGCAATAAACACGATATCTTGGTACAAGGATCATGATATCTGTTAGTATATGATCTGGGATTTATTTTCAGTTTGAGATAAGTAAAGCAAACGAACCATATTTATTTTTCAGTGCGAGAAACTTTTAGCTATTCATAGAAAATAAGCTTGGTGGAAGGATCAAAAACTTAACTGCTTGTTTAGTTCTAGATTTTAGTTGTGGATTTAGATTAGGTTCCACATATACACACGCTTGTGAGCATATACATGGCATGTTGGTTTGACAGATTATGTGCTCATATTTGTTTGTTTGCCTTTTTACTGACATCTGAACTAATTTATTTTTGTCGGATATTGAACAGATATGCTGACCTGAAGAATAACAGAACTACCAATTACACCTTTAATTTTGATCAGATGCTTAATGATAAGGTGGGTTCACAGAATTTAATGTGTTATATACTGGGAAGAAATTATGTAAGGAACAATTTTTAGTCTATGCATTGTTATACGAAGTTGGGTACTTGGTATAGGATCATATTAATCTTGATGGCCAGTCCTTTGCTGTAATAATGTATTTTATATCGATGTAGTTCTTAATCCTCCTAAATTCCCTTTATCATAGTGCCTCAACTGAGTGTTCCCCATTTCCTTCCCCAGTTAGCCTCTTCTTAAATTTTTGGGTGAACTAGTATTATCTATTGAATAATCTTCAATCGTTCAGTTTACACCTGATTGCCTTTTCTTTTATGTGCAGGGAAATACTGCTGTGTATCTGCTGTATGCACATGCTCGAATATGCTCAATTATAAGGAGATCGGGTAAAGATATAGAAGAATTGAAAAAGGTGGGATACCGTCCTTGAAGTTTTGTAAAAACTACAATATGCCCCTGTTTGGCTCCTCTATTCTAAAACTCATTTTCAACCATCGTGTGATCCACAACTTTTATCAACTTTTAAACCACACGTCATTAATTTTTATTAAATTCTACTAAAAATCTGACTTATAGCTAAACGGAATAGAGGCTATATAAATAGTTTCCTACCTATATTTTTCAATTTGTTATATACTAAGTTTGAGCCCCATTTTGGTAAGAAAATGTATTTTGGAACAATAATTTTTTGAAGAATGTGTGGGTAAAAAAGAAGAAAAGTTTTCGATTTACGTGTAAAATTATTTATGAAAGAATGTGTAGTTGAAAATGAGTTTTGGAAAATGGAATTTTTGAAAAAATGGCCAAACATAGGCTAAATGATTTGTCAAAGGTTAAAATATTATGCCTTTTATTCATTTAGGTCTTAATATGCATTATTCTAAATTGTGAAAGAAAATAATAATTCTCAGTAAGGAAAAATTTCCAAATTTGATCAATCTGACTTGTCTTCAAATTTCAATTTGGTCTTTTACAAGTAGGGTACTTGCATCATTATTTTGTATTCAAACTTGACCTGAACTTCTGACGAGCCTAAGAGTGCCTCCAATTTTTAGCTTGAAATATTTTAGCAAATATGTTAGTGGCAGCTGGGAACATATTCAGCAATCATGTTTAACTGAGCTTAGAAAATAAATTATGTCAATTCACACAAGTTTGAATAACTTACGATTTTCTTAGTTTTAAGTAAAAAGATGGATTTAGTTATTTTGAAGGTAAATCTTATAGTCAAAATAAGTAACATACTTGTTTCCAATATCTTACCATCAGAAGTTAATTATTTAAAACGAACTTATTTACTTGTAACTGAACTTTTAAAGCTTAGATAAACGCATTCGAAGTTCACAGTTCTTTTTAATTTACAATTTGAACAACTTGTTGATTATGTTTGTGATAGGTTGGAACTTTAGAGTTGGCTCATCCTGATGAACGTGTATTAGGACTTCATTTGCTGCATTCGAAGTTCACAGTTCTTTTTAATTTACAATTTGAACAACTTGTTGATTATGTTTGTGATAGGTTGGAACTTTAGAGTTGGCTCATCCTGATGAACGTGTATTAGGACTTCATTTGCTCCAGTTTGCCGAGGTAATAACTTCCTGGGAGATATAACCGTGTCCAAACATGTTGCAATCCCTTGGATGCATTGACATTTTCTTATATTTACGTCATTGTGTTTTTTTTTTTTTTGGGTTTTGCTTTCCTTCCACACTTTGCAGATTGTTGAAGAGGCATGCACCAATCTTTTGCCGAATGTGTTGTGCGAATATTTATACAATTTATCCGAAGATTTCACGAGATTTTATACCAACTGTCAGGTATGAAGCATAAATTTATATTTCACCAAAAATTGAATTACAAATATTTAAGATAATAATTGAAGCCTTTTTCTCTTTCGTAATGATGATTATGAGGGTTGCTTGAGAAGAAAGGGTAGGTATGTTGCTCGCTGGCTTGAGCTATTTATGTGCATATCGAAATGAAATGGTTTAAATAAGAAAGCTAATTCCAAGTTAAGAAACTGAATGAGAAGATTTGCCTTGATGATAGTAAACTCCAACGAGTCCGGAAGGCTCAAAGTTCATCTTGTTTTCCTAAAATCAGTTTTGCTAAGGCTGTAGTGCATAACTGCTGCATATTAATCTGGAATGGAGTTATTGCGATGGAGAAGGGAATTTTTTGAGATTTTTCTCCGATCAAATGGTTTATGCTTGCCACGTGTTGAAGCATGCTCTCTTTAAGTTCCATCTCCCATATATTAGCTGTATTCTTGATTTCCCAAGTCTGGAATTAATAATTTAAGGCTTTATGTGGAAGGCATTTGCTGAGTGGCATCTTTGTCAACACACCGATTATTGTCCTTGGCTGCGAGTCGAGGTGTAAAAATGGACAAGCTGTCCGGATAGGCCTCTAATGCAGATTCTAATTGATTGATTAGACTCGGCCCTCAAGAAAAAAAGGTTTTTATAACTAATGTTGGAAAAAACTTGCAACTCTCTATAGGCCTTGAACGGGTCGGCCAATCTAGGCTAGCCCCAGCTAAGTTTAGCAGGCCTAAAAAAGGGGCCTAGCGAGCTTGATTAGAATTCTACGACTAGGAAAAATTTGTATTGTTCCATATTTTGCTGCTTACAACTTCTATACGTCCGCTGCATCCTACAATATAATGACAGATTCTTGTAAGTGGATTCTAATTACCCCATGATGAAAGGGCTTTAACAAAACAATTGCATGTCTTTTGGATCGTGTTTACTAGTCTTTTCAACCCTTTGTTTGAAATCAATGCAGGTTGTTGGCTCAGCAGAGGAGACTAGTCGACTCTTGTTGTGTGAGGCAACAGCAGTTGTCATGAGAAAATGCTTCCATTTGTTAGGTATCACACCTGTATACAAAATTTGAGCCGTTATGGAATCATGCTCGACGTGTATTTTGTGTTTTTGCTGCAAGTTGGATCACACCTTGTTTTTAATCGTTGAGAATCTTGATAGTGATTAAATGAGCTCTGGCCCTAAGATGGGTGTTTGTAGGAATTATTATTAAATGTTCCTTTTGGTTTGACACCCAAAGAATTGAACTAAATATTTGTTTCGAGGGCAAGCCTTGAGCTTTTATATTTTTGTATTTGGAAGTGTTATTTGACACTGCGTCTGTTCTATTCTACAAATGCACGCTATTGAGTAAAAAGTTCTACGAATTAGCGGATGCTGCGGATCATACGACTTGGAAATGGAGTTATTATTAAAAGTTCCTTTCGGCCTATAAAAATAAAAAAAAAAAAAAATAAAAAAAAAAAAAAAAATTGTTATTAGCGAAATAGCGCAAATGCCAAGCCAATGTTCAAATTGTATTTTTGGTTCAAAACTTTCAAATATGGTGCAAATGGCAAACTTTCATTTTTTAAGCAGATGGTCCATTTGAATGAAATTATTCAAAAAAGGCCGTTTATTATGTGCCTGCAATATAGTTGCTCATATTTTGTTTTTAATATATATATAAAGATGAAAATTTCATCTTCTACCATCCAATCCAGCTTCACCCGACCACGGACCACTTCACACAAAAGCCACGCCTGAATCACAGCTAACACTCAACCGTCGGAAACTATCCTCAGAAAATCAATTTTTGTTCCATATAAGGTGAGGGAAGACTTTAGTGACCTTTGCACTGTCCTCGCACTCCGAATGATCGTCGGACGCATAAATTGCGGAGACCACTCGGGTGTACAGATACTTCATTATAAGCAGGTCAAACTTTCTTAAGCTAAACAAAATATATTTGTTAGATGCAACAGCAAAGCCACGAGATATGCCAACACACACAGTTGAACGCTCCCTTCCCCAGATATGATATCAGAATCCATCGTCCCTTAAACTTTGTCATTTTATATTAATGGCAATACTACTGACAAATAACATCCATAGAGATGATAATCAAAGAGTTCGAATTAGTATTCTTATTTGACAGAAGTAACATACAATCATCAGCTGTTACTACTATACAGTGGAATGGTTTTTAATCATGCAGCAAAACTGGTACAAGGATTATAATAAAACACGGATGGGGAAATTCACGATAGTAATCTAGCAAGTTCAGAGAAAAAACGGATTTGTTGTAGGTCAATCCGTCTGCTATTAGCCACATGGAGTGAGCTTCTTGTTACCTGCACCACGAGGGTTGTCATCTTTCCAGTCGTCCCATGCTCTTGCCTTTTCTTGGGCACCATCATCGTATTCCTCCTCCTCCTCTTCACCTGGCCTTGATTTCCGGTTATCCTTATACCACGAGGAGTTGGCTTCTTCCATAAGCTGCACATTCCTCTCTTGCCATTTATTCATTATTTCCATCTCCTTCAATCCTGCTTCCTCTATGCTCATTGTTGGTAATCTGCAAATTAGTACAAAATTTCAGCGATTAAACACCAATTGCATTTTCAGTAAGGTGGATTACTGCAAAAGTACAATAAACAAGATTTGAACTTTTTTTTTTTTTTTTGCTCTTTTTTAATAATGTCTAACGCCGTTTAGTCCACCCAACCAATCACGCCACAAGAGATTGTCCCATGAGAGTTTATTATCATTTTCAAATCGTTGCGTTAATTTCATTTATAACGCAAACATACCTATAATGAGGCTGGAAAACCTGAGCTGCAATTCTTTCCCGTTCACTTGTTGGGTTTTTGGCCACAAGACTTGTTGGTCCAAAAATCATGGGCTGGTGCTTGTGCTCGTGAGCCTGCGAAACATCAGCTCTCCCCTCTATAACATCTTGAGCGAAAGTAGCACATGTGATTGGAGGTGCAGGTTTTGTGTATCGAGCTCGTGTTGCAGCATTCCGATGCCAGGTCTCGGCTTTCTTGGTGCGCTCGTCAAGAGTAAGCTTTGAAATTTCAATGTCCCCTTCCTGTGGAAAATAGCATATCACCAGGTGCATCTCAATGTCTTAACTGATTATTTAGCATGACATTTGAAAGAAAACTAGCAGCATGTTTGGCTAAGCTTAGAAAGTTTACGTAACATTTAAAATAAATATTTTTTTTAATTGTGGAAGTTAAAAATAAGTAAATTCCTTGTTTTGAGTGCGAGGTAAAGAGTTACTTTCAAGAAGAGTAACTTCTTTACTTAAAACTAATAAAAAAGTAAGTTAACAAACATGTTTGGAGACAAAACGTTACTTAAAAAGTAACTTCACACTTTTTTAAACCTTTTAGGTTTAGACAGACATGCTTGCAATCTGGCACCGCCAATTTTGATCGTAACAAAGTTGACAACAAGCAACATCACATCCTACCCCAAAATTAATGTGCTATACCTGTGACTGCTTTTCTTTTATAGCAGAAAGCATCTCTTCCTCTTTCTTCAGCATTTCCAACAGATCAAAAGCCTTCATACAGTTTATCAAGAGCCTTAATTATATACGAAGAACATGAAAAACAGAAAATAGCAGTAGCTGGGATGGCACAGAAGATGCTGAAAATTTGGACCAACCTTACAGAGCACCAAGGATATTGTAGCCAGCCATGCCTACAGAAACAGTAATAATAAGATTCAGCAAAAATTCAGAGTTACAACGAGGGTGTAAACAACCATACAAATGGATGAAATTTATCATCTTAAATCCTTTTAACCACACAATGTAGCACTTGCATCAATATAAATTAGCCTACTTGAGATAGTAAGTTTGTCAAAATAAGCTTGATATGTAACAAGGATGCAATTTCACAAGGGAAACCAAGTGGTGCTCGGACATCCGTGAATTTGGACATCAACAAGCATTTCCCGAGTAAACAAGCAACCAGTTGAGCCGCAGAAGAAGAAGCCCAATCAATACAGAAGCTCAAAACCATTGTTAAAAGAAATTGTTTTTAAACTGTCCCTTCTACCATCAAATGTAAAACAGCTAACATAGATTTGTTTCTTGTGATAGAAAGTCAAGTTAGAGTAAATTAGGGGAGCATATACTATAAAAAATAAAAATAATGAGTCACAACACATTGAAAGAAGAGCCAGAATATAATACTTCTCAGGAGCACAGGACAAGAACTCCCAAGTGAAACAACTGACCTCTCTTTCTTCTTCTCCATCATCATCAAGCAGATCTTCTTCCCCTGCCTTGACTGGAGTTGATAATGCGGAGGCTCTAGTTGAACGTCCACGGCGTTCCTTCCACTCCTTTATTTCTAGCAATTTGGACTCAGCAGCTTTTTGACGTTTGAACCGAGCAATCTGGAACAGGGTGATATTATTAGTAAATAAAGAGTAGTTTGGCTTCATGCAGCAATAAAAGGCAGAATGTGAAAGGTTAAAGAAGCCTAATAAAATAAAGTAAGACATGGGATCCTTGGAACTTATAACAGTACAATTTCATACCTTCTTAGCCCTTTGATCAGCAAACGAATTACCACCTGGTTGTGCAGATGCTGTTAACTCATCTTCGGGAACAAGATCCATCGCCTCACAAAATGAGAGAAATTCCTAATAGTAGAACCAAGGGAAAACCAAGAATTCATGGCATCACTAAGTTTCGTAAGTACTGCTTTCACTAACAATAAGAAGTTGATAGACGCATGTACAAGCTTTCTTAAACTATGTTTGTGGCGAAAAACTATTACCTTCAGCTTGGCCTGTGAAGCCATAAGACTTTGAATCCTGTCTTCTTGTGCAAATTTCTCCATTAATTCACCAAGATAATATGGCACCTGTATAAAATGTCATAAGATTTAAATGTTATCATTGACCAACTATATCTAAACTTGTTATGGTAATATAAATACATCAGGTTTTCTACAAAAGCTCAAACTAAATCCCCGTTAAGCAATATGTGCTATTTATACAATTTGAAGAAAAGTTGATTATGTTGAGAGAAATAGCAATTCACAAGCATAATTTAGGTTGTAACCACAATCAAAAGTTCACTTCGTTAAAGATTAGCAATAAAAAACACACCCTTGACATCATAAATTTACTACTCATAGTCAAAACCTGATTCGCCGAATAAATCCAACCTTCTAATACATCTCATAGGTGAAGCTTCAGTTTTTATTCTCTTATATATATTATCATCATTTGACATGCATTTCACAAATTCCATTAAATTCCCTACATGAAATCAATAAGCTTCTCATGAATGAAACATAATACTAATGCCTTTTTCAACAAAATATACTTTCAGTTGTAAATTTCATATCTTTTCCCACCCAGTGACGAACCAGCCATCTTTTCCCACGCATGTTGGGCTCAGCCGGAACAGTGGATAGACCGTGGAAGGGAAGAATCGAAGAAGACGACCGGAATATGGTTTTTGTTTTCTTCTTCCTTTTCTTTTTTTTTTTTTCTTCTTTTTCAAGTTTGGGCTTATTTCAGGCATCCAGCTGTGGCCCTTTTTAAAAATAATCAGGCCCTTGAATGGATCCATTACCAATTTACCATTCCCGATGGACCTGATCCGTATAAATTGGGTCCGCCAAATTTAATTTGCAACAACGCGAGATGAGAAAAAAAGGACAATTGAACGAAGATGGGAAGAAACAGAACGCAACGCACACGCAGTCGCAGACGGACTGCACCGCAGTGAGCTCAGCTGGGACTCCAGAGTCCGGACTCCCATGGGTTGTGAGCAGAAAGCCAGGATCCGTCACTGACCGACACCAGATCACCTAAACAGAAAGCCAGAAACGGAAACAGAGTCAACAGATGGATCTTCTAGTGACTGGAGTCACTGGACAGTGAGGCAGTGAGTCTCCTTCAGTATTCTTTTGCTGTTTTACATTTTTTTTTTTTTTTTGAAATTGGTATTATTTTTTACTTATGAGTTATGAATATGTGATTTGGGATAAATAATTTATGTTATAGGAGGCATTGAGTTATGAGTTTTGATTTGAGATTTGGGAATTTATTATTTATGTTTAGGAATTTAGGGTTTAGGGTTAAAAAATCCAATTGAGAAGATGTTAGGCTCAATTAAACCATCAATAACACGAAAAAGTCTCAACCTCAATTCAATGTGGATGATCTTATATTTGACCCAGGGGAATGCCCCCTATTAAGTCATGATCCTAACATCATAGATTATGTTAGGATACTTAGAGAAATGTCTTTGTCAGCCACATAGACATGACTTTCCAAGAAGACCGATGGGAAACGATAATAAGTGTTTTCGGAAAGAATGATTCGTTGAATTCGATTGGTTGGAGTACAGTGTAGAAAATGATGCGGCATATTGTTTGTATTACTACTTGTTCAAACCCGATAGATGAGATCGAGGGGGTGGACATATATTCACTAAAATGGTTGGGATCATTTGTTGAGTAGAGTAATTAAGTTTTGTCTTGATAGACATTTTTTAGTGCCCAATATGGAGGATATTGTAATATTGAGAGGTCGACCTAGGCATACAGCTCAGCAGGTGACTTATTATCATCGCTTTTATGTTGGTTTGTATTGTCATAAAATAGACTCAATCTTGCAAGAGTTGAATGATCGTTTTCCAGAGACAACTACTGAGCTCCTTACTTGCATTTCGTGTTTAAGTCGAAGGGATTCTTTTGTAGCTTTTGATAGGGCTAAATTGTTACGTCTTGCTCAGTTCTATCATTTAGACTTCAATACTGAAGAGCTTTTATTACTTTGACCTCAACTTGACAACAAGTTTCTTATGCTTGTGAGAACCTCAATAGCGTGTAGCTCAGAAATTGGTTGAAACAAGAAGTTCTTGCTATTTTCCATTGGTTTATACGCTGATCACCTTGGTTTTGATATTACCTATGGCAATCAGTAGTGTTGAAAGGGTATTCTCTGCTATGATTCTAATACTTACGCAACAAAATGGGAAATGACTGATTGAATGATAATTTTGTGATTTACATAGAGAGAGATTTTTAGAAAAATTGAGAATGAGACAATATTACAACATTTTCAAAATATGAGCTCATAGAATGCAGTTGTCTAAGTTTACAGTTACAGAGCAAGGTTGTATAGTGTATTTTCTTAGTATTTTGGATTGTATTGAATTATATTCTCATATGTATATAATTTTACGTTTTATTGCATTTACATATATATATCGAATAATTTTTAATATTATTTAATTACATATTAATAAAAAACCTCAATATTACCATCGTTGATGGTTGACGGTCAATGCTAAATGTCCGTTCTAGCTAAACGTAAAACCTGGATCCATCACTGTTCCCACCGAAATATTCAAATTCAGATTACTTAACTAAAAAAATCTCATTTCACACCAAACATCATACAAAGCAGATCACATTTTCACAGATTCTAATTTCAGAAGCTAAAAAGTGGTAAAGAAATTCGTTTAGAATTAATCGAAATTCTCAATTTCTGATAAACACTTGCCAGAAGATATTTGAGATTGGTAGTGCTAATATCATCCTTAGTCTCATTTGACGAAAATAAGCCTAACTTCCCAATCATATCCTCGCATTGCCTCAACAAGTCGCAACCTTTCTTCACTGTTTCCTATAAAATAAAAAAAATAAAAGCCATAAAAATATAAATAAAACCAAAAATAATGAACATTTGAATGAAGAAAAAAACCTGATCGACGGATGATTCAGATGCGGCTTGGTGTATTTTTCGAGCCTGTTCGAATAGAACTGGAAGCGACATCTCCTCCATATTTAATTCGCCCATCGCCGATTTCTTACTAATCTTTAATACAAAAACCCTAGTTTCAAATTCTGCGGAAAGTCGTATGAACGGCTTGGAGGGAGATAAAATCTGGAAAAATAAAATTCAAAAACTGAAACAAGAGCGATTCTGGATGAAAGGGTGAATTTGTGCCGAAGGCGTATGTTAGCCTGCTCGGTGCGCGATACAGAAAATAGCGGGATTGAAAACTTGGAGGATCAGTAATGGTCTGAGCGGAATCTGGATTATATCGCTGAACGGCACCACGAAATTCTAGAATGGCCTAGGAGTTGCCAATTAATCGGCCCAATAACGAATTTCATGTGTTCGGCCCGGTTTATTTGGGCCAGGTCTAGCAACGAGACAATCTCGACGGGACAGTTGAGTCTGCAAAGAGTGGGCCATTTATGATATATAGAGAAAATTACACACATCCCTACTTTTAAATTACCATTTTCAAAAATCATGAATCAAGTTTCATATACAAAAATCAGGTTTAATTAATAATTTAAAAACATTTTTTTTTATATCTATTTACAATAAATTAATTTATATATACTCCCCTCATCTCATCTATCACAAACCCTAAAATCAATTAACCAATTACCTCTCCACTCTCAATTCCTCCTCTTGTCTCTCTGCTCTACGCTGTCGTCGCAATCACGGCCATCGGCTCTTCTTCCTCTCCTCTCTCCCTCTCGTTTTCACTCTTATCCCGCCTCTTTCCCTAGGGTTTTGCAGATCCAATCAGCCCATTCTCCGTCGCCTATCCCTCTGTCTCTCCACGATGCTGCTCTGTCTTCTCCCCTCTTCTTCTTGGACTTTGGTGCCAGCATCTAGTGATATTATTGGTGGTGTGTCGTCATCTAGATCATCACTTTAACCACTTGTTGTAGTGATTGTGGTAGTCACTGGGCAGATCTATTGTGGTGGTTGTGATGGTTGTAGATCTGTTGGGTGTGTGTGTGTAGGTGTGGCGGTTGGGTGTCGGTGCGTGAAGCGACGACCGTGGTTGTTGGAGTGGTAGTGGCGGCCATGGTTCTATGTTTTGGTGTTGTTGGGGTTTTTGGGGTGGTGAGTTGGAGCTCATAAACGGTTGTGTTGGTGTTGGTGGCATCGTCGTCATCTTCCGTCTCGGTGGTGGTGAAGTAGTGGTGGTTTTTTGTGGTGGATGCGGTTTTGGGGGTGGTGAGAGTGGTGGTGGGAGGGTGTGGTGTTGATATGTTGATGTTGGTATTAGGCGGCGACGGTGGTGGTGCCGCTAGTGGAGGCAATGGCGAAGTGGTCACAAATGATTGTGTGACCAATAATTTAGTTGGTTTGCGACCAATAAACAATATATATTGAATTAAATAAATTGTGACCAATACATATTGTGTGACCTAAAAATAATTATATTATATTAGAATTAAATATTTAATGATAAATTGATTTAATAATTCATTTTTTCATAAATAAAAAATTTAAAAACCTGATTTGTAAAATTTGAAACTTGTTTTTGTATTTTTGAAATTGTGTAAAGTAAATACCTTAGAAATTGTTCCCTTGTGTGTGTGTGTGTGTGTGTGTGTGTGTGTTTAACTATAACTCATTTCAAAATTAAGAAATGAGATTTAAAACATTAAGGTCAAAAATCTATACAATTTGATCATAAATTATCGAATTAATTTGTTATAAATTATTTCTGGATTACAAATCAAAAATATTAGAGGTCACGAATTATTCTCAATAACAGATAAAAAACTTACAAATTATCGAATGAATAGATCACAAGTAATTTCTTGATCACCACTTAGTAAATTGTGAGTCAATCACTTTTTTAGGTCACATATTATTTATTGATTACAAATTAATCAATTTATTGATCACAATCAATCAAATAATTGGTCACATTAATCAAATTATGGTTACAATTAATCAAATAATTGGTCACAACACTCCCTATTCGCCACCCCCACAACCAGCGATTCAGTTACGTCCCCCCGCCGTTGCCACTAGCAAAAAAGAATTCCCAAAATCTGCTGTTGGGCACTACCATCACCACAACCGCATGTATCAACAACAACCACCACCACTTGTATCAATAAAAAAACCGAAATCGCCAAGTCTAACAAAATTATCGCCGCCTCCACCTCCACCTCCAGATCTAACAAAGCTACCACCACCACCACCAAATCTAGCTACACCACCTTCAAATCCACACCATTGGATCCATCGTTGATCCAACAAAACCCACCTCCATCGCCAAATCCATCACCATCATTTTCACTTACAAAAACCACAGTCAAAACATGTAAACCACTGCCACCACCCTTCACTGTACGAGGCACCTCGACGCGCAACTTCTCTACGCAGCAATGATGCCGTCAACCGTTGTAGTCCAACAAAGAATCCTCATCAACGCTATGAGCAGCTTCTACGCGAGACGCTGCATAGAGAAGCCCCGTCGATGGTAGTACACGGCTTTGTGGAGTGCTGCTCCGACTTCTGGCAACAACGATGAGGTAAAGAGAGGAAAAGGTATAGTAGAGAGAGAATGGATTGAGAATGAGGAAGGAAATGAATATTAGGGTTTGGGTTTGGGTATATAATTAATCGAATTTTATAATATTATTATTTAATATTAAAATATTGTATTATCATCTGATTTTGTGTATATATAAATTATAATTTTGATTTTTGAAATGCAATCTTTAAAAGTATGGCTCCATGTAATTTCTACTTTTTTCAAATATTTCAATAAAATAATATTTTAAAATATAGTTAATTTTTATGGATTATGGTGGTGATTGTATATATGGAGGTGGTGTATGGTCGTGGGAAGGGTGAAGTGGGGTGGGTGAAATTAGATGGGAAGATTAAATGTTTACTTTTTCTAAAAATTTTATGGGATTTTCTTTGAATTTTTTCCTTTTTTCCATTTTTTTTATGTTTGTTTAAAGAGGATGATAAATTCATCATTTAATTGGCCAAGATTAAGAAAATAACGAATTTTGCTACATTATTAAAATGTTGGATATAATTTATAAAAAAAGGAGAGGTAAAATTGTTATATTTTGCAAATATTGGAAGCGAAAATTATAAATATCCCTTTCTTATTTGTATTTGATCGACAATGTGGACATTTAGATCAATCCTTCTAGAATAGAGCATCACCACCTCGTATTTGAACGAATATATATTTGTTTTTTTCTTGATATACATGAGAGAGAAGCATTACTCAATTCCTAATTGAAATCTAGTTCCCTCATGAGTTGACTTAAGAGAGAATTGAGAATTTGGGGCTTCAAAACAAGAATTAAAAATAATATAAGTCGATGATCTTTTTCCTTTTTAAGATGTGACAGGTGCATTATACATTAGAGTCTGCATAATAAGCAGACGAAACATGAAGGAAAAAAAAAACATACACACACAAAGACTTAAGATTGTTGAATCTGCACATCATCAACCAAAGTCATAATTTTTATTAATTTTAATGAAAAACAACTTTATAACAACTAATGTCTTACTAATGTTTAAATAACAAGATAACATAGAAAAAGCCACACAGACACAGGCCACAAGAACATAAAAACAGTAATGCCTCTCTTGTCCACACCACAAAATGTAGGTACACTCCTCGGCCACAATATAAAACCCTCTTAGTTCTTCTCTTTCGACACCTCGTATCATTTTACGAACATTGAAAGTGACCATCGACATATCACACATGAAAGTGATAACAAATATTCACATGAAAGTGAACATTAGGTCCCCACCACACCCCCTAACTGTTCTTACACACTATTAACCCACCAAATTAAATTATATATATATATATATATATATATATATATATATATATATATATAATTTAATATTAAGATTCCCTACAAGAATAAAAAAATAAAATAAAAAGAGGAGAAAAATGAAAAGTAATAATACTTTGTGGTTAACTTTAAATCCAATCCAGAGGTGGGGATCCGTCCTAGTCGCACATTCCTGATTCCAAGGGCAGATCTTGCCATTAAAAATTAACAAGTGCCTGGCCAATTATAATTTCATAGTTTTGTATAGCTTTTTCTCAACAAATTCCTTCTTTACAGAGCCTCAGAAAAGGGGTGCAATTTTATACATTAAAGTCCACCAATTATCAAGAAAATCCTCAACATTCTCATCACCCTTGTCCCCTGATTTTGCTGATGAACTCACAGTCAGATTCTTGATTGCACACCTTGGTCTCAGCACCAAATGCTCCTCTGGACCATTGGTGATTAATTATATACACATAAATACAATCAAGATAGATATAGACTCTACTAAGTGTCACGGATATGACTTAGGAGATTACTTACCAAGTTTACAATACGTCGACTTCAAAAATCTTCTAAGATCTCTAATCCATGGTCCTATGATCACTCACATTTAATAGAAATGTATAACGACGTGCTTTGTGCGGCTTACTTGTGTTTTATAGCATTCCACATTTTTCCATCCCAGTTCCCATTTTTCCCCATTTTCTAGGTATTAAGAACGTTAGTTAAATTTATTTTTTCTAGGTATTAAGAACATTAGTTAAATTTATTTTCGGAAAAAATCAAGTCCTCGGCAAAGATTTCACATATTAACATTTTTCGGGATTTTTTGGGTATTTTCCCCTATTTTTCTAAATAGTTTTGACAAAAAAACAAAACTAATTTCATGAAAGCATTCGTTGGTTCTCACATTTGTTGTTGTCAAATTTGGGTCATGACAGCATGCTCGAACTATCGAATATGGATACAAAGTAGGTATGGGGATGTTGGTTCTCTATTTACCCCAAATAAGCGTTCACGCTTCTTGCAAATGACGATCTTCCTCATCTTGATCGAGTTGTAGGCTCAATCCATGCGAGATCGACGTTGAAGAGAAATGCTACTTTCCATACCAATTGTCATATATTCTTGCAATACAGAGCAAAATGATGTCATTTTAGACAACTTGATACATTTGCGATAAGTATACAACACAGGGAACATAGAGCTAGATGACCAAATATGGAATTCGGCCATTGAATGAACAGGCATGCATAAGATGTCGTTGGTGCCCAGCTCACGCTTCATATACATCGTCCAAGCTAATCACACTCTGCTAACCCAAAAGTTGCAACCAAGTGACATGCAAAATCCAAGCATGTTCTGCCATGAACAGTAATTACATAATAAAAGGGCAACACGATCAATGGAAACAAGACGAACGAGATCTGACCTTCGCACAATTACAAGAAGCCTGTGTTAACCAGAGGTCGGAACATACCATCCAAGTTTGCAATGCAACAACAGTTAGCAAGTCACATTTCTAAAAAATCAGAAGTGTAGGCTCTACGGGTTGGTCTACTATCATAGCACATATAACTAGGAGAAAGTTTTAGCTTTCGGATAACTTAGTTGTTCGAAGCCGCGGAGTGAGGACCCTCATGAGTCCGATGTCTCGCACGTTATTGAGAAGTTGCTAGGTGAACCCACGAGTCGTATTCATCGTGAACTTGTAAATTATCCTCCATGGTGAAGTGATTGGTCTTGACAACGTTTTTGGAACAAGGTCGGCGGAAAATGACAATTTTGAGCTGGTCGCTGATATGGCGCATTTTAGCAACTTATAAGGTGAATTACAAGAATTAGTGTCGACTTTTAGCTCACGATTACTGAATCTGAATTACATGACCATGTGTTGGTACAAGGACACTGATGTTGTTGCCCACGTCAGTCTAGGGATTATTTATTTGTTTAATTTTTTGGGTTCGTCGGCTTCGTGCCCCCAAAAATTCACAATTTAATTTTTTTCATCATTTGGTGCCCTGTAAATTTGGAAAATGACCCAAAAATGGTCATGTCTACATTATTAGGGTAGGTAACCTATACATATCATAAATTCTGTCTGATTTGAGGGAAAAAAACAATGCAGAGGGTAAATAACTTTTTGCTAGTCTCAACAGGCTAATAATCACTAAGAATAATTGAGTGGTTGATTAATTAAAATCACGGGATGCTAATAAAACAAGTTGTTTTCCTATTCAAACAATGCATGTATTAATCAACTATGCATGGTAAAAATCTTTAATCTTAGTCCGTGTTTGTTTCTCATCGATTCCTCATTTGTAGAAGAAATCCAACCGCAACATTTGACTTGTTCCTCACTATTTTTAATGTCAACAGTCACTTTTCAAAGACAACAGTCACATTTTTTTACTAGTTCTGCACAGAAAATGATAAACAAACAGGATGCTAAATTATGAATATGGTACACCAATTTGTGGGACTATCTAAGTATCTATAGACCGTAATGGTGATGCTCGACTTGACTCGTCTGAGCACAAAGATTTATACTAGTGTAAAAGGTCCACCCATGGGCCCTTCTCGGCATGTAAGTTATTCCCAAGTGGTCGCGGCTGAATTTAGGCCAAGCCTGGCCGAGGCCTCCCACATTAACACCGCTGCAAATCGTACAGAAGCCACCCTGGAAAGATATAATAATGTATGAAAGTGATGGATGCGATATGGCTGTAGTATTTATTCTTTGAACCTAATATTTTCCTAGTATCCATTGGAGACAAAACAGCCAGGTATCTAGCTTTTTTGCTGCTTATTTTCAGAACCATAACCGAATTAGAAAATAAGTGAAAAAGTTGTTTAAAAAAGAGTTCAAGAGTGGGGTCAACCTTCACTGAAAACCAGGGAGAACCATTTCTTTGAAATTTTTATGCTTCTAGTCACAGCACAAGCTTTCTTCTTAACTGATTTAGCAGTATTCCCACGTGTAAAGTCCATGCTTTTGGCATTCTCCGAGGATATATATCAAGATAATTTCAAGAATGAACTGATGAAACCAGTTTCTGAAGTTGGGTTTTGCTGGCTTAGCCAGTTTGCCGCACCCCCAGCCTGCCCACTGGAAAAATTGTTGCTTTAAGCTAAATTAATTCCCTAAAGGGTACTTTTTTTTAGCTAAATTTCATTGAGTTTGCTCTGGGTTATGTTGGTAATGGGAGATTGAAGAATAATTTTGAGAGAATTTGTCGGATTGGCTTGACTAAGTTCATGTAAGTTTTTATATACCCAGAATTTTTGGATTTACAAAATTTGGTTCCATTTCTAGATATTTTTACAGTATGCATTCTTTTGATTTTTCTAATCTTTTAAAGTTATTAGCCCTATTTATTATTGCACTTAATGATATTACCGTACTTGGTATGTGTTTTCAGTTGGTCTTGTTCTTCTTGATCTTTTCTCTGATTTTGATCACATCCGTTTTCTGTTTCTTTCCATTTTCCATCTTTCTTTTATGATTTCTTTGGGCTTGAATTATTTTGTGAAGGTCTAAATTGCTGTTGAATTGATGCTAATTCCCTAATTCTTAAATATAAAAGTAGATTAGAACTTCCAGTTTCTATGTGAAACTGTTAGAAATCATTGATCTTATTATAATTGACTAATGGATGACAAGGGGGTCTCAGGTTTGTTTTTCGCTATATCTGAGGAGAATAGTGAGTATCCAAAGTTTTCGGCATGTCCTGTGCATTGCCCCGAAACATCAAATAAAATCTATTTGAAGAATATTTGACATTTCAAAAGTGTAGTAGATGTTGGATGTGTTGAGTCCAATATCCTGCACATTTTTCCCCTCAGGTTCGGGGGAGGCTCCCAAGGCGAATTTTTTTTTTTGAGTATTGCATGTTACTTCGGAAATTTGCACATATATTAGGCCATCCTAATATATTTCTCCTATATAAAGGATACTAGGGCAAGCCTTCATTTATTGTACCATAGCAGAGAAAATAGAGAGATGCGAGTCCAAAACGCATTGCAATTTTGACAGTGATGCCTGATGCAATAGCTATTCTTGCTCTCTTTTTATTATTTTGTCCATGTTTAAGCCCCCATTATTTAAAACTCATTTTCATCTACACATTCTCCCAATAGAATAATTTTGCACATAAAATCAAAAACATTCCACACTTTATACCCACACATTCTCCAAAAAATTCACTTTTTACAAAATCTATTCTCAAAAAATGGGGTCGAACAGGGGCATATGAAGAATTGCTCTTGGTTATATGGATTATTCGTTTTAATCCATAAACAGTAGATCTAACTGTCAGTGTTTATAATAGAATGATGGAGGAAAAGGGGTCTGTGGTTCTTTTTTGGCTATGTTCGAGTAGAATACGGATAGTTCGTAGGCTGTCTTTTTGGCATTTCTAGCGCATTTTGTACATATTTTAATTGCAGTTGAATTGCTACTAGTTGTTTAATAATTTCTCTGTGATATTATCAGTGGTCTTATAATTGAGTAATGGATGAAAAGGAGGTTTCGGATTCGTTCTTTGTTATATCCGATCCAATGTTTTTTGGCGTTTCTTGTGCATTCTTCGCGCTCGGACTCTTGCCAGAGCCTGGTATATGTGACGATAAATGGTCAGAAATAAGAAACAGGATACTTCAAGGAAGTGCTCACCTCCTGGGACTTCTTGTATGGAGAGTTCGGAGAGAAGAAGTCGAGTCCGGGAAGTCTAAGCTTCTCCACAAGCTCAAGAATGCCGAAAAAGAGATCGAAGAATTAAAGAAAATACGAAGTGAAGATGCAAAAGCTAATGAGAAAGTTGTCAGCATATTTGCAGCCCAAGAACAGACTTGGTTCAATGAGAGAAAGAAACTTAGACAGCAAATTGTTTCTCTTGTGAATGAATTGAGAGTACTTGAGATGAAGATGGATAAAACTGTTTCTGAATTAAATGGAAAATTGCAACAGAATGAAGTTTTGATGCAGTCGAAGGATAAATCTGTTGAGGAAGAGGAGACTAGGAGAAGGGAATTAGAGGAAACACAAAAGAAGGCTGAAAACCTGGTGGAGGAGTTGAGAGAAACTGCCAAGCGTGAAGCTCAACGTCACTCAAATGAGATCTCAAAGCACAAGACTGCATTCATTGAGATTGTATCAAACCAACGACAGCTTGAAGCAGAGATGGGACGGGCTCTTAGGCAAGTTGAAGTAGCAAAACAGGAGCTTGATTCAATACTCGAGCAGAAGAAACAATATATTTTGATGACTCAAAAGTTATCTTTGGAGCTTGTAAAAATGCGAAAGGATTTGGAACAGAAAGATCAAATTTTATCAGCTATGCTCAGGAAATCCAAATTGGATACTGCTGAGAAACAAATGCTTTTAGACGAAGTAAAATTGTCGAAATCCAGAAGAAAGCAACTTGAGCTAGAAACAGAAAGGTGGAAGGCAGTTTCTGAGTCAAGACATGAAAGAGATTCCTTAAGAAATATGTTGTCTAAGCATGTAAATTCGAAGTCGGATATACATTCAGGTGGCAGAGGGGCTCATTCAAAAGCAACAAGGCTATTGGACATTGGAAAACCCCGGTCAGAGAAAGCTGACTTTCTTTCCGAGTACAACCAGCCTAAGTTCAGGAAAGGGGCGGAAGCATTTACTCCTCTATTTGACCCACACTCAACTGATGGAAGTGAGGAAAAGAGTAAGATCCTATTCTTGATGTCCATACTCAAATAGATACGCGACCTGATGGGGTCAATGGGCGATCATTAATGCCCGTGGCCCAGGTTGGCGACCTCCAATGCCCTTTGGAGGGGTACCCATCTAAGGTTGGCCCATATAGTTGAGCCTACGTCATAATTTCTGATTTACAAGCACACATAATATTTTCTGTACTAATCTCTCTCCCCGAAAGCAAAAGATAAAGATGTGAACTCTGATTAAACATACTGAATTGATCAATTGTTTCCATTTTGACAAACATTAAGAAGATACAAAAAAGTTTCTTTTATTTTACTTTCAGAAGTGGATCCCATTATCGATTATTTTTGCCTTAACTTTGCCATTTGTAGTGTTCACAGCTGACATTCAGCACTTGGAATATTGGGTCAAATCCGAGGCTGAAAAATGCAAGATTGAAATTGAGGAGAGACATCAAGTTGAAATTGATGCTTTTGCTGAACAACTGAGACTCAAAGACGAAAAAATAGAAGCTTTCCGTTGGCGTTTGTTGAGCATGGAACTGGAATCAAAGAGGTTTCAGTCGCACGTTGAGGGGCTCGATCATGAGCTGGCAAAGATCAGGCAAGATAATCTGAAGTTGGAAGCTCTACTGCTGAACCAAGAAGCAGAATTACATACTCTGAGAGAACAGTTGGCATTGCTGTCAAACCCACCAGATTTCCAGAAAACTAACTTCAACTCGTCTCTGCA
Source organism: Fraxinus excelsior (assembly GCA_019097785.1). NCBI lineage: Eukaryota > Viridiplantae > Streptophyta > Magnoliopsida > Lamiales > Oleaceae > Fraxinus > Fraxinus excelsior. The sequence goes on from CM032629.1 coordinate 9,684,664, forward strand.
CGAGGTAGCTGTATCCCGTGATACTGTTTGGTCGAAAGTCAAAATTATGAAAAGAAAACCCTGGAAAAAAGAGCTAGAAACAAAGATGAAACCTGAGGCAATTTTGCAAGCTGTGGCAATTGAAGCGGAAGATGAAACCCTAGAAAATAAGCATATCAAGGATATAGTTTTGAAACTTGAATCTCCACAGATGGAGATAAAGGAAGGGGAAGTTGCTGCCTTTTCCAAGGATATTGTGAATGCTGAAACTTCAACTTCAATAGGCCTGGGTATAAGTACAAAAATTAATCCTACATGGAAGGTGGATCTTCACGCGCTTGGAGTCTCATACAAAATCAAAAGGCTGAAGCAGCAATTACTCATGCTTGAGAGGTTAATAGGAAATCAAGGAAGTTGTGACAAAGGTGAAAGCAACAACGATGAACAATTTGGGATAAAGGGATTTTATGCACTTATGTCATTCTTGAATAAACAAGTTGATCGATACCAGTCCCTTCAGGGAAAAGCCGACGATATTTGCAAACGAATGGTATGCTCCAACCATAATATTTCCAGCTCTTGTTCAGTTAGACGAGTCACTTTTTTCACTTTGTTTCTCGTGTTTTGATGACAATTTTAAGAATTTCATTTGGCACATAATGGCATGTTTGGTAGGGAGTAAAGAATAATAAGAAATTAAGAAATCCTTTTTATTATACTATCATATTTATCTAATATTGCGTACCAAACATACACCAAACGATTCTTTTCTAACCATAACTCAAATGAATTGCAGCATGAGAATGCCCTGGATTTTGACAGTGGAAGTTCCAAAATTTCTAGAACGGAGGAGGAAACGAGGAAGCTGGAGCACTTCCTTGAAGAAACCTTTCAACTGCAGCGATATATTGTTGCAACAGGGCAGAAACTAATGGAAGTCCAAACTAAGATTGCTTCCAGCTTTATAGGGGACATAGAAGAAGTCGAAAAGCCTGCTAGTTTCGACATGAAGCGATTTGCTGAAACTGTTAGAACTCTTTTCAGAGAAGTACAGAGAGGGCTTGAAGTCCGGATATCTCGACTCATAGGAGATCTTGAGGGAACCCTCGCATGTGATTGTATCATCCATTTCCAAAATAGCGCCGTACTGTGAATTACTTGAAGGAAGAAGCCAATACAAAGGTTCTTAACTTGCCATTTCTCTAATCCTTCGTGGAACTTTTATAGTGAAAAATAAGCTGTTCAACTGTCTTTAAATTATTCATCAACTACAATGCTTATAATGAGTATTGAGTAAATACATATATGATTTAGAAACAGTAACATTGGGGCCGAGCCCTTTCATTTGGAACAGTCATACTTCGTTCTTTTCAAATCCCACATCGCTCGTGGACGGCCTATCTGTAGATTTATTAGCACATCGAGGCACTCTCCTTTTATAAACCCTCAAGATGAATTTATTGACGGGTCCCACTTTTAACCATATCTTCTTTCGCATGTGCTCCCTCAATCCAGTTCTAAATGTCTTCTAAATCAATAAATAGTTGACTGCCGTTTTGAATTTGTAAGTTTATAAGAAATAATTGTGATACTACCAATATGTGTGCATCCCGAGCACGCATGCCCGAGGAGCATATTTGCCTACTAACGATGGGCAACCTCCTCGAGAATCCAAATGTCAGCTGAAGCTCGAGCACGAAGCCCGAGGAGAACTTCCCTCATTTGACCTCGAAACCCGATAACCTCCTCAGGCAAAGTCTCTTCAGGTTCATGCCAGACTGACCGACCATCTTCCTCAAGACTCGTTGACCCCTTATGACTCTCCCTCGCGTCAATGTTCATCCAAACCTAAGAGAGGTGTTTCCTCATTCTGGATGGATTCTCACACCAGAGTCTCATCCTAACCCAAATACCCGGGAAACACAAGACCAACTAAATTATAACTTCCAATTGCACTAGAACTCCTAGGGATCTCAACGTTGTAGTCCTACTAAGAGTCCACCACCTACTTCTATAAATACATCATTTTCATTCATTATCAATGTACTTTTGTACATATATTTTTAGTATATATATTTTCTCTATATTCTTTCTCTGACTTAAGTATTGGAGGAGCGACGATGACACACCTTGACGCCTTTGTTTTAGGTACCGGAAGACCTCGTTCGTACTCATTCTTAGTCGTCAAGCTCGGAATCATCAGGTATGATTTTTAGTAGCATCAAATTGTATATAGTATTACATGTGAATTTGTGTTCAAATTAACTAAGAGATCAAATAAAAATGGCAAATCAATTTTTATTTTTAAAAAAAGGCTAACTCAAATAGGATCGAGTGCGACAAAAAATAAGAAAGTGTAAAATTAGTGCTACATATGAAATATTAATATGGTTATACACATCATTTTAGTGTCATTTATGTCAATTTTCTATAGCGAGAGAGAAAAATAAGGACTAATTCCGCTCAAAGTTTGATCTGCATACTTCCTGAATTTTGGGCTCACGCGCTCCAAATTCTAAGGCAATTTATTTAGGAAAAATTTCATAAGAGATTAAGTATAATTCATTTTAAAACTAAGTAACAAGATTTATTATTTTAAAAATTAGATATTAATTGAATTTTATTTATGAAATGATTAATTATAAATATAATTTATTAATTAAATATATTATTCTCACAATAATGTATTTATAAGTTACGACTTATTTTTCGATCACATATTATCTAATTGATTGATCACAATTTATTTATCAATCACAAATTTTATATGTCACGACCTATTTCACTATCACAAATTATCAAATTAATTAATCACAATTACAAATTTAGTCACAATCATACATTCATCTAGGTCACATTTTTTGTTGGTTACAAATTAACAATGTATTAGTCACAACAACCAAATAATTGGTCATAACCACTTTTCCCTCCCCACCACCATAAGCACCACCACCTCTAGAACACCACCACCTTGTTGGTCACCACATCACCCGCGAAACCACCAAACCATCATGCCCCAGCATATCACCACTACACAAAAAACACACTGCCATCGTGACCGCCTTTTCATCTATCTCCATTTATACGATACCATACCACAACCACCATCCCCATCAAAAAAAACTTACAAACTCGCTGCCACTATCACCACCACCACAAAAAACATGCCACAAAATCACTATAAAAACCACCAAACCATCACGCCCCAGCATATCACCACTACACAAAAACACACTGCCACCGCGACCGCCTTTTCATCTATCTCCATTTATACCATACCATACCACAACCACAACCACCATCCCCATTAAAAAAAAAACTTACAAACTCGCTGCTACTATCACTACCACCACAAAAAACATGCCACAAAATCAAAACATACCACTATAAAAACCACCAATCCATGTGTACCAGACAAAAAACACGATCTATGTACTAGCTATCTCCTCTATCTCCATCTATACCATACAACCATTGGTGGTCCTGGGGGGTCACGTGACCCCACAAACTTTTGAGTTTTTTTTTTTTTTTTAATAAAGTCATGTTTGGTATCGATTGAAATCTAAATTTTAATTTAAATCAAAGTTAACAATTACTTTTAATAACATATTTAATGGAATCCATGACTATTTAACTTTTATCAAAATTTACTAAAAAATTGATTTTAATCTCCACCAAATAAGGATAAAATCACAATAATTTGAATTTTTCTCTTTTCTCTGGCTCTCTTTTACTCTTTTCCTCACGTCTTTCAACAAAATATTAACACTTCTAATTTTTTAAGATTTGTATATAATTTCTCTACAAATTATCACATTTACTACAAATCTTAACTTTTCAATCAAATTTTCAAGTAATTAGAATCTAATTTTGCATTTTCTCCTATCAAATTGTGTATATAGAATGTGTTCGAACTCATATATCCAATTTGACTTATATATAATGAATTTTGTTTATTTGAATGATTATTAGTATTGAATATTAGTTATATGTTTTTCCTTTCGATTACTTGAATTGATTGTTTGTATCAAATATATTATAAGATTTTTAAGCGTAAATGTGCATTTTCTTGTGATAAAAAAATTAATAAAATGACTCTTCGAAATCAAATGGATGAAAATGCTTAGCAAAATATTAATGAAAATATGTTTTTTAAATGTAAATCTACATTGTTCAAGTCATAAATGAATCATTCAAAAATTAAGAACAAAGTATTCAATAAGTACATGGTTTGATTGTACCCACTAACTCAAAATGTCTGTGTCCACCACTGCATAAAACACCACCCCCACTAAAATAATACCCTCAAAAACCACCACAAAATCACTACAAAACCATTGATGTGTGTACGAGGCGAAAACCGCGATTTTGTGGCTAGGCAAAATCACTATAAAAATCGCCAGAGAAACCACTGGATTGAAAGCCAGCAGAGGCATAGCACTGCGCGAAGAGACGTAGCGCAAAGTTGCTCAAAGATGTGCATCCTTGGGCAGAGGAGCCGCATCACGCCTTCGATGCCGTGTCCCAATACCAGAGGTTCCATATCGCTGGATGTGGTGTGTTTCTGAAGAAGGGAGAGATAGGGTTGTTGAAAATGATTTAAGGTTTGGGTAGATGAGGGGTGGGGTGGGTTGTGGGGTCGATGGGTTCTATAGATTAATTCAAAGGGTGAGCCTACTAGAACATTTGGGCTTACATAAGGGTGTCCATAATAGACACCCGGCACCTCCCTATTGGAGGGAATACCGGCCCCATCGACACTCTCTCCAATAGGGGGGGCGCCGGGTATCCATTATGGAAATCCTTATGTAAGCCCAAATGTACATCTAGCATTTTCCTAATTTAAATTAGGTGGGTGAGTATTTTGGTGGGGTTGAATTTGTAGATTATTTAGTTTTATAATAATATTATTAATATTTAAAAATTATATTATTATCTGATTTTGTATAAAAAAAATTTATATCTGAGTTTTGAAGTTAGAACTTAAAAAATCTGGTTTGGTGTAATTTCCACATTTATTTAGCTCCCGTTTGAGTCCCATTTATAACAAAAAAGAAATGAGTTTTGTAATAGTAATTTTGTGGATATTGTGTAGTTAAAAAGGAGAAAAAATTTTGAATTTACATGTAAATTATTATATTGGATGAATGTATAATTTAAAATGAATTTGAGAAAAAAAATGTTTAGATAATGAGGTCAAACAATGGCTTATAAACACTAGAATAAGCAATTACGGACTAAAATTGAATCTTGACCGATGGTTTGATAGTTCGTGTTTGGTTCAATTGAAAAGTTGATTAAAATTTAAATCAAAATCAATCATTAATTTTAACCATATATTTTATGGGTTTCACGAATTTTTTTTAATCAAATTTTCCGTTTTTCATTAATTTTATTAAAATCTATTAAAAGTACGATATGTGTCTAAATCAAACCGGGCATAGTCCCTCGTTTGGTTCTATTTTTCAATGTTGATGAAGAAACTGGAATATTGTGTATGGTAGGCTCAGGAGAATGAATGATTGTCTAGAATAATTTAAAGTAATAATAACTTCGAATAACGTGGTATGTTGTGCATTGGACCCTTCATTTGACTTTTGAGCCATATTCTGTTCACGCCTCTTTAATTTCAAAATTAATGGGATAATTGAATGCATTCAAAAGTTATGTTTTCAATAAAAATTTAAAAATAGACCAGTTACTATTTTTGATAAAAACATAACTGCTCTCATTACTTAAGTTTTCTAAAAAGAATTAGGTAGAAGTTCTAATTTTCATGAGTGATGGAGGTGTTTGTAACTCCAGTGGGGATAAATAACATTACTCTGAGTGATGCTAAGTACTCACAGACTGCACACAACCGGGAGGGAGAGAGGGGGGGGGGGGGGTTGCCAATTTTTTATTCACATGGGGTCAGTGGGGATGAATAACATTACTCTGAGTGATGCTATGTACTCACAGGCTGCACACAACCGGGAGGGGCTTGCCAATTTTTTATTCACATGGGGCCCATCCCCATGTGTGATAAATTCAAAATCCTGTAAAAATTCCTGTTAAATTTTGTCTGTACTCATAGTTTTATTCAAATTTCATTAGAGTGATGCTATTTAGCCTCACTGAAATTATAAGATCAATATATATGATATTTAATGTGACATTAAATGATAAATATAATAAAATAAATTATTTAATCATAATTTTCATTTAACGTATCACATAACACTACATATATTGGAGTGCTACGGTAAATATCCAAAATCGGATTTTATTTATTTTCTTCTCTCGGTAAAATGAGGATGTTTGTTAAACCATCTGCATGTTTTTAATTGGTATTCACCATGTGGTTGTTCAAGAGGCTCGAATTCAAGTCGTCCTCAACCTTTAAACCAAGCTAGAGTTGATTATGATTACAGTTGTGCTATGCTCAACCTTGGTATGTCAATTGGGAACGAAATTGAATAACATAAATTACACAATTAAAATGTTTTTAGGCTTATTAGCACAAAACGCTTCTATGTTTGGCCTTTAGTGTGCAAAGCGCCCATGTTTTTTTTTTTTTTTGGCCAATTTTCACCCATATTTTTACATTTCATTGGGGAAAACGTTTTTTTCTTTAATTTTTATTCAATTTCTCAATTAAAAATTATAAAATAACAAATATACTCTTATATTTAAATAAAACAAAAGGACAAATAAAGAACAAAATGCAATCATGCTCTTAATTTTTTTTTAAAAAAACACAAATAAATTCCAAATAAATTAAATTTAAAAAAAAAAAGGAAAATTCATCCTCTTCTTCCCCCACTCCCACCTCTCATCACGAAACGAATCCAAAAAATAGAGTAGAGGATGTAGAAATACTAAAAATCAATCTCTCATATTTCTATTTAAATGATATAGAAATACTTAGGTTGATTTTAGGATTAAACAAGATAGGGTTTGTCTTCTCGTTATTGCCTGTGACGTCATTATTGACTTCTGTAGGTTTTCTTGAACATGGACGACTTTTCTGCAGGTGGTGCACACAGTACCTATGATGGGGCACGACATCTTTTGAGCACCTTCATTTCTTGTCATCCGTTCGCTTGCACCTTTTTGGATGACCAGTACTCAAACATCAATACCAAGAAAATATCTTTTTAAAATCCACATCTAATAGAGTACCAAAAAACTAAAAAGAACAAATCATCGAAGAAAAAGAAGAGTCGATTAACAGGAAATTGAAGGGTTTGGTGGTGCGAGAAAGAGAAGATCATCAGATACATGAGTGAAAATGCAAAAAATTGAAACGTATAAACGTTTTACATACTAAAGACCGAACGTAGGGACGCGCTAATAAGTCTTATAGATCATGACTTGTCTTTCGAGCTCATTTCTTTGAGCAGATGTAAAATGATACCCCTTATTTGTAGCCGATTCATTCCTAACTAGGTTCACACAATAAAACAAAATCAACTTTTGATTTACACAGCAAGAATAATGAAAGAGTGACATGAGGATTTGAAGGCGGTGGTTGTGGATGTTCTATCGATATCTCAAGGAGAAAAAATGTTAAAAAGCTGCAAATTTCTTGCAACCATTGAACCACCGCCTCCGCCGTGTATACAACTAGACCAACCACCACTAACACTGTTCTCCATATCCCTTCAAGACAAACATTTTTCCAAAATTGGAAAATTACCCCCAAAATTTATGGAATTTGAAGGACCAAGAAGTACTGTTTTTAGTTCTTGGTAAGGGTAGGGGATAGAGGGGGGATGAAGAAGATGATTTTTTTTTTTTTCCTTTTTCCTTTTTAATTTAATTTATTTGAAATTTATTGGTACATTTTTCAAAAAAAAATGGGAGCATGATTTCAATTTATTTTTTATTTCTCTTTTCTTTTACTTAAATAAGAGTGTATATTTGTTATTTAACAATTTTTAATTGAAAAATTGAATAAAAATTAATTAAAATGACGTTTTCCACGTTGAAATGTAAAAATATGGGTGAAACTGTAAAAAAATTAAAATGTATGGACGTTTGCACACTAAAAATTAAACGTAGTGACATTTTGTGCTAATAAATCCTTATTTTTAAGATAAGTCATCTAAACATGCTCCTAATTTATGATTTTTATTGCATACAATAATAATAATAATAATAATAATAATAATAATAATAATAATTTATATTGGTATGTCAACTGTCACGTGTGAACAAATCAGGAAACGTGGCAAAAAGAAAAGTTGTCAATCACACCAGCCTTATGTGGGACCCTTCCGCCATTCACGGCAACGATTACATTCGTCAAAAGAAGTTCTAAAATAACTTTGGAAGGTTGACCATATCAAAAGTATCATTTTGAATTAATTTCTTATTATTAAATTACTGAATAATACCCTTTTAATTGGTTTTTGTATATCATTAGCCCTTAGGGCACATTTTCAAGTAGTAGAAGGGGAAGATGGAAAAACTCCAACTTTGCTTAAAACTATCGCGTCAAGGGTTCGAATTCTGAAATATGGATTTGACCCATTGGATAAGTGCAAGTGTACAAGCAGGCATAACCTGCGATTTACCTCATTCACCAAGGCCCATGACAAGGCAGGTGGCGGCCGTCAAAATTGTGTTTCATCCTTTTTATTTTTTTGTATATCATTGATAATACGTTCCGGCAATGGAATCACGCCCTAACTACAATTTTAAGGACACGTCCTCGTGTGAAGTACAAGAAAATTAGTATATAATTTTCCAAATTTTCTATGTCATCTATTTATTTATTTTAATGAAAGTCATTTTTATTTTTTGTTTCCAACTACTAATTTGTAATAAAAGTCAAAGTGATTTTCCTTGTTTGACTTTCAAGTTGGTAACAAGTTAGTGTTAGACATACACTCGTGTTAGATTGTCACATGCCCCATCAGATATTTTGTGGAAAAAACTAATAGATTTTATTTAGAGTAATCAAATTAATATCCCGTTTTAATGTTTTTTTAATATAAAATATAATTTGATTAAAAACATAAAATTTCAACTTAAGTTGATTGACTATCGATGTCGTATTTTAGGAAATGAATTTACGTAAGGATAAAAATCTTGCACTCTTTCAAAACTTTTCATGTTGAATTGTCTAATGAAAAAAAAATCATGTAAAAATGGTTAATTTCATCGAGTCAACCGATGTAAAAGGTTTTTGGAAAATCTTACAAATTCAAAAGACATTTTCCATTCATAAAATTACAAATATGAGTTGAAAAAAGATCAAAACAAAAAATTCTCGGCCCTTGTTTGGGCTCCATCAATTTTTTTTTTCTTTTTGAAGAACATGCATTTTGTAATAATAATTTTTTATGAATGTGTGATTAAAAATAAAACAAGTTAAATTTACGTATAATATTATTTTATTTTTATTTATTTTGATAACCGTGGATGTCGGAGCCAACTTGCGCGTCCCTCGATTAATCCCACGGGACCCTGAAGTTTACAGCCGCTTCTCACCTCAGTGGCTCTGAACAGACTCGAATTGATGACCATTGGGGAACAAACTAAGACCTGACCAATAGAGCCACTCTCAGGGTTATTATTTTATTGAAGATCGTGCAAAAAAAAAAAAAAAAAAATTGCTCCCCCTGAAAGGGGACCACTAAAGAAGCAATGATTAGAGAAGAGTAGAGTTATTGGCTTTGCAACATTCGCCCACTCCACACCAGTATATGCTCCAAAAAAGTGCACTCTCACCTAAAATGCCTCAATTCCCTTTACCTCAATGCCAATTCAATTGGTGTCTTTTCTGCTGCCATTTCCCCTCTCTGCAAATTGCTTATTCCCTCAAACCTCAAATACCCCACAAAAACCAAAAAACTCGTTTTCCTTTCGTTTAGTCAAAATCTTTGTACCAAACAACATTAGTCTGTGTCCGTAGATGGGCCTATATATGTTTTCTTTTGCCTTTCTTCAAAGCCGCACTCTGTGATCAAAGTTGAACGTGAAAGTGGGTGCCGGGTTTATACTTTTATACACCATCTCTACAAAAGAACATAAATAAGAAGTTATACATCGTTTTTGTTTGTGGGTTCTTTATTGATTGCTCGGAAAGTTCAGAATTTACAAGTTAAGGTGAGTTCTTTATTAATTTCTTTGAATTACATTTAGTAGAATCATAGTTTAAAATTTACTTTGTAAATTGATGAATTTTTGTTGTCTTTTGGATATTGAATGCAAAATTGCAACCCTTTTCATGTGTTTTTAGCTACTGAGATTTATACTACTTTATGTTGGAATATACTTGTGTGGTGAACAATGCTGTACTGGGCAAGAGTGGCTTTTTGGAATCCTAGAATGTTATTGGCTTTGCTATTCTGAAGAAGTAGATGAAGCATAGACTACAGAGCCGGAACTCGGCTTATGATTTCCATCATATTAAATGTGGAGCTTGAGCTTGTTGGAGAACAATACATCTTAAAATCTCACTCAAAAGGTGCTAGGAATCTCATTCTATATAAGGATTTTTGTAGTTTTGGAGGTTGCAGCTACACGAGCTAATAAAGTTTCGTTCTTAATTAATTCGAGGTCAACTAGGAAGTAGATGAAACTATGAAAATAATAAGAATCATGCTACATGTACAATATTGGTTGACAACATCTTTTTTGACATTATCATATCCATCCATTTTAAAAGACTGTTTTCTACATCACATACTAGGATCTTGACAACACATGGTTGTCAACCAATGTTGTACACTTAGATTTATTCAAATAATATCTTGGTTACTGTAGCTTCTGTTTAACATGATATTAATTTGTAGTAGGAGTTTTGTTTATTTCTAGTGCCCGAATACAGGACATGCCCCATGGTGTATCCAACACATATCAGAAAAGTGTCCATGGCATGTTAAAATTCAAAACAAAATACTTAAAAAATAGGATATTCCTACAGTTTGTCTTGCATGTCCTGAGCCGTCCGTTTTTTAAATGTGTGGGATACGGACACGCCACCCTTCTATGAGTGCTGAAGTTTCATAGATATCTTAAGATCATAATCATGGCCTTTAATGTAGACAGGAATGTTTGTTACAGGATAAGGACTTTCTAGCTACCATTTAGTTACTCTTCCATGGAGACAATGAGCTCAACCGTTTCGATGCCCTTCCCTCGGGAGCCAACCAGTTATGATGAGATTTCTATGCAACAGAGCATGCTCTTCTCTGATAGCCTCATGGTATTTTTATATTCTTTACTTCTATATAGCTTGTGGGGACTCGCTCCAACCCCACCCCCAGAGTTCGTCTCACACAAACATAGGCTTTTGCTCTGCATATATTTCAATGTCATTTTTTATCCCTAAGTAGGATTCTAGGATGAGGAAAACAAAATCTAAAGAAGAACTTGAATATGACAGGTGGTGCTGGTCACTGGTTGTTCTCATGTTGCATCTTATTGCAATTATGATGAAAATCTTGATATTTCAGTTTCGTTTTTTAACTAGACATACATTCAAACATTTTTTATTTTGATCCTCATGAATGTGGTTTCAAATTTTCACATACTCATTGCATTTGTTTGTTCAGGATTTGAGAAATCTCAGGAAACAACTTTACTCCGCTGCAGAATATTTCGAGTTTTCTTATACCAACGATGACCAGAAACATATGTGAGTTGTATATTGAAGAATTTTGTGTTACCCATTTGTGGTCAAATCTTTTATTTGAAGAGGATTCTGTATTGACTCTAGTTCTTTGAAAATATTTTTGAATGTACAGAGTGGTGAATACATTGAAGGATTATGCCGTCAAAGCTCTTGTCAATACTGTAGACCATTTGGGCTCCGTGTCCTACAAGGTGAATGATTTGTTGGATGAACTGGTTGACGAAGTTTCTGGAACAGAGCTTCGGTTATCATGTATCGAGCAGGTAACTATTCCGAACATGTTTGAAAACTAAGGAGTTACTTAAAAGTAACTTCTACGTATTATGAGTAGCTAAACATTATACTAGTATGATGTGAAGAGACGATGATGTTTTGTTTAAAGACTCTCCAGACTGGATGGGAGAAAGTTATTTTCGCCTTGGTTCTTTATTGCATTTACGTGGTTTTTCTCAGAAGTTAAGGACATGCCAGGAGTATATTGATCGTGAAGGCATTTCTCAGCAGTTACTCATGATAAACGCTCCCAAGTACCATAATCGGTACATCCTGCCAGGCAATTACGCTGAACTGTGATAATTTTCACAATGTTTTTCTTTTTATGCGAGTAGAGAGATTTCAGTGTTCGTTTATCAACAAGTATTTTGATTTTTCTGTTTAGCGGGGGAGACCATGCAAGGTGCCATCCATACTAGGTCAAATTACCAAGGATGTAACCTAGACGATGAAGATGACTGGCATCAGTTGAAGAATGGTAGTGCACCATTTGCCGTATTTTCTGTTGCATTCTCAAATTTGTTCCACTATAAACTTTTTGGCGTAACCAGGGGCAGAACTACCGGGTCAATTGGCAGCCATCCGCCACTGGGCATAACTGTGTATTTTTTTTCACAAGAGTGACACTATCTTGATAGATTAAGTAAGGAGCAAGGAATAGAACTCAATTAATATGGCTTGTCATAGTTATTAAGGATCTAGATATTTTAGACTTTCCAATATATCTAGCAATAATTAGAACAAGGGTTGGATAATTCACTTAGACGACCATTTTAATTTATCGAAAACAAGGTTTAATTTGTTGTCATGTATCACTTGTATATCTTATGAGCAAATTCTGTTGCAGCTATTCGAGCTACAATTGGAGATACTCCATCATCTGTATTCACGTAAGTTCTATTGCTATGCATTGATGTTCATCTTATCTTACCTCTTAAATTTACGTGATAACAAAGATGTATATCTTGGTTGATTCACAGTAAAGGACGCTCTCCTTCACCATCTCCACGACTTGCTCAGCAACCCAGAAACTTCTCGTTCTCGGGCACCATCACCAGAAAAGATATAGGTTTGTTCCTGCCATTTTTTTGGGGTTTCAAACCAAAGTCATTATTAACCTAGTTTTCATATTTTCCACTCTTTGGAGTATAACGATAAATTTGTTATTATTCTTCTGCTCGTCACGTTAATATATCAGAAAAACGAACAATGTCACCACTCCGGTTTCCCCTTTTGCGTTCGGGATCTTTCTCGAGTAAGCCGAACACACCAAAAAGTTCGAGACCAACAACCCCAAACCGGAGTCGGCCAACCACTCCAAATCCCTCGTCTGGAAGACAACAGGTATTCTTTTCTGTCAATGAACTTATATCATATACTTCAATTTACATTTACTGTTTCTGTTGACAGTACATATTGGAACCTCGCAAATCTGCTTCAATGCGCATCTATTTCGATAAAGAAAGCCCGAAAGATATAGAACAATCTCCGAGCAAAAGTAAACGTCTTTTAAAGGCATTGCTCAGTCGACACAAGTCAAAGAAAGACGAGATGTTGTACACTTATTTGGATGAATATTAATCGCAGGAACAGAAACGAGAAGAGATATGAGGAGCAGGGAGATTACTCTATATTTGCTTTGCCATTTTTTCTTGAATCCCATTATAGGGTTGTGTAATTTTGTTTTCTTTCCAGGTTTCCATTTTCACCTTCCATTTTCACAATGAGTTCAGCATAATTGTAATTGTAACCTCTCTCTAATATAATATAATGTTTTAAGTATTAATGGTATTCGAAGTGACCATCTAGCACGTACCTTTTCCACCTATTCTTATGCAGGAGACTGCATTTTACAATAGTGTGTACCAAAAAAGAAGTTAAATTTTAACTTTCGTACCGTATAGCGGTCCGGTGTTGTGTACCAAACATCCCCCTGGAAGATCGATGATACAAAACTTCCAGTGATTAGAAGGAAAGAAACGAATTAGACTCTCTTATGCATGCAGATAGGGTATAAATGGTAATTTCAGCACTAGAAATGATTAGAGCAAATTACCAATACAAAAAGGCCACACCAGTACTCGCTTATGAAAGAGCAGGTTCTACCTTGACTGGTTTTAGAATCCTCATGGCTCTACATAAATGCTTGAATACCAATTCCAAGTGACCATAAAAGTATAATAGCAAAATACGTAGCTTTTTTTCGATGTTGACCATGAAGGAAAAACAACCTCGTCGCTCGTCTCCTGCACTGCAAAATGATATCCGAGTAGCTTGACGCCCTGATAAAGGTGTCACATTTGAGTGTTTCCTGCTTTTGGCTATGGTATATAGATCAGAAACAGGAAAAGGAAACACTTGGGAATGACCATTTCTTACCAGTGCTTTTCTTAGGCAAGTTTGTCCAATCATACAAACTTATGGCACTCTCTGATGCCTTGATCAACTCAAAAAGAGCATCATTAACCTGAAATTTCGATTTATGTACATTATTTACTCTTCAAATTACTTGAATTCAACTATTTTATTCGTGCAAATATAAGCAAATTTACAGTACTCGTATAATAACAAAAATGCTTATTACCTCTTCAGTTCTCTCATGACTCACAAGATGCCCACCATGAAGTTCAACCATTCTCGCAGAAGGATAAAGTTTCTCCGTTAGCCTCTTCGCATGGCTCAACCGAGCAATGATGTCATGTCTGCGCCATCAGAAATATCTGGTATTGTCATCTTAGCAGATGCAGAGATGTTAGGCTAAGTTAAAAAAGTTTATTTGTATAAAAAAGTAAGTCTTCAAATAACTTCTTAATTGGTCATAGTTGAAAATAAATAAGTTACTTATTTTGATAGTAAAATAAGAGTTACTTTCGAAATAAGCGACTATTAGTTTCTTTAAGCTTAGCTAAACTTGCTCTATCAGATCATAAATGGGAGAAATTCGTTACACTTCGGCACTTTGTTTACCTCCCGTGAAGGACTAATACAGGAAATCCGGCAGCTCGGATAGATTCAAACTCTTTTATTGACATTTTATGTGTCCAACATGCATTTTTCTGACCTTCAAATCCATTAGTTGACTGCATACCAGTTGCTGATAAGTTTTTAACATATTCCTGCAGAATGTAAACCAATAAGGATGTTGAATAACGCATAGAAACAATTCCCTAAGAAATACATTTTTGAGCCCAAAAAATAATACTGGATGAAGTGTGATGTAGATAGAAGATGTAACCAACATAATCGGATCTACATTTTTGCTCATGGGATAAAGTCCTGTTGCAAGTCATTTATGAAAATTTTACAGTGTCTTGTTGAAAACAAAATTTGAAAAATGAAATGTAGCAGTTCAACATCCAACCCGAGCCTCCAGTCTGTTTTTAAACCACCAAGTCACAAAACTCGAGGCCAAAGCTATAGTATTGTTTCTAGAACCTCTACACATAATCAACCTTCCCATCGACTCTTAGGAATTACTTTTATACGTTGATCTGCTTACTATTTCTTACTTTGTATAATATAGATCTTCTCGTTTTAAGGCCAATGTACCCTTCAAGATATTCCTGTACAGAAATGAACCATGTAATTCAACTTAACTGTAATCATATCACAAAACAAAACAAATGTATTCTAAAGTTAATAACATATATAGACTGAATAAGAACCAAAAATGAAAGAAAAGAACTGAAGAAAAGGGAATGCACTCTCTTTTAGTGGGTATCTAAATCAACCTTTGTGTAGTGGGTGTCCAAATCAACAGCTGCCCTCTGCTCAGGAGTTTTTGCCCTCAAAAACCGGATTGCAATTGCCAGAGTTCGACAATTGAGCTGAAAGAAAAATAATAATAATAATAATAATTGAGAATTCATCCAAGTTGGAAAAGATTTTCCCATCAACCTTGAACAATTTCGTGACCACAAATTTCACCAGTAATATGAAAAAAGAATCTCCGTATGCAAACACCAACAAAATCCCAGAAGAAAAGTGAATCTAAATGGGATGTTTATTCTTCAGCGAAATTTACCGAATAATCAATTCGAAATAACAATGTCCAAACAAAGAAACTCCAATGGCGAAAGTGAATACAGTTATAATCATAATCTAATAATTACAACACAATTATGTAGAATCCACAAGTAGGAGTTACAGAGGAGCTAGAGCTAAAGTTGAGTTCAAACTGGATTGCCTTTCTAAGACCAGCTGGGATTAAAAGGAAAGCTGAGCTTTGCCATCATGCTATTTCCAACAAAGGAAACAGAGTTAGGGGGCGCTGCAGTAATACAACCTAATGTTGTAACATCTGTACACCTTGTATTAGTTAACTTGTATTGCATGAAATCATCCATGTTGCCGTTAAAAAGGATTCATACCTTCGGTATACATTCATAACCTCCACCAGTTACATTCAACAAAGCCAAAGACGAAACTCTATCAGGTGCAAGTGCAGCCAACTTACAAGCTATCATAGCTCCTGCATCATGTGAACTTGATGCGGTCAAATTAATATCATGCACGAGTACGACTTATAACTCATAACAATATTTTTGGTCACTTTTTTGCAAGGGAAAGTTTCTTAGATTAGACAGGTCATTGTTAACAAGTTAACCTGATTGACAGCACAAAGGATGATTATTCACATTTTTGAAATTCAAGAAATAATGATTTGATTATTTACCACTCTTAGAAGGTTGTATCACAGTGCTAATTTGATCCCCACTATGAATTATAAACATGCATAAGATCAACGATTAATTTAACCACTAGGGGCTGAAAACTTGTATTACCAATCTGATCCTCCCTATCGACACGTAAAGTGAGTTGTGCCAAATTATGGACCTGGACACCTAGGGAGGCACGATCTTTTCTATTTCATATCCAGCCGACCCTAGAAACAGTTGATCCAGAGTAGGGTCTAGTAGCAGGGAAGCACGTCGGGCCCAACATTGGCCACGTAGTTGAACCAGGCTCCTGGACCAATGAAAAACATTTTTCATTCAAATTTTAAGGCAAAAAATTTTGGCCACTAGAGTCGACCCATCCACGTGGACCGTGAACCTAGGGCCTTGGCCTGCATGGCTCACAAACTTTCCCTGGTCGGCCCTTGGCACTAACATGACTAGGCCAATATGGAAACTTACCTATTCTAGACAATAATTAATGAGTAATGATATTCCCAGCACCAGTCCATGTGGCAACTGCATTACATTAAATGATATATTCACTTATATACAATGTCACATTATTCATTTAGTTGAACCTATTAAGTGTGGCCATCAGATTGCTGCATTAGTGTAACTGATACTAGATAACATTATTTATAATAAATGTCAAGGATAAGTTGAAAGTTTAACAACTCACCCATTGAATGGCCAAAGACATGGGCTTTTTCCCAACCCAAGTGATCCATTACTGCTATTGCATCTTTTGCCATAACTTTTGTCCTGCCAAACAGACATAATCCCATTTGTTAAATTTTAGCAGAAAAGTTATTTTAACGTGAGTAAATTTTAAAAATTAAGGGGGAAAAAAGGGTAATCATCCAAATACATTCTGAAAAAACTTTTATTTTTAAGCTTAATCCAAACGTGGTAAAGAAAAAAGTTGAAGCTTCAGGTACATTGTACTCACGTATACTCCGACTTTTTCGCGGGCACGGAGCGTCGACCCATTCCACGATTATCAAAGGCACACACCTCTATACCACCGGCGGCGCCACTCTCATTGCTCCGATCACCGTCCAGCGATACATCGTCGTTAGGAGTCACCATTCCGGCTAGGCCCTTTATCTGTGGACCCCACGAATCATGTGTCCCAGCCAATCCTAACCATTCATCATAAAAACCAACACCGACCCACGAAATTATTCCAAAACTCATTTCAAAAAGACCATTTGACATTACAAAAAGTGAGAAAAATGAAAAAATGAAAAGGTACCTATGATCAAGAGGACTTTAACCGGGCCACAGCCATATGTTCTATAAAAAATCTGAATCCCATTGTTATTAGCTGCGTCCACCTCGTTCTGGTATGTGCTGACGTTACAGACTGGCATTTTGATTATTTATTATTTTTAACTTATTCGTACTTTTCTTCTGTGCTAGTTTCAGAGAGAGAGTGTGTGTGCACCAGGAAGAAATTTCACAAATAGAAGAGAAGAAACTAGAAACAGAGGAGAAAATGGTTTTTGCATGCTATATTTTTTGTTTGCTATTCGGCTTAAATTTTGATGGACTGATACGGGTTTGGTGTGACGGTTCGTGCACGTGGCTGATAAAGAGTGGAGGGTGGGACCACGTAGGACGGTTGGCTCTGGAAGCTGCTCGGATAAGGCACATACTGTACTCTATATTATTTTAAATAATTTTTTATTTGAATATTGTCAATACTTTTTTTAGAAAATAAAATTGACTCCTTGATCTTTTATCTGTAGCATGTTTGGAAAGTGATTCATTTCCGATCAAATATATTTTTTACTAACACATTTTATAAAATTAATCAATTCGAAACGTGCATTGTACGTTGTTGTGAAATACTTTATAAGTATTGTAAAAATAATTTTTAAATATACGTGAATGTTAATTGATTTAGAATTATTACCAAAAAATATATATGTAACAATGAATGTTAAATCATTTATTTAATTTCTAATTAAGTATAATTGAATATTAATTAACATACATGTGTGCAAGAATGAAACTTTAATTAAATTATAATTATAATTAATAACACTGAAAAACGTTAATGGAGATGAATATTAATTCAATGAATATAAATGTTAATTAATTAAAAATTAATAATAGTGGATTCATATATTAATGAAAGCACCTAGGTGAAATGAATTTGTTAAATGTACATTTACATTGATGATAACTAAATAGTTGAATAAATTAAATACACTTTGAAAAACGAACAGTAAAATATTATTGAAATAATTGAATTATAGAAAAATGAAAAGTAAGGTATTATTGAAATAATTAAATTATAATATGGCTAGAATCGTCCAAAAAATAATGTGTAATTCACGTTCAACTTGACCAGTATTAAGCAAAAGAGGAGAACTTTCTTTTTTCTTTGTGACAAAAGGGCCTAAAATAATTGGATCATCTACAATTCTAAATGTGTTAATTATGCAAAGAAAGTTTGGACAATAATGAACATACAGTTCCAATAATGGTTAAAAACTCGTGGCTTTGAATTGAAGGGCTGGTTGTTAGGAATTAAACACGAAATAATTTCTTTGTCCTCGTGCAACACATCATACGTTAATTTTAAGCCTTCTTATAATATTATACTTTCAATTTAAGTAGTCACGTATTAGTCCTTACTCTTTACTAAGCACCTGTTTGATGCCCATTAAAAAGAACTTTTTTTTAGGAAAATGAGTTTTACATTGTATATTTTTTTGAAAATGTGTGATTAAAAAATAAAAAAAGATTTTGAATTTACGTATAAAATATTTTACTGTAAGAATATGTAGCTAAAAATGAGTTTTAGGAAAAAAGAATTTGGGGAGAATGATGGACAAATCAGGGTCAAGTGTCATATGGGGTCCTAGAATCTGTTGTTACTCTTCATTTGCTGCATATCCCTTGCACTAAATTCTAGAGCTCGGCTCGTGACTAAACGAGCCGAACATTCTTTGAGCTTGTGGGCAGAGTCGAGCTTTGGCTCACGAGCTCCCGATTTATTAATTTATATTTTTAGATAAAATCATCATCCTTTATCTGAGCTTGGGAACGATTACTTCAATGTCGAGTATGTGGAGTTAAAAAATGTATACGAATAATTTGTTACTTGTACAATTTTTTTTAAAAAATAAAAACAGTATTATAAAATAACAAATTTTATTAATATGATTAAATTAAAATATCACTTATCTGATGACATACAATTTCGAGAAATTTATCATGCAATCGGAAATGAGCGTCTTATCAATTATTCACGCACATTAATACTTTCAAAATATCTTCTTTCAGTCAGCTCTTGATCTCGAACAAAACTCTCTTACTTGCACTAAAAGCAGAACCAACAATTGAATTACCAAATTGCAGTTGCATTTGAGAGACACCAACAAGCCCATATTAGGTTGCACATACTTTGTAGTGAAGGTTGATGTTGGTGGTTTCAATGCCCTTTTGCCATACAAATCGTGTTTGGCAGTATTTACATACTACTTTAGACTCTACGACTTCTTCGACCATATGACTCATTGTAGTCAATTTAAAGTGATCCCAAGATTTTGCATGTTTTTTCCTCTTTTGCTTCACTCTTGCATCCAAAATAACTAATTCCTCCTCTTCCGTTTCGGGAAAATCGGCATCATCCAAATCTATTAAATAACTATTTTCATGAGCATCCAAATTTGAAATATTTTTAAGAATGGGTACGTCGTTGAGACAGACAAATTCATTGTGAAATTGACTTGCGACGTCACAAATGATTCACCATCGATACCGAACAAACCCTCAACAAATGATTCTAGATTTATTCATGATCAATTGATAATATACGAACATGAATATGAAATGACGAATTAATATGTAATGATTAGATGTAATTTGTAGGAATGTAAATTCTAATGACAATGCGTATTAAATATAAGTATAGGATAATAGAATACATATTATAGATTTTTGGTAAAGTAAGTAAATATGAGTATGTGAAGAGAGGAAGATGTAATAATATAACGAATATTGAAATTGATAGTAGTAGTGTTGAAGAGAGTAAAAATTGTTAGTTGTGTGAAAAATGTCACGTTGATAGGGTATTTATATAGGTAGAAAAAAGGGGCCTAACGGCCACAAATAATAGTTCAATGACTGTTGCCACAACAATCACCGCACTATCTACACTACAGTGACCAAAACAGCCACTTGATTTTAAAAAGTGACCCTTTTGGTCACTGTAGCAAGCGAGAGCCCAGCATGCAAGCTTGTCGAGCGGCTCGCCTAGCGAACCTGCCCACTCGGCTCGTGCTTGATCTTGGTCGAGTCCGAGTAGCCCACAAGTTGAGCTTTGCCGGGTCGAGCCAAAGAGCCGCTCAGCCCATTTGACATCCTTAATAAATTCTCCATGCTTGTCCATTACTTTTATCCAAGATAATTAAAGTTCACTCCCGATATCTTATTATGCACAAAACTTTTTAAGGGATTTAGACATAACCCAATTATGAAAGAAATAAGTAGAGTGAAAACAAATATACAAATCCAGCCTCGTTAAGATTTTTTATTTTTTTTTTCCCTATCGAGTCCACCTCCCAAAGGACCCAAACATGTAATTATTGTTTCCTCATGAAGAAACAATGACCCAGAAAGATCATCTGGATTGCCGATTACTTGTTAATGCACCAGGGCACCTAAAAAGCAAGAGACTTAACTGGAAACATGAAAAGATACGAGTCCTGTCTTTGTTTGGCTACCAAGTCTGAAAGCCCTTAAGAGTCTTTTATGTTTGTGAACCTGACACGATCTATCTATATCTATGACAATAAAACCAGTTACATCTCGTTGATTTCCTAAAAGACAGTCTGCTCAGGTTCTCAGCTATGTCACAGGCATGACCGTGGAGGTTGCCTCAGATCCTTTTCTCATCACACAATATTTGGTGACTGTGAAAGAGAATGGTGGTACATCCAAATCCCAAACCCGGGGATGCTCCTGCTATCGTCAAGGAGATTTGAAAGAGATCGTTCTAGGCATCTGCAGACGAGCAACCAAACAATGAAAGAGTCTTGTTTCAACCAGAGCTCACCTGGAACCATTTACTAATTGTTTTTGAGCAATTCCAATACGAGAGTCTCTATGCTAAGCTTCAAAATGATCCACTTTACAAAAGTTATTTATTTCAAAAAAATTATCAAGAAATAAATATCAGATAATGAAGACGAAACATGTATTTAATTCGTTCCAGGATCCATCCAGAAAACACGGTACACTGCGCCATACAAACATAAGAGAGTTCTAGGCATCACACATAAATGTCGGTTTGTACATTCTGGTTGATAAGCTCTCTTCTATGGAAAGGCAGCCGCTCCACTGCTGGTAATGGAGCAGAACACAAGATATCAACTAGAGAAGGATAACTCAGGCTACTGATAAAAGTCACAAGTTGCCTCTTCAATAGAATTGTGCACGCCTGACGACATCTAAGGACCATCTTCCTCAGCTGAATAAGTGGGTACAGTGACATAATTGTACAAAACTGAACGCGTACGACATGCATGGTATGCAGTAGGCAGCATACACCAGAATAGGCCATATAAGAAATTTAGCATAAATTAATAATGAGCAAATACTATGTACACGGTATTATGGTGGATTAAGGTTGCTAGCATTGTCTAATTTTTTATTAAAAATAATGTCATTTGCTCTATTAACCATGTAACATAATACACAGGTTGGAGATGAGTTTAGGCTGAATTAGAAAATGTACAGTACAAAAAAACCTTAATCCATCATTATACCATCTACCTAGTAATGTGCCTTATAATTTAATACTAAATTCCTTAAATGGTCTAATCCAGAGCGCCAAAAGCATCCTTGGTGCATAGGACTGGACAATATTAATAGACAAGATTTTAAATTCTTTTTCTTGCCTAATATTGTCTAGTACTATGCATTCAATCTTACCAGACGTGGCAAGAGAGTAGGAGCGAGAAAGGGTAATAGTTGCTATTCTTTTTCTTTTTCTCCAGATATTGAGGGGTGGGGTAGAGGAAGGGACTTACTGCTCAAAATAAATCCTTGTAGCAAGCTCTGAGCTCTCTCAGCTTGCTCCGGAGTCCCTGATATTTGAATGATCTTCTCTGTTACCTCTGGTCTATCTTCCATCAGTTTAACATTCGCTCCTGATAGCTGTTTGCAACAATTTTTTTGTCATTAATTCGTATAATCTCATCGTCTGAAAATGATATCAAAGAGTAAAACAAACCAGAGATGCTCAACTCACATCACTGATAAGAGTGAGCTTGTTTCTTGATTTCGTTACAAGTTTGGATGCCACATTTGGTGTTATAACAATTTCCAACGTACTTCTGGTAACAAGTGGTACAGATATTCTGGGAAAAAAGAAAATGAATATGAAATAATAATAACATGAAATTCCACCCCAAGAAAAGTGAACAAAAATTTACTACCTATTCAACATATTAGGAATATCTTCACGACGTTCACTTCCATTTTGTTTCACGGATTCACTACCTGAGGGCCCCACATCCTGCAAATAAAGTAGTAATTTTTTACAAGTGAAAATAAGGAGCTATAAAATTGGATAATTGTAATAATGCAAGCAGCAAACTCTCTCCCAAAGGAAACAAGTCAGCCACGTACTGCTCCCACTTTCACTAGGCAAGTTGGCACCATAGAAATTGAAACAGGTTAAAAACACAAGTGGTCACTGAAATTTCATCACTAAACTTCATTTTGTTGTGAGTTGGTAACTGAACTTAAACATTTGGTACATCTTGTTCATTTAGTCTATGGCCCTTAGTCAAAAAGGTTGACCTAGCAATCCAGTTGAAAAATGACAGCCATGTTACTTTTTCCTATAGTTAGACTAACAACAAACATGGACGAAGTGCCATAAAATATGGCAGTGTCAAAATTAACGAACAACTTGAAACAAAATGAAATCAACTGACTAACATGAAATTTCACTAACCAATGTATTTAACCCAGTAAAAAAACTCATATTTGTGAAGCTTTGGAATGATATATTATCTGGCTTCATGGATAAAAAAGAAAGGATGGAATGGAAATTATTGTTGGCTGAAAACTTAAAATATAAGGCAGTCAGGATACAACAATAGCAGCAGCAACAGCTAAAACGGTGGGACTTCAGAAGAAAGAAGCATAATAAGTGTCTGTTTGGCAAAATTTATAAATTGTCAAACTTCATTGTCAACCATACATTCCCACCACTCATTTCTATCCATTCATAAATTCTTCCCAAAACGGAGTCTAAATTACTTACTTTTGCTTGCTGTTCTGTTACTACAGTTGGTGTACTCAGATGAGCTGATTTGGTTGGACTATTCCCAGGATGAATTTCTTGAGATTGAGTAATGTTGATGCTAGAAATTGCCTTGTGTTCCACCTCCGCAGGGTTAGGAGCAGAAACGGGAGTCGGGACATCCAGCTCAAGGAACTCTCGATAAATGTAACTCCTTAGCTTTGACGTTACCTCGACTAGAGCCTCACGAGCAGCTTTGATCTCCCCAACAATCTGTGTATGAAAGTGGAGGTTAGAATGCCAAAATTGTCATTCCTCATTTTGGCTAACTTGTTTATTCTTGCTAGAAAGTTTTTAACGTAGAAAAGTAATTTTTAAGCACAGCCAAGCAAGCCCAGAATCAATCAGCTCTTGTTTCATATGATACTGCTGGGGCATATCGTCTGATACTGCAGACACAATATCTTATGCTTTGGATGACCAAACAAGTACCATAAGAAGTTACAGAAGCACACATGTATTAAATGAATACGAGACTCACAAGTATATAAAATGGCAAACCTGTAAAATTCCATCAGTTTCAGATACAAATGCTGGCTGTTCTTCCCTAGGAAGAATGTGCATGTTTGCACTGGTTGTTTTCCTCATCTCAGGTAACAATCCATCTTTTAACCCTAAGCATCCAATTTCATCCGACTGCAGAAGTAACCGAGTGGTGATAATGTTTTCTTTTTCTGGGACGAGGTCAACAATACGGGTTTGAATATGCAACAAAGCTTCTTGAGCAGGGAACAGCTCATCATCAGGGCCCTAAGAGACATATATTTTTTCAAAAAAAAAAAAAAAAAAAAAAAAAAGGCATTCAGGACCTGTAGAAAATGCAAAAACAAATCTTGATCCACAGTATACACTTGATAAGATATTCAATTTTAAGCAAAAGTTGAAAAAATGTAGAAACCCAAGAATGCTCAAAGAATAGTTAATGCAAATTATAACTACCTAAAGAAAGATAATTTTTCTACTCTACTCTCTATAGCACAAGAAAGAAGAGGGGAGATGAAGAGGAGAGAATTATTTTTATATAAATTTAGAGCATATTTGGTTAAGCTCAAAAGATGCTCTTAGTCGGTATACTGCAATTGAGGTCAGATTAGTCAATTTCGCTACTCTTACCTCCTTTTCCTCCAATTTTGGGAGGGAAAGTAAAACTGACCCGGAAGGGTTGATACTCCACTTTTACTTCCTCGCTCTTTTCTCACCCCAAACTGAACAATGTGAAATATAGCTTTTACTTCCACTTCTACTTCCCCCCACCCCTCCATGCAACTGTTCAACCGAACCAACCTGGGCTAAGAGATAAGGAAATGTACCTCATCGGATGAAATAGTAATTATGTGTTCGTCCGCGCCAGCAACTGGATCTGCAACCTTAACATCCACGCCTATTTCATCTTGAAGCAACTCCTTAAACCCATTTGACTCCCCAACAACACTATCAACCTTGTCAACTGGGCAAAGTATTCGAAACACAAGATCTTCACTAGAAAAAGCTTGTGCTTCATGACCCATAGATTCGGGTACAGATTCAGTAAGATATCCAGAAGGATGCGAAGAAAAGTTATTGCTCCTGGAACCAGCAGGAATCCTTGATCCATAATTTGATCCTTCCACAGAAGATTTTCTTGATGAAGTGTTAATAGGGATAAAATTATCATCTGGAGGAAAGAAACGCTCAGGGGAATGTAGCCGATTATGAAAATGGCTTCTGTCACGATGTTGACTCTCTCTTAAGCGTGAGGAAATAATTGCTACAGCATTCTTTACAGCGTTCATATCCCCAACAACCTGTAAAAGAGAACAAATTTCTCAGTGCCCAAAATCAAATTAAGAAAGTTGTTCCAATGCAACGGTTTTGCTATCGGTACATCAAGGTATACAAAAGGGTGTACACCCCTCTCACATGGGGGTGGGACCCGCTTGAATAAAAAAAATATTTTATAAAAGTGGGTCCCACTCCCATGTGAGTGGGGTGGACACCATTATGTACAATTCTTGACGTACAAGTAGCATTTTTCTCCAATGCAATGGTAGATAGTACTATTATAATTAAATTTTCACCATATGTCAAAATGAATAGGTTCATGATCTTCTAGAACGAGTTTATTCACTTTGGAATGAATACCAATGACCATTTTGTGCATGTTTGCTTAAGCTTAAGAGGTATACTGGCAAGTAAATAAGCAAGTTTTAAAATACACAATTTATAATTGATCAAATTTGAATATAAGTAAGCTACTTAATTTTGAAAGTAAGCACTACCTTAGAATCCAATGAACTTTTTTTAACTTTCAAGTTAGAAATAGGTAACATATCGAAAAATGTTCTTTAGATAGACACTTCAGCATATATACATCTCTAATATTCATCAATCCACAAATAAGCTTAACAGTATTTACCATGTATAACTTGGCTCTAACTTAGAGGCAACAACAATAATTGGTTGATGAACTTTCTCCTTTTTCTTCAGTGAGAAATATCCAATATTACATCAAATGTGCATAGTTTCAAGATGGAAAGAATTAAAACCACAAAATCAAACTTTAAGCTTTCAGAAAGTCGCTAAATGAATATAACTGAAGGACATTCTAGTAGCCTACACATTACAACAGGCCTGCATTGCTCAGAAGGATCACTTAGAACATAAAAAAGCATAGCTCAGAATAGGTTCTAATACTCTAAGCTATATGTTTATGATAAACGAATGTTCATACTTCTATATTCTTTCAATTCATATATTTAATGAGTCAAACATTTAATGACTGCTTCTAATCACATAAATATATTCATCACTATCATGTGTCAACAATTTCATCATTGTCACATGTCAACAAGCCACGTCATCCTATAGAGATGAACTACAGCTCACATTTAAAATTAGATTATCGTACTATCTTTAACAATATTGCATTAGACAATTGTGCTCATCCCACAATTCGCTCACGCTTGTAATACCATATGGTTATCGCTCAACTAGAAAAATATACACGTTTCAAATTCCCCATTATTTAAGTTTTAAAAGTGTAACTGCAACTTCCAAAATCATAGCTAGTTTAGGTCATTCTTCGAGTTCAAAAGCCAAGGAGTGTATCAAGTCAATATAATCTCTAATGTACCACATCTTAAATGCTTTCGACCAAGGATGCGAAATAAACAAGCAAAGCTCCAAATGCAACAAGAACCAAGACCTGAACAATCTCTTCTGACATTGTGACGCAACGTGGCAATGTGTGATCTCGGGGTAAAATCCTAATGTGCGTCTTAGTCTCAATCCTCATTTGCTCAATTATCTTCCCTCCTTTCCCAAGTAACGACCCCACATGCATTCGTGACACTACTAATCTCGTCACCACCCGGTTACCATTATTACCATTCCCACCACCACCTCCCCTCGGCCCATACTCGTCAATTGGATCATCCCCAAACCCAACATTATGTTTAAACCCTCCAACATCATTCTCCAAAATGCGCTCGTGAATCAAGTACAGCGCCTCTTGAGCAGGTGAGAACGCAGGCATCCGGCCATCTGGGTCCCGTCTCCTTGTATCAGAAATTTCAATAATTCTCTCTTCATCCCCAGGAATCAGCTCGTGCACATTGATCCACGCCCCAGTATGCTGTCTAATGGCCTTTATAATGCTCCCGGATTTTCCAATAACACCCCCAGCCTTTAAATCATGGCAAAGAATTCGATAACTGGTTGTAACCATCAATGAAAGGTCCTGCACTTTCCGACCACCACCCCCACTCCCACCTCCCGCAACAGATCGACGGTGGTTACCAGAAACATAATGTTGTCCTCCTCCCACTCCGCCTCCTCCTCCACCGCTGCTATGGGAACCACTATATCGTGGTTTTGTCCTCGAGTGTAAGTTTTCGGAATCATAGTCCTGGTCATAATAATACCTCTTAGATCTCGATCTCTCCATCCGATTCAGTTCAATCTCCTTAAATTTCAACTAAAACCCACAAATTTATCTAAAAAGGTTCGAGATTAAGCATTACAAAACAAATCCAATTAGGGTTTTTCAGGAACCACAATTTTGACACAATCTCTGCACTTTTTCTCTAGACACAGAATTTTTCTCCTTTTTGCTCAAGAAATGCCACTAAAAGTGAGTTGGGTAAGCTATAAGCAGAGAATTTTTGGGTTTTAAGCTTTGAGCAGAGCCAGCAGCTGACAGTGACTCTTGAGTATATTGAGATTTTGTCAAGTCTACTGTATCCCGTATATTACCTAGACTTACGACTTCGTTGTATCTATAATTAATAAGGCATTTTCCCGTAGAAAATAATGTGAGGTGGGAGTTAGTTTTACTTACACGTATTGAATTTCGTGCGCCGTTGTCAAATTGTAAAACGGGGTCGTTTATTCAGTGAACTTGTCTGAAAATAGTAGGTGAGGTCCCTAACATTTCGCGTGATAAACATTTGTCTCTAACCTAATAAGAGGAACAATCCCGTCATCAACTTTTCAGTTTTTTTCCTTTTTTTTTTTTGGAAGTTAAGATTCTATAGTACAAAAACCGTCACATTAGCACTTTGTGGGCATAGTTCATAATCATGAGACCTTCAAACCTCATTTCCATGCATCTTCCTCCACTCGAATATTGTGTGGCGATTTTACCCCCTAAAATTATGGAACTTCGTGTATTTCACGTGCTAATTTGACATTTCCATGAACACTTTCCATCCAGGAGGCCTTGGTTGCCAAGAAAATGAAAAGTTGAGAATTAGATTGACCTTTTTAGTAGCTTGGAGACCCAAAATGCTCTTCGTGTGAAAGTTTAGGGACTTTTGCTGCTATTTTCCTAAAAATAAGTATACGTTCGTTGATTTTGAAGATTAGGATTAAAAATGACAATTTAGAGATATAAGTATTTATTTGTCTTAATAGTAAAATTAGTAAAAGCTAATGATCTAATATTGTATCATGTGAGTAAATAACATTTAGTTAAGTACTTGTTTGTTTCTCGTTACTTTAAAAATACATTTTTCTTTCTTAATTTTCAACCACAAATTCTTCAATATAATAATATTACACGTAAATTCAAAATTCTTATTTTTTAATCACACATCCTACGTCAAATTACTATTTTAAAATGTATTTTTGGCTAAAAATAGGGCTAAAACAAGCTCTATACTTTTGTATAGGTTTTAAGTCCATTTGCAATGAAATTAGTCAAATTTGAATATTATTTTAAGTATTTTTTTTAATAAATGGCTTTTTTTTTTAATTTCAATTACCAAAAAATGAGAGACATTTTTGCCATGTTATAAAAATTTTAACTAAAGTTTTTTTTTTTAATTAATGCTATGATAAGAGTCACAGCTTTCTAAATCTCCTACCAAAATTGGACCCCCGGGGTACATTTCAAAGTGGTAAAAGAGGAAAGTGGAAAAACTCCAACTTTGCTTGAGGCTGCCGTGTCAAGAGTTCGAATCCTGAAATATGAATTTGGCTCTTGGATAAGTGCAAGTATACAAGCAGTCTTTCACCCCATATCCTTGGAGGTAAACCTTGCGATTTACATTCTTCACCAAGACCCAGAGTAGGTGGAGGCCGTCAAGGATTCGATTCACCCTTTTTTAGAATGATGAAAAAATTACAATCATCGTCATCATCATCAATTATTACTTGATAGTTATTAATTTATTATTTTTCGTGCTCAAGTTCTTTAATTTCAATTTTTATCAACAAAAATTGTTGAAGTTGTCATACACTTAGATGAGAATACAGGCGAGAGGATTATACTGTCGAACTCTTACTCGAATCGTTTCAGACACAAATCGAACCTAATTTGAGACACAAATATATATATATATATATATATCATAAATCAATTTTGATTTAGAAATTAAAAAAAAAAAAAATTTACTCTATGTACCGCCTAGTCATCACAATTCAACATGGGCCCAAATTGGTACTAATTTGTGGACCACGCCCATATTGTGCATTGGGCCCATTAACTATCTTATTGACTCCGTTAAATCCACTGATGATAAAAGTAGAGCTCATTCAACTCGTCAATGGCCGTCTTTTCACCACCGTTAACGAGCTTATCATCTCTACACTTCTCAACTGTAATTTTTTTTTAATTTTCATTTAATTTCCAGTGAATTTGTTTAGAAGATTTATAAATGAAAATACCTTTTTTGAACTCCAGATTAATTACTAATACTATAATTTTCGTCAGAAGTTTTTAATTGTTTGTGTGAGTCTCTATGCAGAGAATTGAAGTTAAAACTGAGAGACAATGGAGTCTGAACTGTGCTATGAAGTCACAGGTGAAATATTGTGATGTACAGTGGGTGATTTTATTTAATCAATGATTTTATTTTATTTTTATTTGTGATTATTTGATTAATAGGACAGTTCAAGCTTGCGAAACTCGGGTGGCAGTTACAGGCGAGTGTGGAGGCGCAGAAAATTGGTCAAATACGAACCTCTAATTGCCTGTTATATATATTACAATTCAATGCAATGATGCAAATAGGGTCTGATATTTATTTCTAAAGTACTGCGATTCAATTGTGAATTATTTGTTGATAAGTGAAGGAGATGATTGTGTTTGGCTAATCATACATTTTTTCTGTAAACTGACTACTAAGTAGCAAATTAAGTTTTAAAATAATTTTTATATTTTTTTTTTTAATGGTGAAACGCAAAGATAGAAATATCTAAGTCATAATCTCTGGAGAAGTTGTCTTTTTATTTTTTAACTTGGAAGTAAGAAAAAAGGTTGTCCAAATATATTTGGCCACAAAACTTTATATCTTTTTAAGGCTTAGCCAAACACGCAAAATTATGTTCCAGGAACTTTATTATTGCTTTGTTCGAAAGTTAAAGAAAAAAGATTAAGTTGAAGTATATCTTTTCTGTGTGTATGGACAATGAAGGATACATGAGTTAAATGATAGTACGACAAAAAGGTTGAAAGTTTTGAAATGTGGAGATATATGCTCTTTACCTTTATACCTTTTGATTGTTTTGAATTGAATTCTAGTCTTGTTTAAAGAGAAAATGGTAGAGAATTTATTTCCCTTTTCATCCTCTTTTCTTTGCGCCGTACCTCAAGCTTATTCAACAACAACATTGTTAGCAACAAAAAGTAGTGCAGAAATTGTGATCACACAGGTTGAATGTTTCGGATTAGCACATAAATATATTTTTCCAATATATTATAAGTTAAAACCTTAGAACTTAGTTTCAAAATGTATTCCTAGCTTTAATACATTGCTGAATCTGGCCTTGACTCTACATGTTATAAGTGTGACAGCTTTTTGCCAATTCCTCATAAGGAAGCAATCTCTTTCAAACCGTCCATTAAATTGTGAGATTATTTCTATTTGGGTGAGAATACCTGTCTTTAGGAGCCTCATTAGTGTAAACTTGACAAAGGAAGATTGGACACGAAAAGGAGGATTCATCCATGATCAGTAAGTCCTGCATTTGATCATCCTAAATAATGCCTGTCCACTCATTTGGCAAAATCATATTCATCATTAGCTGAGTTTTAGATGACCATACTTGGTGCATTGGTAGAGTTTCCATCAATACTTAAGAAATATGATGAAGGATAAACGTATGTATTGAATACTATAGCAAATATTAATGACTTAAATGCTCATTTCATGAATGGTTTTGGAATTGTGGAACTTTGTTTGATGGTTTCATGCTTTGGTCCTGTACGATATGATGTAGAAGT
Source organism: Fraxinus excelsior (assembly GCA_019097785.1). Taxonomy (NCBI): domain Eukaryota; kingdom Viridiplantae; phylum Streptophyta; class Magnoliopsida; order Lamiales; family Oleaceae; genus Fraxinus; species Fraxinus excelsior. The sequence goes on from CM032629.1 coordinate 9,716,259, forward strand.
CGTATTATTATAGGGAATTGGAAAATTGCAGGCCAATTTCAGAAGAATGGAGCAAAGAAGGATGAACAGTAGCTTCAAATCTCAAAAAAAGAAGATGTGTCTATCTGTTCAGTTGTAAAAGAGAAATACCTCAGGAAATAAAAAGGGGGAAAAGCAACCTTTTAAGTAACAACTAACAACTTAAACAAAACAAGCAAACAACTTCAAAATCAAAAAGGCATTTTTTGGACTACTTAAAGAAGCGCCAATCTGAAAAAAATGAAAATGTGCTTTTGTGTTCCGCGAACCCAATGAAACCCCTTATCTATCATTTCGAAACTCAGGTCTTTGCTGTGGGAAGTGGACCTCCACTCCTCCAGCATCACCGAATGCCTGGATTTCATTATGAACATGCTCTCAAGTATTTATAACAAATTCTTTTAAGAGATCCTATTGTTTTGAAAATTTTCCCAGTGTTTTTCCCCATTTGAGTTGTCTTAAGATCTCATTATATGGGTATAAAACTGTAATGGCTTGTTTTGACCTCCGTTTCAGGTCAAGAAAGATGATATGTTGGACTACAAAATGGAAAGAATTCCTTTTCTGGAAGAGCAGGTAAGGAAGATAAGAGAAGGGGGAAAGCTCTTAACAATGGACATTCATAGGTTATTATTGTCAGAAGACAACAGGTTCGACTTTGTGAACGAAGTGGCTGCTGAGGCCAAGCAGTATGTTGAGAACAACCGGGATGAGTACGGTGCAAAGAAGGCGATCCTTCACGTCCTCAGCAATCGTATGAACGATGCTGGATTTTATCGTCCGGAGGCATACATGGAAGCAGACCCCTTCAAGCCAGGTCCTGGATATCTGAAAGAAGAACTTTAGACGGGTATGTGTTGCCTGATTCTTATGTAAAGGTTGTAATTTAGTTACATTCATGTTATTTAACTTTTGGATATTTTGTGTCGGGTGTTGTGTTAAGGGATTCACATCTATTAAATATAGAATATATAACCAATACATAAAAGCTTGTGCCACCCTTCTTAACAAGGTTAACCTTTTAAGGTGAAATTTCAAGTCTTAATATAATATCAAAGCCAACCGTGTAAAGCTCAAAGAAGCAATCGAATTTCGAGATTGGTGATTTCAAACAAGCCTATATCTTGCAATTGAAATTGTAACCAACATATAAGTCATTGAGTCACTTATCTTAATAATGTTGATTTTTTAAGGACCAACCCCATTTTTAATCCCATGAAGTAGACATTAACCGTGTCAACCTGATGACCATGTCATCAGAATCGTTTGCCAAAATTAAAGCAAATTCTAATAGTTTCGTTTGCTTGCTGTGTATAGAAATTTTTGCAGAGCAACAAGTTAAAATGTTAACTTATATTAACCCTGTGCTTAATTCTTCTTTGCCTTTGGCACCAATATATAGTTATGTACTCTATGAGAAAGTGTAAGCCACCATGCCACAACGAGTATGTGCAGATAATTATTTTAAGTACAACTTTGAAATTCAAGTAAAGTTAAACGGAAAGGTAACTTTGAATACCGGCTATTGATATAAAAATTATAGCTGAAGACTCGGAAGAAATTAAGACGGATAGTATCTGAAGAAGATAGAAAAACAACTCGAACAAAATTGTCCAATTAAGTGAAAAATAAACTTTATTTTTTAATTGTCTTATTATCTATCTGATAGGGAAGAATTTGGATTAGTTAACCTTTAAAGTTTTCTGGGAATTATTTATAAACAAATCTCATATTAAAATATTCCAATACCTAACACAATGATTATTCATAGATATCTTGAATTCATTAAATAGGTTTCTTTATTGGCTGTTTGTTTTTGTCAAAATTTCATTGGAGGTCGCCGCCCAACTTGCATATTTGTTTCATATTGGTCATCTAACTTTGATACGTATTGAGTTACATTTTTATTTTTTGGTTTGTAGTTTTCATCAATAATTATCGCGAAAACTAATGATTAAGTCTCACTTGGCTCACAAAAAAAAAATGTGAGCCGGTGCTTGTTACACATTAAATCAGCAGTTAGTTTGTTTACCGAAACAACAATGTTATTCATTCTTACATCATAAATAAAAGATAAGTGAATAATCATATATCAAACCATCTGAAATTAATGCTTATTGCATTTCTCATCAGCCCAACAAGAGAGCTTTTACATTTATTGCAAAAGAAAACTCATATTAAGTAAATTAAGATTTTTCTCGTACCAAAATTCTTTTATATGTCTTTTAGAAGGGTATGAAGGGTTAAGGATTCTTGCCTCCATTGCCACTTCTTCTTCCTCTTGGATTATGCTTGGCATTGTGTCCAGCATAGTCACAATCTAATGTAGCATCGACCTTTAGTAGCTTTCTTGAATTCACATGGACCTAAAAACATGGAGCTTAAGGATTGTTTCAAACCGTGGGGACAGCAGAGTTAGAAGTGTCAAAATGTGTTGATCATAATAACATGTGAAAGCACGGTCCAAGAACCATCTTTTCCTTGACGGGCTGTGTTATGGACTGGACCGCCTCTAAAGCCAAACTGTACCATGACTGTAGAAGCTTGCGGCTCGTGCTTGTTGTGCTAGTGAAAACTTATGAGTAGAATGCGTAAATATAGATTATGTCAAGACCAACTCACGTGGACATTGTCCGGTCGGCACCCTTTGTGAAGCAAGTCTACTTGGTTCACACCAATGCCAAAGCTCTGAATTGTACTTATAAAGGAAAAAGAGAGTCAATATTTAGGAACTTAGGATGACAATATGTCATATATATAATATATTCAGGACATGTTTGGTACGCAATATTAGATATAATCAAAAAATATTATAAATAAGATTTGAAAGCTTTGGTTTAATATAATATTGAACAATCCAATCCGATACAGGGTACCAACATCATTCAATGTAATATTTGTATCGCAGGCTAATACTTAAACATTAACAAGATAGCAATTTATATGACTTTTGTATCTATAACTTCAAAAGAGAGTGCTACTGTTTGTAGGGTTACAAATAGCTATAGATTGAAAGAATTTACAACATATAACGCAATATCACGGGAAAAAAAAAAAAACTCTTAGTACAATTGTAACAAATTCGTTAATAATTTGAAATTATTGATGATTTTTGAGACTTGACTTGGGTATAATTAATTACCTGGAGACAGTACGAACGAGAGTAAGAAGTGGGAAACTAGAAGAGAAATCCCTTAAATTCATGGCCGTGGCCATTGTATATACTCTTGTTATATACTGCCAAAACCATTGAGTTTAAGATTACAGGTGCGAAGAGAGGGAAGTAGGTATAGCCAGAGCCCAGAAGTAGCATAAAGTGCCATTAGAACTGTATCATAATGCAACTTTCTTTTGGCAGAGTTTGATTTTTTTTTTTTAAAAATGGATAATTCGGAAAAAGTTGACAGATTTGAGATTTTCACCTCATAAGACTCTCTCCTTGTTCAATTCTTTCGAATTCATTGAATGCTTTTCTCCGTTCTTCCACTAGATCTTACCTATGGTCAATTTAATCATATTCCAATTGAACACTTCAATTGTTGATTATTTTTCAAAAGAGAAGATTATTCTCTTTACTAAACATATGCAAATTCAATCACGGCAATGCATTAAGTAACATTTTAAATGTTGGACTGAGGTTGAAACAGAGATAACAAAAAGTTAAATAGATAAATAAAAATAATAGTTATGGTTGAACTGGCCAATTCAATAGTTATTTTAAATGTTTTCAAATTGTCAGTGTTTATCCTATAATTGAATCGGTTCCGATTTTTCCGGTCTAATCAGTCGATTTGTGCTAGTTTTGACAACATTGGTTTTAAGAACGAGAAATTTTTATCGAGCAATCCTTTTGCCACCCCACCCCACCCATCTACCCAATAGCTTTACAGTGATATTAAGATGCATTACATATGAACCACAATAAGGAAGTCGACTGCATGCACTATGTGCATATATGTTACATCAAAATAGAAACAAACTGTATAATGCATGTGGACACCTTTTTCAAAAATCTTGCATGGCTCAAAAATTGCCATTTTCATCTTGGCTAACTTTTCATCTCAATCTGCTTTTAAGTTATAATGCTTTAGTCTCCTTTTGTTTCATTGTATCAATGACTGTGAAGAGTATCCAAAAATCCTTGTTGCAATTGAAGTGCTTCTACTACCATTTGAGACAATGCCTTATGTTAGTATTAGTATACAGTTCACAAGTAGACGTAAGTTTGTTCGAATTTTGTTGAATCGTTACATTTGAAAGTTTAAATTATTAGAAAAGAGATGCATATAGTTGAATTTAGTCTACGACACTTCTCTCACGTGAAGATTTTTATAATAGATGGCTACTACTTACTGGTGAAGCCAAGATAGGCAAGCGAAAAAATGTTGTGGGGGCAAACTATATAAATTTGAAAAAACTCTATGCAAATCTTGAAAATTTTGATAATGTCATGGGAGCAGTCGCCCTCCGTCCCTATAGATGGTAGTGAAATCAACTCATGACATCCTTTAGTTCTAAGTCACTTCATTTAAAAGTTTAAGTTATTAGAGAAGAAACTTCTATTAAATTTGGTCCTCAAAATGCTACTTGCATGCAAGGTATATTTGTTTTTTCATCATAATCTAGAGACGTGCACGATTTTCAAAATGGATGGGACGAGACTTGAAAATATTGTTCCGCTCAAGAAAACTAAATCGCGATTCCAATTTGGTAGAGTCATCTAAAATCTTTGGCAGTTAGAAATGACACAAAAGATTGAAATTTATAAATTGATGGTGACATATTTGAACCCGAAGTCTATATATTTCCATATTGAACTATCTCATCTAAATTAACGATTACACAAAGTAGAATGAAATGTGATGTGGTGTGGTGTGGTGTAACTATTTATTCAAATTGACTTCTGCGTTATACCTTAAAAACACTTCAATATATGCTCTCTGATCCTTAATCTTTCATCACTTTGTGAAATCAATTTTGGAGGAGAGAAAGTTGGACAGTGACCTACCAATTCTGAGCTATAGTTTCAATTAATTTATTTTTTTATTTAAAGAGAATGATATATTCGTCATTTCACAATTTTTAATTGAAAAAATTGATGAAAATGACATTTTGCTCAATGAAAGGTGAAAATAAAGGTGAAAATGCTAAAAAATGAAATGCAATAACGTTTTCCACAATAATATGAGAATGTTATGTGCTAATTTCTCTTAATAATAATATCAACCTTAAAAAGTGTATATTTAGTATTCGACTAGAAAACACTGTAGTGTGGACCAAATGAAGATTTGTCCCTTTCTACATACGATCCAATACATAGGGGAGGCGGCAGAATGAGCAAGAGAATCTGTCTCATCTTAGATACATTTTTCGAAAATAAATATGATGAATGTGTAGAGTTTAATTATAGTATTCATGATGCAAAGAGTGTTAAACGTCAATTATTTCACGTACAAGATACAAAATTAAAACTGACGATGAATCACGATTGACTTTTCTGCTACACATTTCAGATTTGTATCAATGGTTTAAGAGATTTAAAAAAACACTATATAATACACTGGATAATGAAACAAAATTTTGTTGGGCCAAATCTTCGATGCTTCATATACATTTTGTAATGAAACATGAGCTAAAGCTGTATTTGCAGCAGCATAAGCGATCATACCATCCGCTCAAATGCTACATCTTACAATGGTTGAAGTTCTCGACCCTACTAATGCGTTTTTGCCACTGAAATGCACAGAAGTCGTACGATTTGTTGCATCGAAGTTCATCCTAAAAGTCATCATCTTTATTACCATATTGTGTGTTATATCATAGATCCTATTGTAGAACGTACGGTCGTGATTAAACATCTCATTGAGTGTTAACTTCCCATCATGGTTATCATCCGCCTAAATCAAGAAAAGGGTCATATAAGCAATACCTTATCCCTTAGAATATATATCTTAGATTGACGATAAAAGCAATTTTAAGCTCAAAACATTATCAACTTAGGTAAAATTTTATTCAATATACTTTTAGTTATATCAAATACTACGCACCAATAAACATGCCCTTTATGTAATAATATACCTCGTGCATTAGATAGCTCGAGTAATATTTGGCATAGGTCAATTCACCGGGATTTAGGTACTGAATTATAGGTTTCAATTCTTCCACACTCAGAAATCTGTCAAAACATACATTTCACCCAATTAGAACATGTTTTCGCCTCTAATCAAGAGGGTTAATGCCGAATTCTGGAAACTAAAAACTAGTTTGAAGATAAAGTTTAGTACTTGTCCTTATCAATGTCAAGTTTGTTGAATAAACGTTTACACAAATGATATTCTTCCCATCCCGTTTCAAATTTAACATAAGTCTTGCATGAATCATAAGCCCCCACCTCAAACTCCAAGCTAAGTTTTTGATCATTATCGTAATCCGTCTCTTTTTAAAATAAATTAATAAAAGGGATTTATTTGTAATCTCTGAAATGTCCGGGACATAAACAAGATGATTGTTACTTTTGCCAAAATTGGTTCTACAAATGCAATTTATAGTAATGGCCCTTTTGAACAAAATTCATCAAAAATGACTATTTGCATCAAAAATGAAAAAATTAGAGACAATTTACGCCACTTTTAAAGATTTGGGACCATTTAAGCTAATTTTTCTTTTTCTTTTTTTTTTAGTTATAAGTTACTTTTTTATTATTATTATTTATATGTGAGTTTTTAGCTCTTATTTCCTCGCAAGTAATTTATGTGATTTAATTTAAATAAATTTTCCTAATTTATAAAATGGTGAATAAATAGTACAACCTAAACCCTCACATTTCATATTAATTAATGAAATAATGCTATTTATTATTATGATAATAAAACAACGGTTCAATTTTTAGGGTAGGGTAGGGTAGGGGAGGGGAGTGGAGAGAGAGAGAGAGTAATGTAAAAAATGTTTCATAATCATGATGATAAATAACATTACTTTTAATTAATTTAATCCGAGCATTAATTGTGCACCAAATACGTGCTCCCATAGTATTATGAATTCTTAGTAACCAATGAAAACGTAGAACTAGTCATCAATAACTCGTACTAGCTAATTGCATCACAAACACGATCAATCAATCATATTTAGATAAATGTGAAACCTAAACGGTTAACGTGTACATCATCAGTCATAGTATCAATATGTGGGAAGAAATAAAAACATAGAATTAATCATCAGCGCTCGTACTAGCTTGTTGCATCCAAGGCCAGCTCGACTCACAAAGTTCACATGGAGAGTCGCCATCATTATCCTTTATCTTTGTGTCAGCGTTGTTCTTCACTAGTAACTCAGCAATGGCAGCTCTCTCACAAACAACAGCATAGTGCAACGGTGTTTGACCTTCATCGTCCTAACAACAGGAACAGCGGTGGGAAAAAATCACAAAGTATAAACAAAGATTTGGAAATAAGAATGCATTATTCCTCAAAATATCTGAGCTAAAATATTTATTTTTGGACTGATTAAGAATAAGTAAAGGGTTAGGGAAGAGAGAGGGAGAATCTAAGGGATATCATCAGAAAGGATAAAAAAAGACCACAGAAGTACCTAAATGCAATTCCCACAATTATATACAAAAACTATCCATTCTGCAACAATTCAATCATATTACATATAAGCTCCTTGCCATATCCGCAATAAAGGCGTTATCATCAGTAGATCACGTAAAATGTTGTGTGTAAACAAGATTAGCAATTTTGTCATTCAATTAGAAACATCAGCCACTGCTGAATTTTAAGCACCAACAAATTTAAAAATAAAAAGAAGCTTAATCCGTTGCTTCGATAAACAAATCCTGCTAGACTATCCACTTGCTAATATTTTTATTTTCTTCATTTCCATTAGAAAATAATAAAACCCATAATAGCAAAATAAAAGAATCAGACCTTATTTTATCAATTTATCTATTGGAGGGAAGGGCACGGAATAAATGTAATTAAAATTTTATCAATTAAAACTAGCTCTCCAAGTCACAAATAAAATGATAAATTAGTAAGTGGGAACATTAGTTCGGAGGTGGTTTTCCTTATTTATATTCAATAGGAGAATTAGCGGGAGTGAGGCAACAAATATTGATATCTACCTTTGCGTTAACATCAGCATTCTTGGTCAAGAGCAACTCTGTAATATTTATATGGCCCCGATCCACAGCCCAGTGCAAAGGAGTACGACCCTCACTATCTGCATCAGTTTGAGTTTAACATATTTCAGGTCAGAAAACATAATCTGTTTCACCTGCACAAATCTGTATCTGTTAACTTTGCTGGCTAGAAACGGAATGCAGGCATTAAAACACGAAAATAAATTTGGTAGTATTCCTCTTTCCCTTTTTATATGCAACAAATTTTAAGAACTTTACTACTTGAAGGTCATCTTTTCTGTTATATATTTTGTTATCTCCTTTAAAGAGATTTAATCAGTTTGAAGAGTTTATTCACAAACCCCGAAATCCCCTGGACTTTCATTAGCAACGTAATCATGTTTTCGTCTCAGCGCTAGTCACATCAAAGCAACGTAGAGGAGCATTTTATAAATTTGAGGTCAACCAACCTCTAAGATCAGCTGGAACACCGCTTTCAATGCACTTAACCAACTTCTCTTCATCACCTTCTCGTGCAAAGGCATGTATAGCATCCAATTTTCTGCAAAGGAGAGGGGAAGATATATCATGTCAAATTCTCCTTTTCAAAGCATTAAATTGAGAGAAAAGAATAAAAAGGTTGCATATTTGCATTGAATGCTACTTCACACATGGGTGCACTCTACTCCAATCAAACAGAAGATTGGACAAGTATCAGACCTAAAAAAGTTAGCCAACCCACTGTAATCACCGATCCATCCAAGCATATAAGCATGTAAACAAGAAATGCAGAAATTGATTTGAATGGCATGTGTACAATGCTTGCAGGAGAAACTACACGACTTTCAGTTTTAGTGTGCCCTGCCCACTTGCTGGCAGTTTCATTTATGCTTGAAAAATAAATTTAGAACAATCATGGTGATGTAAGCAGCTTCCAAGTAAATGCTGAATCAGCAAGGAAAGTTTGGACAAACAGTCATTTATTTAAGAAATGATATTGAAAGAACTCTCTCCTCTTCCATCCCTCTCTCTTCCCCTTTGGGGGCATACTGACGTCAAAAGGAAAAAAAAAATAAAAAAAATCTATAATTATTTCCCCCTTTATGGCAAGCTGGAAGTTGTTGAGGTAAAAGAAACGAAAAGCTGAATTCAAGCATCAGATAGGGATGGTAAGGACATATTCCTAGATGCTTATAGACAACTCGTATAATGACAGATGAGACATGCTTTAAAAGAAACACGGTCACAAACTACAAAAATGGTGAACCTCAAACATACAGAGGAAGTTCAAGATCTTTACAATTCACTTCCAGGTTCCTCCTCATATATAAAGGAACTAAACACAGGTCCCATAGGTCCCTTGGAGCCTGCATTTGGTGAATCACTGCTCTCTTCGCCTCTGTTCTTCTGCCAGCAGTACATACAGGGAAAGATGGTTACAACAATTGTTAAGAAGGGTGAAGACAGTTTTTTGTTGAAAAGAAAGATTATGTTCTCACAGTTGCTCCCATAGCCCATGAGGGATATAATGTAGTAACAATGTCAATATATTTCTCCATTGCTTCTTCTGGAGGCATAGCACCCAATTTCTGCCATGCTTGCCTGATACATCAATCAAAATAAATCTTTCAACTCTTCAGCTGAGGGTCACCAACTCAAAGACATTGGTTATCCATCAAAAGTTAATGGACGAAGAAATAAACCACAAAATGCTATTCAAAGCTAAACATGAATAAGAATTCATTAATTTACCCCACCCAATCAGTCTACATCATTTGTTTTTGGGAAACATAGTAACCACAAAAAACACTTGTAACATGCATGTTATTCTTCTAAGAACTTTAATCTCTTTGGTGGCAAGGTATGTTGAATCAATCAGCAATAAACAGGCAGACAGAGAAAGATAGAAAGCTTTCCACACAGGACTTAAATAATATCATCTTTTGACCACGGAAAAATAAATTTCCCAAAGAAACACAGTTCACATTTCTCCACGTTGAAACTTCCTCCTTATCACTTATGTTCTAATTTTCATCCCAGGAAATAAGAAGAGTGGAAGTAAACAAAAATACACATTGCACACACGTCCATGAAACATTAATATAATTTTTTATCCTAGAACTGCCTTGATGACGATCCTTTACTGCGGTAGCATCGAAGGTTTCTCAAACAATAAAATTGGATATGAAATTACGCTTTTCAGGCCAATCTCCTCAATGTTATAATCTTGCTTATGACATTCCAAAAATAGTATCCTATAATGTAACAGAAACCTAAACACAACTCAGGTCGCCCACTAAAAATGGAACAAAAACATTACTTTTTTAGAGATATTCTAATGCCCTAGCTTATGCCAAACTAATAGCCTATTAAGAAGCTGCTCAAGAATCCATAATCAAGTGATGGCAAGCAGTCAGCATAAAATTTATGTGTTCGAGAACAGTAAGGACTTATATTCTATCAACCGAAATCCACTTCTTTTATAATTACAAATTTTTTTCCTTAAAAATGTTTCCTTTTAAGAGAATCATGATAACCGCTTTTCTTATATTTCAGCAAGTTTTCCTTTTCTCCCTTTGAATATTTATGCTAATGATTGATCATGGTGATAGTGAAGTAAACTAAGCAATGAAAGAACCGAAATAATTATTGTGACCATTTTTAATTTTAGATATTATAGTGAATAATATTCCTATTTCTCATTCATCGCTTATCATTAATGAGAAGTGTCATAATCAAAACTATTTAGCTGGCAGACCATAATGTTTTCCATAACAATAGCTAATATAAGTCGAAACTAATCTTAACTCATAATTCTTAGGATTGCTTATTGTATCATTATCAATTGGTGATCATCATATTCACATCCCATTATTTCCAACCAAAACAAAACAACCATCACTGAAAAAGCTCTTACTTAAACATCAGAGAAATGGAGAAACTAACAGATATTCAGCTATTAAAAAATTAATTAACTTGATCCACTCCAAATGACCAATGATTACCATTTGGCCCGAGCAGTGAGCTTGAGCAGGGATGGCTGTGGAGCACTACAGGGTCCCTCGGTGGCAATCTTATAAAACCCATAAAGCTGCAACTGTACCTCATTCGATACATTCTGCGCTGCGCTATCGGCTGCAGTGGCCGCCACAAATGCCGTGGCAGCACTGAATGCCTCGTCCAATTCAGTGCTCTCCACACCCTCCCAATCATCGTCACTGTCGGTAAGATCGCCAACAGTCGAACTCTCACGCGCTAATCCCTCATTTTCAACGATTAAAGGCTCGCTTTCTCCCAAACCCCTAGACAACGAAGTTAAGGTTTCCTCTGCGGGCTTGGATGCAGGTTCCGGTGAAGCAGAACGGGCAATTCGGAGATTTTCATCGCGGAACGCAAAGATTACGGAGAACAATTTAGCGAGTAAAAAGGAGAAAATTACACCAAAGAATACAGATTGAGCGAATTGTTGCCACTCAGCCATGATTATGCATATAAAAAATTCAACCGAGTTCCAATTCGAAATATAAACAAAAAGAATTGCAGGGAAACCCTAGAAATTCCCTTTTTTTTGTGTTTCCACGAATTCAAAAAAGAATTACCCAAAAAGCCAAAAGGCAAAATTCTTAACAGATCATACTGTAATTGGATCCGTGTGATCACAATTTAAATCTTTGATGATTTGTGAAATTTATAGCAAGTCAAAGGCAGTAAATTAAAACATATTTGAATCAAAATCAAGTGGAGAGATTATTTTGCTCGGGGCAAGAAAAAGTAGAGAGCGATTGGCAAAATGATTTTTCTGTTATTCCTCGTTATCCTCCTTTTTCATTTTCTTTTCCTTTTTCTTTTGTGATATAAATGGATTATTTTCGAGTTAATTATTTTAATGGCAATTACTTAGTAACTAAACTTGTAATGAATTTGTACAAATCTTAAATTATTGGTTGGTTTGATAAAGTGAACTGTGAGCATATTACCAAAAAGAAATGAAAAAGGAAATGTGAATCTAAAGATGTTGAAGTCAACGTCTATTCAAGTCAACGTTTGCTCCCTTTAATATTTTATTATTATTATTATTCTAAATTATTTTACTCAAAATCCCAAATTATTTGGACTGCATTCGTTGATAGTTGAGTCATTCTCGTATTTTTATCCATTCATTTGGCAACACAAGTCCATGATATTGATCAAAATTAATACTGTATCTCGATCTGGTCTTCTTCTATAAGCATAATGAATTGAGGATCTTAGAATTACCACTAAGTTTGAATGTGGATTTTTCCTCTTTGATGTTTTCATAGACAGTATTATTGAACAATGATGTCAATTTTCTACCAATTGTCTATGTGAATCTAGGTGATAAGATGTTGAAGTAAACATCTATTCAAGTCATCGTTTGCTCCCTTTAATATTTTATTATTATTTTATCGTGTGAATGTACGGTTAAAAATGAATTTGTGAATTTTTTTTTTTAAATAATGATCGTCAAACAGAAGTTTAAATTCCTTTTTCTGGGTTTTGGTATGTTGTCATAATGCGACCTTTTTCTAGCAGTCTGTTAGTTTGTTAATATACGAAAAGTTGACAAATCACCCCTCGATTCCAGGCAATAATATGATGGCGAAGTAGAGAAAAGAAAGATCCCCCTATTTGGTTCATTTTCATATGGTGTACTGTCCGGTTTTCCCTCAAATCTTAGCTTAATTTAGCTAAACCTTATTTTAGACAAAGTTTCGGTTGTCTGAATCTGAATCTTGCAAGTTGCATCGTTGATCATTGTAGATCCGTCCGAGACCTTGTTCTCTTCCACACTGTAAGCATGCATCCCGTATATGCAGTTGCTCTTCCAAGTTGTGTTCGATCTATATCTACATCCCCACTGAACTTGTTTGGATATGTTTTTGGTTTTCTGTCGATATTGTCACACCCACATTGTCAATTTTTGCACTGTTGGTGGTGTATCCAGAACTTTTGACACCTTTTCATTCTTGTCATTGACGATGATCCTTGCATTATTGTAGAAAATAGCTATCTTCGATGCTAGTCCTCTAAAAACCCGAAAAAACTGGTGTATTTTCTTTACAAAACTAATAATCTAGTTACATAATATAATACAGATAAATGTTACTAAAAAGCACGACTTCTATAAGGTTACCGCCTGTGGCACTGGTTGGCTCAACATCATATGGACGAGAAAATGCAGGCATATCTACCATGCTTCACGCTGTACAGTTCAGACACAGAAAATATCTTAGTGGTTACTCTAACATGAGGAAGAGAGCATGTTTGGCTAAACTTAAAAATAATTTAAATTACTTTCCTGTCACTTGGTTTCCAAGCATATGTGAATTAAGTTTGTTTTTACTAGCTTTTAAACAACGAAAAACATGCTTGAAAAGTGTTTATAAATAGATAAAAACGAGTGGTAGATAAATGGATAGTACTTGTGTATCTCCCAAAATGTGGGGATGAAAAGTGACTTGAGTATTTATATATAATTTATAAACATGAGCCAAACACGGTCAAAGTTGCTTCTCTTACTTTACCGTAACTTTTTTTAATAAATTATTTTCAAACTCATTTACAAGTAAACTTATAAGCTCAGCCAAACATGCTACAAAGGGCAGACAAAAAATCAATCAGACCAGCTAACATACCACGAAAAAACGTTCCCCACAATTTTCCTCAAAATAAATTGGGGCCACTGGCCGGGCTCTCCTACGTTCCACTGTGATGATTGATAACCAAGTGAAAGATCAAGGGAACCTTCATAAACCTGCATAATACAGGCGTGCATCTCGTGTTGGCCTCTCTTCACGCGTAAATCCATTTCTTTTCTGGGCCAACAGAAACAGACTTCGTGAATATACAAATCGAGGGATTGTTGAATTAAGCTAAGTAACCAATTGCAAATAGTGCATACCTTAGTTTTTAATCAGCTGCTGTATTACAAACTTCATCGACTGCAAATCTGAACTCACCCACTGGACGACTAGTCCTCCACAGTGATACAGCAATGTCGATGGTTTGGGCTAGGTAAACAATTTTAATACTTTCAGAATCAACTTTTTGTGCAATGAACTTGCTGCACTTGACCAAATTGATGGATCACTTAAATAGGTGACCATAAAAATAGAACATATCCAATTTCTATTGTGATCCTGCAAACTCGTATTAATGGGGTGTCGGTAACCCATAATTGTGGTACGATCTAATTCGTCCATCCCATCCTGCAGTAACAATCACTAGACCCCAGGCATGCGAAGTGGATGAACTCTTGCAAGTAGTCTTGAAAAGTTTGTATTGAGATTTACACATTTGATACAGCCCAGTACGTGGACTAGACGTGGGTAGCTTTTCCTCGGGCCAAGTTGCAGACCCCTTGGGGCTGGAGTCCAAGATAAACTCTTGGCCCAAAGAGAAATGAGTTGATAACTTCGTTAAACTCTCCTCGAGTTTGCTCGATTTGAATCTGTCCTCCAAGTTCCCTATCTTTAAGCCAGACCAAGGTATTGCCACAGAGGCGTTAGACGAGAAACACTCGAATGATCTAATCGGTTGCGAGGAAGAACATGATTCCTGATTGTAGTTCCAGATGTAAACATTAGAATCCTCAGACACCGAGACAATGTGCTTTCCATTTGAGGTGAACGACGCAGAAATCTGGTTCCCAGCACCGCCTAGGCATATAGACAGTGTGAGGGTATTAATCTAAAAAAAAAATAGACAGACAAGGGAGGACTAATACAATTCAACAAGAGCCCACATCATATTACTCCTTGAGGTAATACACCACCGAGGGAAGCACTAGTTGCTTACCTTTGTATCTCGCAATCACATTCATCCCACTAAGAATTCTAATTTGTGAATCAGCACATGTGACCAACACTTTGCTCCAGTCTTGTGGGACAAACTGCATTCATGGGGCATCAGATTAGGATTGAGTTGGATCGAAATAAAGGTTTTATTTCTTCAAGTGTTCTCGTTGGACTATAATTATAGCTTCTCATTAAAATAGAAGGGTGATAGGCAACTGATGGTAACCTGTAATCCAGTTATCCTTTTGCAGGCCGATTTCTTTTTACTGGTTAAGCACATCTGCTCTTCCAGTTCGAAGTGATTAGCTTCCAAAGAGAAAAGTCAAAACCAGTTATCAATGTTTAGTCCCTACTAGTGAGTTTCAATTTCAAAGCTAAATTATGGAATAATAGTAAGAGAATCATCTGGAATTCACGAAGAAATCAAAACCTTCAAACATTACAGAAGGATACAGTTGTATGGCATCATAAGACGAGCAATTGACCACTATTTTAAGCAAAAACACGTAATAATCCAAAAATCTCTACAAATTACCCGATATAATAAAAAACCGACACAAGCCTGTGATAGAGCCAATAATACCACCCTATACAACAAAAAAAGGAATTATTCCATTAGTATGTCTTATAAATTTATGAATCCACATTTCCAATAAAATACCGTGGCATGTTTGATTAGACGGATTGGAGACGACTCAACGGTATCAAAGAAGGAAAAAATAGAAGTCAAAATCTTATCCGTCTTCAATCCTATCCGAGTACTGTACCACAATTATCTGTAAAGGAATAGACAATCAACAGACCTGCCCATCAGGCCTATAAGAAACAGCAGTAATTATATCTCTTATCTCAGTCCAGTCGACAACTTGATAACCACTGATTGTCCAAATCCGAACTTTTCCGTCAATTGAACCACTGATGAAGTAATCATCGTTCACGGGGTTAAACTGAATGCAGGTCACTGCATACAATCAAATTCGTTTTTAGCAAAAAGGAATCAGTACATCAAGACCAATTTTGATGCTTTTCACAAGCCAAATCTGATAATATCACTATATGCAACCGGTTACACACCATAATCACTATGCAGAAAGACCTTGAGACAGTGCTCATATCCAACCCGCCATAAACGAACAGTTTTGTCAATTGATGAAGAAAGCAGACACTGCAAGAAAACAGAGTAGTAACATATAATATCATTCGTTTCCAGGAAATTTCAAAAGAAAACCAACTTGATTGCACATAGAAAACTTACATTAGTTTTCGACCAAGAAAGATCCAAAATGTCTCCGCTGTGACCTACAAACACATGCAGTGGCCTCTCCAAAATCCGGAAAACCTTTGGAGGAAAGATGATACATGCCAAGTCTTTTGGTTTCCTTAAACTCTGCAATTTGTTAGTTTTATATTCTTCCTTCATGAGAGATGCCAATTCAGAAAGATGGTTCACTGAGAAGTAAATGCAAGATTGATCTACATCTTGACTATCAGTATCACTCGATCTCTCATCTTCCACCACTTGCCAAATTCGCACTATCTTATCTTCACCAGCACTAGCCAGGTATTGTCCGTCGAGACTAAATTTCATAGTAAGGATTGACCCTTCATGGGCCTCGATATCTTGTCCAGTGACGAGTGTTGAGAGTTCTTTCAACATTTTCCGTTTATGGTGAACCCTAACTCTCTGAACCTTGGTCCCCTGAACTCGACTAGGGCAACTGGATCTAAAATTATCAGCTCTCCCATTCCCACTCATCATGCGCGTCAAGGAACGGAATCTACTCAACCAGTGAACTTTTACTTTATTTATTGTTTTCGAAATATTTCCATTGATCTCAAATTCTGTCTCACGAAGTTGCTGAACTGAAGGAGACAGTCGAGTAATGTTCTCAAACTCTCTGGATATCAACACTTGGTCCAACCTTGCAACTCCAACAGCTCTCCGCTTGCCATCCTCCACCAAATCATCAACATTACACACACATCCATCATTTAAATTCTCGTTTCTACAAATAAAATCTTCACTTGGAGCCACTTCTCTTATTAAATCCAAAACACCAGCAGACCAACTTGACATACAAGAACGGCTAGAAGAAAATTCATCTTCAAAAATTGAATTTCTTAGAACAGACTCACTACCTTCCATTATTCTATCAACATCTCCCCCGAACACGCCACATTTACCATTATTATGTACATCGAAGGAATTGTTTCCTTCTAAGCTCATTTCCATCCATCCAAAGAATTTCCTACGTCGCTCCCTCACACTTTGAGGGCTCCCAATCCAAAAATCATATTCACAATTGTTAGCCCCAACATTATCAGAGTCAGATTCGGAAGCTGATGCAATGTGCTGTGATGCATCAAAGAATCGAAATTCTTTATCCTCGTCGCTGAAGCTACCCATGAATTATCGGGTTCAACCCATAAAAAAACAGAAACCCTGCGTCAAGGAATCGAAACTCGAAGTACTAGGCAATGCTGAAGTGGTTATCCAATCCAATATAAACCCTTCATTGAAAACGGAAACACGTGTAAGGTCAAGAAAGAAATAGTCGAGTACACAAAACACAAGCCCAAGAACCAAGATTAATGTAAAATAATATACAATTAAAAATTCCAGTATTACAGCTAGAACATAAACAATAGAAGTTCCGACATGGATCCCGATCCAATCCCATTGAATCTGGTCTCTCATATAACACAAAACAATAGAAAGCAAATATTATTTTCCTCGAACTACATAATACACATTAAAAAAATTATGGTCAAAATCCAAGTGATTTTAGCACAAAAATTGGCAAACCCATTGTCAGGAAAAAGACTTTACGGACTCGCAAAATTGATTAAATTTCAATGAACGTATAGAATATGACAAAGAATATCATCAACATATAATATTTTTTCTCACGTGGGTCTGATTTAATATTATGAGATTGAAGAAGATCGGAAGGTATGGAATTGCAGGGTTCCCTTTTGGCGTCTCCCTCTCTCTCTGGAGAGGAAGCAAAGAAGTGGAGTGACCATACAAAAAAAAAAAAAAATTAGGCAAAGATCAAGAAACAGTAAATTAATGGAATGGAAAAGAATGAAAAAGGAGAAATTGAAATGGAAAAAGCATAAAATTCCTTGATATCCGTGAATTAATGGACCGATAAACGAGATTTTGAGATTTGCTTGCGAGGGTACGTAAGAGTACTGCTAGCCTCTACTCATTTTTTCCCCTCCTCTTTTTACCTAATTATCTTTTCATTTTTCACTCCCTCCTTTCATCATCTCTTGCTAACCAAACATAACCTTTTGTTTTATCTTCAGCATATGTGTGTGTGAGAGAAAAAAAAATTAGATTGGTAGTGAATTACCCGGAATTGATGCTTGATTGACTGTAAAAAATTTAAATCAAACTCTGCATTCATGAAGAAGTCGTTTCTCCTCAGTCAATTGAGACTTGCGAACACGTTTGATTGGATCTTTTATGTTACTTATTTTGTCTTAAGATTTGAACATCTATTGTCTACATAAATTATATTAAATTATTTTAATAGAAAAATTGTTAATTTAATTTTGAATAATTTCAATAGGAAACCTTTGCCAAATTTTATGTTACGTGTTGATTATATTATAATCTACAAGAAGAAAAGTAGAACAAAAAAAGGGAAACTGAATTTTGATAATTTGTATAAATATTCTTGTCAAGAAATGAAAATTCAATTATTGGACATTCAGTTCAACAATCATGCTACTCAAACAGGGAATTTTGACAGTCGTACATTCATTGGAAGACGAAAAATGAAACGAAAAAAAAAAAAGGCAAATCACGCGTCAGCTCTGTCATCTTTCGTTGTCGAAAATCCCTGTTTGAGTAGCTTAATTCCCGGTTCAATACCATCGTCTCCCATGAACCTATTTACTTCACGTCTCAAAAAAGTAAATATAGTTCAATCCACGTGAATCCCAATTCAATATATGCGTTCCCGTGCCAGTCAGTCGGAATGGAATGCTCGTGCTTTGCTGTCTGCTAATAAAAATCAAACCCAAAATTCTTGACGCAGAATATTCATTTCAGAGTGGTTGGTTTGCTAAATTCTTCATTAAGACTAAACCTTTTTGCGTGTAGAGAAAATTTCTTCAAAAATTTCCATCACTGACCATCTTACACGTGTCAAATTTTATTGTTTAGTCAGTAAACTTTGTATATACTTAATCGAGCTTAATGCTGTTGGTCATAACTTTTAACATCATGGTTTTTTATGTTAAATCTTTTTAAGTATAATAAATCACAATATTTTAATTCAGCCAAAACTTGTTATGAGTTTCATATATTATAATAAAATTTTAACAAAAAGAAAAAATTTATGTAAATTAGAATTTACATTAACATTTAGGTGCTTGCCTGAATATGATAAATAGTAACCACGGCGAAAGGTAATTTAGTAAATATGTAACGGAAGTAAAGTGCTTGTCTGAATATGATAGAGAGCGAGTGGTTATATTAGCACCACAATATTTATTTATTATACTATATTTTAATTACAGTTAAGCTCCTTAATTTTTTTTTTTCAAATTCTTATTTTCAACCTTATATTAATTAATACATCTCGTTTTTTATGATGATTTATGTCAAAATATTTTGTTTTCATACTTTTAAGTGAGGTAAAAATATTTTTTTCGTATTTATTTATTATCATGGGACGGGAAAATAAGTTGTTATAGAATATTTCAACAGACTATTTGGACATGAACTGTTATCAAATATAAAAATGTGTTGACTAATAAAAAGTTTGAGGATAAGAATATCATGAAAAATTATTAGGAAATAAATACTATAATAAGTAAAGATGGACAACCTTAAGTGTAATTAAAATGTGGTGTAAGAAATAAAAACGAGGGATAATTGCAACAGAAACTCCAAACATTTGAAACGTTAGCAAACTTTTTCCAAACATTTCAATCATTGCAACCGTCACCCGTATCATTTTCTATTTTTGCATGTAATGGAAGTAAAATACCTTGGTACTTGTACACGATTTGTACGAATCAATTATGTAAACAATCGTGCTACATGTATATCTTTGTTGACATTATTGTGATATGACATTTTTTTACATGTTGATTTTAAGAACACTTCAAAAAATCAATGACATAAATTTTGACAACATATGAAGTATCAAACTTGATGTATACTAAGTGTGTACAACTATTTTAATTCTTATGTAAAATTATTAGAATTGCATATTTAAAAGATAAAAAGTCAAGATTTCTAAAATTACGTAAAGATGGTGAATTTTATAAGAATAACTTTTTTAAATAAACATGCCTTTTACATTTTCTTTTAAAGATGATGATTAAAAATAAAGTTATAATTGTTCGGAAACTCAAAATAGTATAATGCAAAATTCAAATCGTCTCTTTTATATAAGCTCGATACTTGTTAACAATTGTCAAGAGCTAATTATTTTGAGTCTTCGATTGAGTCTTATCTTTGATTCGCTACTTGTTATCAATTCGAGAACTATGAAAATCTCGAAAACATTAGTCTCAATCATGCAATGAATAGTCATCCCATGTGACAGAACCTTGTTCAAAGAATCAACATGTTCATCTGTCTTGGTCAAAACTGATGACTTCCAAGTAGAGGACTATATGATGTCCTAAAATAAAAGTTTGTTTGAAAAGTATTTATAAATTATAAATAGATAAAAATAAATAGTGAATAAATACTTGTGAATCCTTCAAAAGATATAAATAAAAAGCGATTCGGGTGTTTATAAATAATTTATAGCTTGGTCAAACATAGGCTAAGCATCTATTTGATCCTCATTATTTTAAAAATCATTTTTTACTATCCTCATCTTCAAATATACATTCTTACAATTAAATATTTTGTACGTTAATTCAAAAAAAATTCTTATATTTTTAGCTACACATTTTTAAAAAAATCACTATTACAGAATTCATTTTCAACAAAAAAAAAAAAAAAGGGCTCAAACATAGGCTAAGTTTACCGATGACTTTGTTTTCCAATTTTCAAAAAAAAAGGGCTCAAACATAGGCTAAGTTTACACTCTTTAAAAATAAAAATAAAAATCACCAGCTAAATGTTTAAGATGGTAGAGGAATTTTGTGCACCTATTTAATGTTTCCACACGTACGGACTAAATTTATTTTTGATCAAATGTCTGACACGTTCACAAATTTTTGAAATGGTGATGGCAAAAATTAATCCAAATTATTTTGCCCGACTCTTTTCATTTATATATTTAAATATTATTTTCAATAACACAGAAAATATAATTAATCTCTATTAATAAACTTATATATATATATATATAACTTTAGAAATATCCAATAAAATCATGGCTGTCCAATCGTGCCAAGTCAATCAACTATAGAACAATAGTAAACACTACTAAAGTTGTGATAAATTGCCCTTTAACTTTTTCTACTTGACAACCTATTATACCATGATAGGCAACCTATTTTGGCCTTATTATATTTTAATTTAGTAATTTGCAACGTAGTCAAGTCACATTTTAACGTCTAATCAATGTCGCATTTGTCGTGCAACTTTATTTTTGTTAATTGTCCGCTTTTTTGTCATACGACAGCGAACCTATTGTCAAGCTTTTATAATTTCTTGATTAGAACTTTTTAACTGCACTCACTTTTTTATCTGTGTATATTTCTGTCCATCGTTTTGTTCATTTATTTGAATTTCTATCTATGTATATAGCACCATCATATTTTTTGATTTCCTCGACAACAGGGGCGGACTGAGACCAATTTCCTTGTGGGGTCAAAAATGAGATTTCAAAAATATTTAGGTTAAAAAAAAAAAAGTATTCTCAAAAAATAAATAAATAAATAAATTTGTGGGGTCATCTGACCCCACATGACCCCATGTGGGTCCGCCCCTGCTCGACAATCTTTCACATCACTATTTAGATTGTGCCACATTGAGAGGATGTCAAGTAAGATGTAAAGCAAGATGTACATATTACCCAAAAAGTTGATTAATTGGTATGTTGTTCAATGAGTCATTACACTTTTTTCAAAAGTCAGAATTGTTAATGCAATTAAAACGTAATGCAACAACAAAAATACGTAATAACAATACAACCACAACAATAATGAAATCTAAAGGCAATTAAATTTGATATTAAATGCCATACATGTCCTTTCACTTTCTCTCCTTGCCAAGCAATTATTTTATGATAGACAACCCATTTTGGCCTTGCTATCTTTTAATTTTAGTGATTTGCAATATACTCAATGTCACATTTTAATGTCGAGAAGGGCCGGGGGGGGGGGGGGGGTTAGGACAAATTAATGTCACATTTATCGTGTAACATTTTTCTTCTTCTAATCGACCCATTTCTTTATCTAACCACAGCTAAAATTGTCGGGTATCTATAATTTTTGATACAAGTTGACGGAATGTATGGTTTATAAGTTGTGAATTCCATGAAATGTGTGATTAAAATTAATTATTGACTTTAACTTAAATTAAAAAAAAAAGTATATTTTAATCCCTGTCTAATATAGGCTAGATTTGTTACTTATGTCACTTGTAGATTGTTATAGTTTCAGACTACTATCGAGTGAATGAGGTACGACGGGAACCTGCTGTAGACTCTCATGCACGATAAATGTTAAATATTAAACAACATTTTTTAAAAAAAAAATTAAATCGTTAAAGTTTATACAATTTTATTTAGGGCTTGCTAGGTTGTACTTAAAATTCAATTAAAATTGAAAATATAATCATTATTGGGTCACACTTGTCTAATAAAAGTCAACAATAACAACTAATTTTTCAATTTTAATCTGATTTTAATCTCTACCGAACACGCTATTATTCAATTTAGTATTTCACAAACCTGTCACTTCACCATTCGCCCCAGTATAGTGCTGTTAAACCAACGTACCACTAAAAAAGCCCGAATTGTGATCGTGATTTGTCAGGTAGACGAATTCAACATCTCTCTTGGACTACGACATGCTCACCCGGCCATGTGGGGCCCTTTTCCAATTTATCCACTCCATACCATTAAAAATCACAATTAGGCCTTATTTGATTTTTATTTTGAAACGCCACCCCCATCCAAATCAAACAAAAAGTCAAACCATTCAAAATCATAAATGAAAAATTAAATTGTTATAAATTAAATCAAAATTTGGCAGGGTTGATTGTGATGGATTACATAGTGTTCATATTCGTCGATGTTGGGATTTGGGATCTTCTCATTGTTGGTTAGTGGTGGCTCAAGAGTGAACATTTACGGAGTTTTTCTTTTTGATTTTGCGGTAGTTGAGGTGATGGGGGAATGGTTTTTGATGATTGTAGACGGTGATGAAACCCTTGCATGTCAGCAATGATGGCCGATTCGTTTATTATAAAAAGCCATTGATTGGTTTCTCCATCGAATTGATGGCCCAATTCTCTAGTTAGTTGAAAAACCGTAGCTGCACATAAGTAGAGATGGCAATGAGCCGAGCCGAGCTCGTGGCTCGTTACAAAACGAGCAGAGCTTTTGCTCGGCTCGTTGCTCGTGGGCGAGCTCGGCTCGGCCCACGAGCTCGTCTATCACGAGCCACGCTCGGCTCGTGAGATTTGATTTGATTTGATTTTTTTAATTTTTTTTTTGTAATTGTCCTTATATGAAAAAAAAAAAAAATTGGACAAGCCGCTCGGCTCGTGCTCGGGCTCGTGGATCGCTACAGTACGAGCCGAGCGGGCGAACCGACGAACTACTCGACTCGATTGCCACCACTACACATAAGGTTGATGGTTTTGTGGTGTGATTTTGTTTTGGTGATGGGGCGCGTGTTTGAGACATATGGTAGCGCCGCGATGATTTAGTGATGAAATGACAGTTTTGGCGGTTTGATGTTGACAACAAAAGCTGGATATGATAGTACGTGTGAACTTGATAAATTACAATTTAAAAAATTTACACACCGTGACAACAATAACATAGTGCAAGTTAGAATTTCAAATAAATAAATTACATAAAATGCAACACGATTTAAATTTAAGTTACAATTAAAATGTAGGATTCTTGTAAAAAAATTACATACATGTCATAATATACAGATAAAAAATTTCATTTCGTTAAAAAATTACAGAAAAATTGGATTGCATATATTGTAATTTTCCAAAAAATCAAATTTTAATCTACTCCCGACTTTCAAAATTCTTATAAATTCATCTGATTTTTCAACTTGATCCTTTAAATATTGTCTAATTGTGTAATTAACCTAAAGTAAAAAAGCAGCCCAAACCGGACTAGTTGTCCTCGTCACTTTCTATCACGTTAGTTCGAATCCATGAAGTAAGCCAATTCGTGAACACATTATTGAAGGTTAAAAAAAATTACTAAATTTAACCTTCAATATTAAATTCGACAATTTTATATCATTTACAATCTAATCAGTTAAAGCGCGACAAACTAACAATTGCATCGCATCTTTGGTAAAGTCGACAAAAGTTGAAAAGATTATTAAATATGTCGTCAAGTCTAATCCAACTTTGTCTAAGCTATTGCGATTGGAGGTTTACAAAGTCAAAAGTAATTGTTGCCTTTGTTTCCATTTAATCAAACATCTTAGTAAAATCTTCAACATTTAGTTTATTCTAATCATTGTTTTGCCTTCTCAATTTCTTCATAATCCGACCAAATCATTAAATTTTAAGTGTTAAGTACAGACAATGCCCAATAATTACAAGAGATTAAGGAAAAAAGCCACGCGACACGTTACTTGACAGTTACTATAGTTTTTGTCCTGTTTTTTTCACTTTTCGATATTCATGCATTGATCATGGTGAACTACGTCTCTCGTTAATTGCTCGATATATCGTACATAATATTCTCTTTATCACGCCGAGACATGCTTATAGTTGTATATGCGAAAAATTTATAATTTATTTTGTCTAAATGTTGGTCACCCAACTTTCGCTCGAGTTTTATTTTGCTCTCATTAAAGTTACGGTTTGTATTTCGGTTACGCGTTGGTTGAATTTGACAGTGTCTCCACATTATATTCACGTAAACATAAATTATTTTTCCATTTTATAACAATATCCTTAAATTAACCAATTGATTGCCGACCAAGTGGTTTAACTAAGAATTAATTAAGTAGTAAGTGGTTGGAAATGAATTAAAAGTCTTGGTCATTAATGTTTTATAGTTGCCGACATAAATGAATTTCTTAAAAAGTTAATTATTTTCTTTCTTAGGTTGCCTAATTTGTCACGCCTTAAGCAAAATAATAAAATAAAAATATCAACACTATAATAAATTGTTATTTATGTGAGCTGGTTTGGATCGATTCGTCTATTATAAAAAATATTTTATCTACGTAAAAAAATCGAGTCATGTTATGTCAAGTTCTATATGAAGCGCACCACGTGGGGGTGACGTTTGGCTCCATACCTCTTTTAGTAGAAGTAAATTATCAAGTGCACTTTTAAAGTTAGACAAAATTTCCAATATAAAAAGAAAAGGTCCCATGTTGCCTCTACAAACGTAGAAATGATGAAACATGTATGTATCTACCGTGAAAAGAAACATATCTTTATCCAAAATCCTATTATAAACCATTATTGAATTCGATTATATGATATAGCCAGTGCTTTTTTTGATACGTAATTAAAATGATAAGTTGTTTACGAAATGTATGTTTAACTTATAATCACCTATCAAACTAACTTATGACTATTTAATTATTTTAAATCATAACCGTGCTTTTAAGTGTAAATTATCATTGATGCCATGATATAAGAAAAATTAAAAGAGTTAAAAGGGCAATGAAATCAAAATTGATAGAAGTATAAAAAAAAGGTCGAGACAGGCTGTAGGGATCTAACCCCACTAAATCCTTATTGAACCGACCCGATGAAGATTAGTCCTTGTTTGTTGGCCATTTTTTGGAAAAATATTATTTTGAATAGTGAAATTTTGGAGAATGTCCGGTTAAAATTTGTGAGTAGCATAATAAATGGGACAATTGTCAGGGGATGCATCTTGCCAAACATAATGTTTGTGTTAGTGAATTCCAGCTAGGGCGGCGATTTTTGGGTAAGGCCTAAATTGGACCACCCTACAAAAATCAGAATTCCAATTGAGCAGTGTAGAGGTTTATGGTCCGTTTGATTGCAAGGTGGAAAATGGATGGAAAGAAAATATTTTACAGGAAAAAGATTTTCTTAGAAATTATTTTATTGAGATTGTAATTAATTGTGTTTGATTAATATAATTTTCTATAGAAAATGTTGAAAACTTGGAGTCTGTTTGACTTCTTTTTTTATGAAAATCGTCCATTAAAATGATAATGTTTTCTACTATTGGGTCTAGAATTTGTTCCAATTGCCAAAAATAAAAAAAACTGAAAAAAAATAATCATACCAAATACTATTCATTTGGTTTTGTTTTGCATGGAAATTATCAATAAATATGAAAATCTTTTTTACCATTGTGTCCAGAATTTCTTCAAAAAAAAAATGGAAAATATTTACTCAACAATACATCAACAATTTATTTTCCTCAAAAATGTGAAAAATTTGAAAAGTTGGAAAATATTTTTCCAGAAAATTTTTGCATATTAAACACTACAAAAGTTGGAAAATGAAAAATATTTTCTATTTTCCATGGAAAATTCTACATATCAAACGGAGCCTTAGAGTGATCCTAATTTTTATTTATTTATTTTATCATAGTCACTAGTTAAAGCCCTCTTTCGTCATGTGCTCCAGTAAGGAATAAGCAGTCACTACGACATGTGGTCGTCTTATTGTTAACTGTATTAAACATAATTTGACAAAATCTCGATATTTTTTGTCTAGTGCTATATTATATCCTTGTTTGTGTTCTATTTTAATGAGATTTTGGGAAAAAAAAAAATTATTTTGGATAATGCATGGTTAAAAGAGGAAATTTTTTGAATTTACATGTAATGTTATTTTATTAAAAAATGTGGTTGAAAAGAAGAAAGATAAAAATGTATTAATAGAATTTTGATTAAACAATGTTGAATTGGGAGCATAAATTAGAGAAGTATTATAGAGGAAATTGTTTGTGATTGGGTTTAGAGACTGATAAAGATTTGGGTTTCAACCCAAATGGTCCTGGATTCATTTTAGGGTTAGTCTGGGCCCCATTGACATAAACAACACCAAATATCAAAGAACAGTTATTGTAACACTCTTTCGTAGACAGTTAGGTTGTTTCGTTTTGGTCAGGAAACAAAGCACAAATTTCCACCTATGCCGACAAAATCATGAGTTAAATATTTTTTTGTGCCACATCATATTCTCCCTTAGCTACGCGACATTTATTTTATTTTAGTAGGGTAAGGTGTAGATGAAGTGCTTAAACTCAAAATCAGCTTATATAAGCCCTTATTTGACTCACTTTAAAATAAAACAATTTATTTCTTATATTCATTTTAATCAAATGCTCACATAATTTTGTACGAAAGTTTAAAACTTTTTTCCTAATTTTTAACTTTTCAAAACATCATTTTTACACAACAATTGTTGGGAAAATTACACTGATATAAGTGCATACGTTTCATGTTAGGAGATTTGATGACTTCCACTTGAGGGATCGTAGAATAGAGCAACGAACCAGAAAAAGAAGATCACTAATGAAAGCAACTAATCAAACATCAAACCAAGAAATAGATTTGAAAACGAACACCGATGACTTGAACACAATACTGATGTCCTCAAACTATATGTGTCCCCTTTCGGATTGAAATAATACTTGTAGGGATCAAGACAAGTGGTCTGTAGGATTTAAACAAACCTTGTAAAGAATTAAAACTCAAACATTAAATATAATTCTCCAAACTCGAAGAACATTAAAGAAGAATTTGAATATGATGAAGAAAATTGTGATTTCTTTGTTTTTTTGGAATGGTTTTTGTTCTTGAATATGGCTATGTTTTTTTTTTTTTTTTTTTTAATGTTTTTCAACAGAATTATAATGATCACAAACCACCTATATATAGCTAAGGTGCCAAAAAAACCTCCAAAAGCCACAAAAAATTTGAACAAAATGGTCACTGATGACTCTTTTGGCCTTCTATTCGGTCATATAGTTCAACACTATGCGACCGCATATTTCTCTTCACGACATGGAATCCCTGCCTTGGTCTATACGACCACAACCATGTTTGGCCTATTCAGTTGCATAGGCCAAAATTTGGTCTGCAAAACTGATTTTCATTCCACATTATTTCACAACCGTTTTTTTTATCAACTTTGAACAATATTTTCAACAATCTCTCACTTGTTCAAAATTGAACGAAACCTCATATTCAAAGTATACAATACTTATGCACAAGGATTAGATATATTTCGATTTGAATCTAATCATAATATAATTCAAATAAAGTAAAGTCGAAATTAAAGGTATTATAAAAGTTTTGAATCGATGATTTCATATGACAATACCAGTAAGAACATATACAAGTATCACGTGTTCTCAAATTACTCAATCTCGTTTAGCGCTAATATGGTCTTGCACTCATCCTTTTCTAAACTTTTAAGAGAGAAATTCTAATTCTCTATTGAAGCGACACAATTTCGAAATTTATCTAGATGAAGTTCTTTCAATATCTTTGTTACTTTTTAGAGATACATGTACTTTATAACTGAACTTCATTAAGAGCTTAAAACTCAACATTCACTTCAGTAACAACCAACATTATTTAACTAGAATAAGGTTATTGCGGATTACATAATGTTGAAACTATCTATATATTGAATGATTTGTTGTTATCCATTGAACTCGTAGATTACTTGCCCAATTGGTACCAGAATTTAACTTAAGTCTCACATATTATGGAGGTCTTGAGTTCGAATCTCGAGGAAGGCGTCAGGAAGCCATGAGGGGTAAGATGGACTCAGGCTCTCCCAAAGCAGACAGTACGTACGATATGATAACGGCTCCTGTGCAAGGTTGGGTCGTTACAAAAACTTAACTAATTGGTACCAAGATTCAACTTAAATCTCACATATGATGGAGGTCTTAGGTTCAAATCTTGGGGGACGCGTCAGAAAGCTTTGAGGGGTAAGATGGGCCCAAATTCTCTCAAAGCGGACAATACGTATGATATGATAATGGCTCCGGCGCAAGGTCGGGTCGTTACATTTATCAACATCTTTAGAAGATGTTTTTATCTTGTGTTCCACTAGAGCTGAGAATTTCTTTATTAATTTTCCTTAATTCATTATCCGAATATAGTGAATTCTCAAAAAACTCTACATCGTTGGATTCAATAATCACATTGGACTCCAAATTCAACAATCGATAAGATTTGTTATTGCTAGCATATCCAACAAATGCACATTTGATGCCTCTTAAACCTAACTTGGTCCTATTAGGGTTCGTGTTCTTATAATCATCAAGACACTCCTACACTTTGAAATATCTAATATTCGGTTTTCTTCATTTCCACAATTCGTAAAGAGAAACCTTAGTAAATTTACAAAGAATCCTATTTAATATCCTACATGCACTCAACAACGCTTAACCCCTTAGATTAAATGGCAATTTAGCATAAATCAACATGACATTAATCATTTCAACTAAAGTTTTATTTTTTCTTTCGGCCAAACAATTTTGTTCGAATGTCCTATGTACAGAATATTGATGAACTATGTCTTGTTGTTCACAAAATGAGTTAAAATCACTAAAAAAGTACTCACCACCTTTATCACTTGTCAGAGTCTTTATTTTCTTACTTAGGTGATTTTCAACTTCATTTTTATATACCTTAAATATATCAAATGCTTCATACTTATACTTCATCAAATAAACATACGTATATATAGAGTGATTATCAATAAAAGTAATGAAATATCTATTACCATGTTAACATGTCATTCAATTCACATATGTCACTATGAATTAATTCTAACATACTAGAAGTCCTATTAACACTCTGATATGTCTTTTTAGTCATTTTATATTCTATACAAGTTTGACATTTAAATGCATATGAATTAAGTCACATTTCAACATCTTTTTCACAGTACTTTTACCTATGTGACCTAATCTAGCATGCCATAATGAAATGAATCAACAATATAAACAACATCCACTTTATTATTAAAAGATTTGTCAACAATACAAAACTTGACCATTTCTTCACTAGAATAGCATTTTCCAACAAATTTTCCATTTATGGATATTACAAGTTTACCAGATTCATAAACAGATTTTATACATGATTTTTCTAAGAGATTTCCACTAACTAAATTCATATTCATATCAGGAACATGTACTACATTTGTCAAGGTAACAGTTTTGCCGGAAATGAAGATGATATCCATATTTTCTTTTCCAAATACATTGGATCGAATCTCGTTACTCATCTGAATCTCTTGTTCTCCATCAATTTCATAATAAATCTTGAATAAGGACTTATCATACCATACATGTACTGTTGCACACGTATTGACTATCAAATTACATCCAAATATTTGTCCAAAATTTAACCAAAGTTACATTTTCATGATTATACTTAAACCAAATTTAACCAACTTTAAACCAAAAAATAACACAACTATTTCCTCCCCTTATTTTATCAGTATCAGTATAAATAAGTAAAAGATTTTAAAAAACATAGGAATTTTAATTAATAATTCAGAGGCTGTCTGGTACAAGAGACTTTCTGTTTTTTCTGCTAAATTAGACGGTGTGGTCAAAAATTAAATATGCACGGGGCAGGAGAATTCACAATTAGCAAGTCTCAAATTTTTTTTTTTGTTAATTCTACTTTTGATGGGGATCCTATGAGGTCAGACGAAATGCTCTGTTGGGTATTCGTTCTCATATCCATTGTAGTCATAATACAATCTCTCCCCCTTCCGAATGTCTCTGCTTGCAATCAACAGCACCCGACACTCTCCATTGACATCAAATCTCACACATTTTACGTTCTGCTTCTTCTTCCCATCCCTGCACCAAAAGACAATTTATCATCAGGGGAAATCCCTTTCTGACATCTTTCACACATGAAAGAATAATGAGGACCGATTTCATAAAATGGTTCTAGGATTCAACGTGTCAATATCCCTACCTCATAATAAAAAATTTCGTATACGGTTAATCAATGCTATAAGCTTAATGTGACACAGATAAGAACTTGCAAGATATAAACTCGGATTAATGATCTTTTGCATTATTGGCAAGATGGATTAAATAGTACTAAACTGTATAAAACAAGAAAAAAGAAGTGGAAGGGTTGTCTATTGTACTAAGCATGATCCAATACTGCATATGAAACTTGCACTACAAGATTTACTAAACTTTACGGTGACTACAAGCACGCAAGTTTAATGTATAACAATGAAAAAGAAAATCAGAAAACCAAGTTTTACAAGAGGATTGACATACGGTGTATGATTGTTGATGCCATTAATAAATCGAGCAATATTACTTCGTTTGTCCGGGCAGATGACTAGACTTTTTGAAGGATCAGCAGCAGAGAGAAGAGTCATCATGCTGTCTCCATCATCGTTTTCACGATTCTTTAGGTAATCAACATCTCCAACGTATTCTGTAATTATCGTTAAATCTCTTATAAATTTATCTGCTTCCACAGTGAATCTGTTACAATTGAATAAGAAATTAAAACAACTATCACAGATAATGACAACAAAATTTCTCGTCAGAGAACAATACATTGGTACCCACCCTTCTAGGGGATCAAACACAACCATGAGCGGTGGCCATTCCCCTCGTTCCATCATATTCTTGCACTGACTCAAGGTTTCTGCATCTTCTTTTGATAAAACCTATGGGATACAGGTTTCATGCAATGTTTTAACAAGTTATCTCAATTTGCAATCGCACAAATCATCAAGAATAAATCAACAAATAAGTGCACAAAAGATAAAAATGCTCTTTATGAGAGATGCGATAGCAATCAAATTTCAACATATCCTTCATGAAAGATGCTATACTCAGCTGACATGCAACAGGAAGCTTAAGTTTTTCTTTCCAATTCAACAAGGGATCTTTTCAGCCATCCAATTACATGAAAAAGCACAATCAACGTATAAATTTGAGATTAAGATCTTTTTGTAAAATGCTACATCCAGTCTTCATTTTAGTAGGATTTGTAGCATAGCATCAGTTATTATGAGTAATTTTACTTGGAATAACATGCTTAAAATTTTGGACGTCAAATATACCTGCATTCCTTCTCTCTCGAGTGAAGCACGATTAGCTGACCTCAGTGCCATGCCAGGGACATATGTGAGCTCGTTAACAAACAGTGTCTCAGTTGCTGTTAACGCCGTAGCCAGTGATGCCATTTGTTCCAACCTTCTAATATGATCCTTACTAGGATTGAATGGCAATAACTTCCTACTCTTTTTTGACATCACCAAGCCAGAATTTCGCCTTCGTCTCTTTCCATCTAAGAAGGTGAATAAACAACAGAAGGATCATATGAACTCCACCAGTCGGCAACTAGAAAAGCATGTTTGGTATACAATACTTGACATAATCATATAGTACAATAGATAAGATTTTAACTTCTTTTTCTTCTTAAATACAAATCCATTTCTCTATTGTCCACCTTAAAGAACAATTCATATGTATAACAATTGGTTGACAGCGACAAATAACCATGATAAAACACTTGAGATGTCTATTACCTGGGCTGAGCTTTTCTGCAGATGGTGAAGACCTTTGAATGCGGAAAAAATCAACGATTTTGGTTTGTACAAGAGGGAAGCCTGTACACCAACAATTAATATCAATTCAGTAGTCAATCCAGTTAATAACAGAATTTTATTCATGTTCTTAAATGTTTTAGCATTTTGCAAAACAGATGCCTCATCAAACTAAACTCTCAAAAGGGAAATTGCAGAAGCACAAGTGAATTTGAAACTACAAGATACTAAACAGATCGGGATGATTGCTCCCAAAAATAGTCTAATTCAATGCCCTTTGCAAAACAGATGCCTCATCAAACTAAACTCTCAAAAGGGAAATTGCAGAAGCACAAGTGAATTTGAAACTACAAGATACTAAACAGATCGGGATGATTGCTCCCAAAAATAGTCTAATTCAATGCCCTTTCAATCGGGATAAAGCCAAACCAAATCCACTTCCATAAACGTGTGGGTCTTATGTACAGTTAAATAGACCAATAAATATTGTACCTTGATAGTATTAAGTTGTGAAGCCTAATTATTATCACTTCAGGGAACTGGTCCGGATCAAATTATTGCCTTAATTTATCTTATAAATATGGAGCCGTTCTTAAACTTCATGATTATCATAAACAAAGAGAGGTTATGAAGATAGGTGTGTGAATAGAACTTGTAAACCTTTTTTTTTTTTTTTTTTTAAATCATAGAGAATTACTGGGCGACGGGGAGAACGTAGTCTCAATTGAGATGAACCTCTATAAATTTTGCATGTTCTCGAGTGTTTATTTTTCTTTCTTCGAATTGATTGCTTTCGGTGGACTAAGAATTAAGGCTTATAAGCCTCAATAGATTGTTCCATAAGAAACTTTCACATTTACAATATTCTTGCTCGACCTTAAGAACATTTGGAAAAGATCATAGCATTCGAAATATACAAAAATGTAAAATTTTCTAATATAATCCTATAATCTCCATTACATAAGCCTTGCCTTCGACTCAATCTTTTTAAAGATTAAAATATATATGCAAATTGGTAGATTACGGGGAGTTCTTGGCAAATTATATATGAAATCAACAAATTTAAAGAAATTCCAAATATCATAAATCATCTCAAACATTGGCTACCCACTACTTTTATGCAGCTTAACTCCGGAATAAAGAGAAAAATATATGAATTAAAATACTCAAGAGAGAACAAAAATTAATAAAGTAGAGCAAGCCCATAAAAATGTATTATATCCCCGCAAATTAACTGTATAGAAGCAAACCCGAAATTAATTACTTATAAACAATATGACTTCTTTTCAAAAATCAACTGAAAATTAAGAAAAACTATAGATACAAATAATTAAAAGAAAACCCATTAACATACCGGTGGGCTTGTGGTCCTTAGAACAAGAGGGGCAAAACCAGGAGCCTTTGGGCACGGCAACAAGAATGGGTCTTAGGCAATAAAGGTGAAAGCCGCTGTCACATTTATCGCAAAGCAGAAGCTCCGAAGCCCGGTCACCCGACCCGCAATTCTCACAGCACACATCACTATAATCTTCCTCTGATTGGGACCTCTTTCTGGATTTGGGTTCCTCAGAGACCGGCTTCGGAGCTAGGGTTCTTTTCCTTAAGGCCATTGTCGAGACCATTGTTAATGGGAAATGGGGATCGTGAATCAAACAGTGAGTGTGCTTGTGCGTTATATGAATCGAATCCTGCGTATAAAACGCTTTGGCGCGTTATTTGTTTCCGCGGGAAGAGGATATTTAGCGCCAAAACAGTCACGTGAGTAGCACGTGCCTTGGCAAGGAACTGCTTAGGAGTAGTAATTGGCCCTAGCCGACGACGGTAAGCCCAATTGGCCCAGATCGTCGAGGCTCAGCCTTGGCACTGTTCGACCCATATATTGATAGGGTTTAGGGCCAACCTACCAAATCCATCTCGTTGCCACTGTGGGTCGGCCTATGTCGACTCTGTTAAAGTTAAACCACTCCCCTTAATCTCATATCTCTATCACGGTTCAATCATAATTGATTCAGCTAAAAAAGTTAATTAAAATTCAATTCAATAATTAATTTTAACAATACAATTCGTGAGATCCGCAATATTTCAACTATACATTCCATCAATTTTTATCAAACTATTAAAAATTAAATTTTTATATATCCCGAACAAAGACTCAATTTTCTTTTTATACTATCGAGCCCCTGTTTGGTACACATTAAAATTTTTTATTCTTCTACTCATTTTTAACAACACATTCTTCAATAAAATAATATTTTTCATCACTTCAATAACTTTTCCTTCCTTTTCAACCATACATTCTCCATCAATTTACTATTTCAGAATACATTCTTCCAAAATAATATGGTTCAAACACACCCTGAATATTTTGCTCTCTCATTCTACCATCAACTAATTTCTATCAAAAACAAATGCCTCGAGAAGAGATTCATCCTTCAGCTATAGGATTAGAGGAGTCCGTTTCATCTCTTGCTTCCTCTCAAAAAATTACAACGTAAACGAGATGGAGGAAATTGGAAAATAAAAAGGAAAATTATCATTAGTTAACTTAAAAGTTTTTAATTTTTAATTTTTTTTTTTTTTTGCTGCACATTGTATCTTCGACAATTAGTAGAGCTGCTTTGGCCTTGGTTTAAATCGATTTTGTAATTACTCAAAAAATCAGAACATTTTTTAAATTATCCTATCCAAATAGGTGGGCCCCGACTGCGATTTTCTAAACTTGTATCAATGAATTTTTGAGTGACACTAAATTTTCTAAGAATTCTTATTCCATTACTTCTACTGATAGGCCGCTTAGTCTGACAAGTTGCCTAATTTGAAAATAATAGCATAGAAATTTGTGGTCACCGATTAGTTTTATTGGTTCTCGAATGGTTAGTAATTTAGTTTAGAATAATGCTATTTAACATCATCACACTTTAGGTGACAATTAGATTTTATTAAATGATTCAAATTAGACGAGGCCCAAACACAGACCAATAAACGGAATAAATCTTATTTTAGAAGTGCGGCTTTAATTATTCTCGTTGCATTTGAAATTGGTTAAGTTGTTAGTTGCTTTGAACCGTAGATCATCATCTGAGATCAACGATGGGTGCTTGGAGTATAAATAGCACCTTAAATTATTATTTATTCTCTTCGTTTGCTGTAGTCATCTTCAAAGTTTGATTGGAAGATTTCTTGGTGAAATAATGAGTATATGTGATTCTCATAGATGATAGTGGTGTTAGGTCATCAATTGAGATCTTCAAGTTCGTAGAAGCAACTTTGATTGTTCGTTTGAAGGTTTAGGTTTAGATTATCAGTTTTGTACAGAATGGTACAGTGAACTAAGTCATAAATCAATGGTATTTGATGCCTTTGGAAACATTTCGAGTTTTGTGAAGTTTTCAAAAACGATTTGTTCAGATTTTTGTTATAGTGTTCGTATAATAATGTCCTATAAATTGACGAGGATTGGAGGTTAGTTGATGTAGTTTCTTTTCTCTCTATTTTCCAACATATTATTTCAGTAAATGAATAAAGCTAGACTTCCAAAATTATTCCAGGTAAAATCGCTGTGTGGCATACATATCTTCGAAACTATTAACTTGAAATGACACGTTAGAGGTCACAGTGGAAGTCTTTTAGATTGATGACATACTGTCGGACACCACCTTCATTAATAATTACTTGTCACCAGCTTTTATTACAAGTTGGTGACAGAGCCGTAATTGTGCAGGATGTTTCATGTGAGTTACTATTAATTTCTGGTACCAATAATAGGATTGTTCAAACATTAACGTCAGTAGCTATCACCAGTGGATCCTCAGTCCATTGAACTTCTTGTATCATCCATGATTCGAGGAATGAAATCTTCATTTACTATTGCTACACAAACCTAATTTTTTTTTTATCTAATGAATGATCGAATTGACAAGTAACAGTCCATATTGGGAAGCGATTGTAACTAATTTTTTACCTAATTAATTACTGAATTGACAAGTGGCAGAGCTCCCTACTAGGAGGCGGTAAAACATTAGGTAAAAAATTAGGTACAAATAGAATCTTCATTTTACTATTAACAGTATCTTTAGATTAGAATGTTAAAATATGTAACATTTTTATGATGTATTGTAGCAGTAAATTCATGTCACGAAAATATTTCGTTTTAAATATTACAAGTGCACGGTTCGTTAACAAGTAGTAAAATGAATTTTGAGTTCAAGTATTGTTTCCATAGAGATTGTACTAGTTCAAGTTCGAATTAACTTTGCTTTTACCGAAACAATTGAAATTTGTGGTTTTTCTATAAAGTATATAATATATTTATAAATACAAGACCTAAATTAATTAAAATCAATGCAAAACTATAATTAAGTGCAAGTTTTATAAAAATATGATAATGAAAAACGCATTAGGATTCTGAATCTCCTTATATCAATTCCCTTTAACTTGAACTTTTCAATTTGACAACACGATTAAATTATGGAAATCAATATTCATAATTTGTTTAACAATCTCTCTCGAATAAAATTAAAAATATTTTTACACGTGACCTAACTATATTCTATGACGAAAGTGATGTGAGCATATAAAAATGCATTAAATATTAATGAATACTTAAAGATCATGTAAAGTATAACGATATATTTTTATCCTTATCGAATTCTACGACAATTGACACTATATCTAATTTATTTTCAATCTTTCGAAGGTAAAGCATGTCACAATATTCATACAACTATTGTGCATATGAAAATTAAATCCATATCAATCATTCTAGAATTGAAAACGTGTTTTGAAGGTCAAAAATTCAAAAATCAAAGTTTCATAATAAAAGGTTCATCGTAATCCAAGCACACAAATATTTATCCTAACATGTTAATGGAAAGAAACAAATAAAAGTAAAACGACATGACCCATAAATTGAAATTTCTTGCACAATTATTGTACAACAATTTGGAATTAATTCTTCTCTTCAGCTGATGCCGTTTTCTCCCCTTCTCTGTGTCTGCCATCTCTTGTGCACAGCTATGTCAACGAGTCGAGCCGAGCCCAAGCCGAAAAAAAAAAGCTCGGGCTCGGCTAGAGTTTTTTTGGCCCGAGCCGAGCCCGGGCCAGCTCGATTTTTTTTTTTTTTTTTTAATGTCAAATTTACATTTTTTATTTCAAAAATTTAAAATTTGTGCGGTTTATACATACTATAAATTAAAGAAAACAGTTCGGGCTCGGCTCGAGCTTTTTTAGGCCCGAGGCGAGCAAAGCCCGACCAAAAATTAAAATGAGGCTTAGCCCGAGCCTCGGCTCGTTGTAACCGAGCCCGAGCCGGGCCCGACTCGAGCTTTTTTCGAGCCGAGCCGGCGAGTTTTTTTGTCATCCCTACCTGTGCATGTATATTCTGCCTATTTCTTTTCAACAGCAGCCCCTTTTTTACCTGTCCAATTCCCTCCAGCAACTGCCGTATTTATATTTCCCGCTCAGTCGCTCGCCGAATTTTTTAGTCCAATTTTGAGTGCAAAAAGGAATCCAATTCCTTTTATAGTTTCAGCCGCCCACCTGTTTTGTTCCTTGAGAAGTTCAATTCCCTCATAATCTGCTCAATTTCTGTTTCTCTCAAATTCCTTCAGCCACGTGTGTTTTTCTTTTTCTTTTTCTTCTTATTTATTTATTTGTTATTGAGGCACAATTAAATTTTCTATCAATATCAACCTGCTTCTGTCGCCACTTAGGACTCTAATTCATTTTGAAGTTTATTCTAAAGTATGGAATTTAATCCCAAAATTATAGCTTTTATTCAATTTCATCCTCTTTCTTTTCCGAACGTTTAGAAACGGGTCCAATACTGAAACAAATGAATATTAACGAAAGTTAAGTAAAATTTAACACTTAAGACGACGTAAAAGCTTAGTAATTTGTCTCGAATAAGTGCACAAAATGCACTTATCAATTCATTCGAGAAATTTGTTGCAGTATGGCCCGATCATTAAGTGATTTTCATCAATTTCAGGGAAATTTAAAATTATTGAAGTTCATTTGTCCAATTGAGACAAATTAAAATTTAGTGATCCAATTGAAATTTCATTAAAAGTGACAAATTCATCGTTCTCCAAGAGTACGAAGAGTGTCCATATTTTTTTCCCCTAAATTGAAATAAAGCTGCTATTCCACTAAATTGTTGAAATTTCTGTTGGGAGAATTTCAACATCGTACAATTGTTATCTAACATTTTAAAGATGCAACATTTTATTACCGTTTCACAATTTATCTTGAAAGTTCAAACTATCTAAAAACTTGTTTGGTACAACTCAAAATTTAATTAAAATTAAAAATATAATCGTTATTGGGTTTCACCCTTCTAATAAAAGTCAATAATAACGACTAGTTTTTCAATTTTAATCCGATTTTTATCTCTACCAAACACGCCTTAAATCTTGGTTGAATAGTCACGTGACTCTGAAAGTCGATACCTCTTTCATACATATAGAGTGAACATCTTCAATGAAGTGTGCTGTATTAAGATGACAAATGAATTTTTAAAAATTGAGGGTTAAATTTCTACTCGAAAGAGTCTAACAATGCAATTTGTCCGAATTGTTATGTCCATTTTTGCCAGTGCGCATAAACTGGGACGCCTGCTGCATCTTCTATTTCCTTTACTTAATTTATCAACTGCGCCTTTTTCTATGTTTCTATTTATTTATCTCGTTCTTTTGAGATAAGTTCAGAAAATAGGATTGGATCTGATTCAAAGTTCAACTTGATTTTGATTGCTCAACTGATCAATCTGCAAATGACCCTACCAAAGCCAATTTGAACTAGTGACACAATATTTAGATTGGATCGATGATCAAGTCGAGTTTAAAAATTAAAAATTCCGTATCTTCAAATTAATTCATCGAATAGGGATGTATATGTCGATAATTTTAGAGTCATTCAGTGAGCTTGATAATGTCTCGCTAGTCCTTCAAAGTTGTCTGTTGGTGAATTCAAGCAAAAACAATCCGTGCATTAACACATCAATGTTCAAGTCATTACGTATGACAACATTGGTTTAATAGGGACGAATTTGAGATCTGACTAAAAAAAACTTTCAAGCCGAGCTAATATATCGAAAAAAATTAGACATCGAAAAAAATTAGACATATAATTTTGCATAATTTATTTTTGCACATAAATATCTAAATGCCCAGCCAGCGGAGTCCCCCTACATTGGCCATTGATTGGTTAGCTGTCAATTCAACCTTTGAAGTATGACTGATTGAGCTAGTGTAGATACTATATCACCTCGTACGTATGTCATGTTTCTCGGTCTTCTTTAAGTTATTGTAGCCTTCACAATTGTTCGAGTTTTTTTTTTTCGATTTTACTATCAGTACATCAAGGTATACATAATTGTGTACACCCCTCTCACATGGGGATGAGACCCGTTTGAATAAAAAAATATTTTATACAAATTGGTCTCACTCCCATGTGAGTGAGGTGGACACCATTATGTACAATTCTTGATTTACAAGTATTTTTTTTTTTGAATGGACGAGTTCCAACTTATTTCGTCCACTAATTATATAATTAAATAAGATAATCGAGTCTCTGTTCATCTAAACTATTTTTAGGTGGCGTAGCACCTTTCATACCAAAATTTAGGCTTTTACATGGGTGTGTGGGTACCATTTTGCCCATGTCATTTACCCACAATTTACGAAGTGATAATTAGTTCCATTTGATTAAAAAAAAAGGCTGATGATACGGATGATTTAAACGTTGAAAAATAATTTTGAGTAACATAAAATATATGATTAAAATTAATTATTAACTTCAAATTAAAATTTAAACCAAATCAGAATTTAATAATGACGAAATAATGAGGCTACAAAAATAAGCAAGTGAGTATCTTCAGTGAAGTATGACACTAAATGAACTTAAAATATTGGCAAGTGGACAAGAAGAACCCCCACCCCAATGGGCGCTGACTGCAGATAAAGAAAAACGCCAAACATAACCCTTCAAGTTGCTTTCTTGCTTTTAGACCAGTTGATCAAAAGTTGGTGATATTTCTCTCTTTCAAGACTCTCCACACTTTTCTCTTCCTTTTTTTCTGCTATGGATACTGCTAAGTGGCCACAGGTAAATGAAAACATGCCTCTTTTTTCAATGATATCATGATCACATCTTTCTAGGGTTTGGATTTTCTCGAGTAATTTAGCTTATTTTTGCTTTTGATTAACTGAAAAAGTATTGGTGACAAAAGTAAAAGCTACTTTTGCTAACAGATTATCAGACTCCACTACTAAACCTTTGCTTTGAATTTATGATTCACATGGATAGAAAAAAGTTCTCAACTTTTTCTTTCACCTTTTCAACATCAGCACAGAAGTAAAGCTAATTTTAAGTTGTTTTATTGCTTTGTTCAATGTCTCAAAAGTAAATGAATTTGTTTCGCTTGTTTGTTTGTTTACTGCTTTTGGATCTTCTTTTTTTATCTGAAATTAATTCTTGGTTTTGATCACACACACTGATGGTGTTTTCTTGTCTATTTATTTAGGGTATTGAAAGCAAGCCAATTAGGCCACAAAAAGACTGTCCAAGATGCAACTCTTCTAACACAAAATTCTGTTATTACAACAATTACAGTTTGTCTCAGCCAAGACACTTTTGTAAGACTTGTAGAAGGTACTGGACTGAAGGGGGTACTTTAAGGAATGTTCCGGTGGGTGGCAGCTCACGAAAGACGAAGAAATCATCCTCGTCGTCGTCATCATCAAAGAAGCTTCCTGCAGATCTAAGTTTTTCTCAGTCTTCTGATCAAAACCCTAAGATTTATGAGGGTCAGAATTTGAATTTAGCTTATCCATTTACCAATAGGTTTCCTGGATTTGTTGCTTTACCCTATAATGATGATAACACAACCCTAAATTATCCAAACCCTAGTTTTTCTTCCTTTTCATCTAATAATGAAGTAATGGAACTTCTCACTTCAAGGGAATTGATCAGTTCTAATCTTAAGTCCATGCCGGTGTCGGTTTCGGGTTTGGGTTCTAACACGATAGATCCGCCATCTGGATTTCCTTTGCATGGATTCAAATTACCAAGCCTTAATTTTTCGTCAGATGGGCTTGAAAGTGGTTATGGAAACATGGGAGGCGGTTTTCAAAATACTAACCCTAGATTCCCTTTCTCTATTGAAGATTCGAAGCAAGTTCTGACGTCCGAATTCGAGCAGGATAGAGGGCAAGGAGAATCCATCAATGGATACTGGAACAAAATGTTGGCTGGAGGATCATGGTGAATAATATCTGCAGATCTTAGCCTGTTTCCTATTTCTTGTTAGTATTGATTTCTTTTGTTTTGCCTGATTTGTCTGACCATATCAAAATATGTTTGGTAAGTTGGATTGGGCACTACTGGACAGTATTAAGAGTAAAATTTTAAAAATTTTGAGCTCAGTCGAGTCTTGTCCAATCCATGGTGCGAAACATACTATTGATGTGTATATATATAGTCCAGAAGCTTTCTTTTTGGTGGATTGGTTATAAAACTTATCATAAAGTGTTGTCTAAACCTAGACTATGATGCATGTTGAACTTTGGCTAAAGTTCAAGTTTGATTTATATATGGTAAAATTTGATCTCTTACTTTGAGTGCAGTCCAGAATTTTTCTTAATTTGTAAATTATTTTTCTGTCACTTTTGCTGGATTTATGCCCCCCAGTTTCTTCTCATTATTAAGATCTTGCCACAAGTAAATGCTACAAGTTTTAAGCCAAGATTTTAAAGAATCTCTAATTTCAGTCAAAGTAATGTGGATTAGGCAATATCGAACGATATTAAGGGCCGCTCTGGGAAAAAAATAGATAAAAAATTTAACAGATTTTAATCTAAATAAAAATTAACAATTAAATTTAACCACATATTTCATAGAAATCACAACTTTTCAATCATATGTTTCCGCAACATTTATTAAAATCTACTAAAATTTGATTTTAATCCATACCAAATTGATATATAATTGAAAAATTGTGAATTAAAGTAAAGAATAAGAGGAAGAGAGTTTTACTCTCCTTTCTGTTTTTTTTTTTACCCTTTACCAACAGGTCAAATTGTCAGGCCGTAGCTGAAAACCATGTATTAATTCCTTTAGATTCTAGGACCATTAAGAGTACAGTGTTCATCAATTAAAGTCGAGTATGGATTTCTGCAGAAGAACAATCAAGTACAACAACACACTGATCGTCCATCATTCACAGCTTTACAGCACATGGAAGAGCATATTGTTTAAGATATCATTAATTTGCTGACAATAAGGAGCTGAGATCTGATGTAATCCATTACATATTTCTATGAACAGTTTAAAATGTAGTCAGTTTTTCCATCAAATCATCTATCGTCACGTGCAATTCTGTTCAAATCCTGAACTTTATTCGTTTATTTTACTGTTCAGTATTGCATCAAACACGTGTACGTATGAGATTGTATGTTCCATCGTTTAACATCCACTCATCAAATTGTCCCCATTTGCGGACATCATTAATACTCTTACTTTCTTGCGTGATTATTACTCCTGCTTTTATTTCACATTACAAAGTCGTGTAAACACTATTGCACTGTTTGGCCCTCGTTTTTATAAAGTTTAATTTTTCTAAAAATCATTTTAAATCGCACATCTTGTGAGATATACAATTTTATCAACTTTTATTAAAATTAATTTTTACTAAATCAAATATGGACTATATTAGCTTATGATGCTACAAAAAATCACACATGTTGAATCTCAAGTTTGATGAGCAGGAACAGAATCTTTCAGTACATGTAACAAATGTGTCAATGTGTGTCCTCATCGCCTCTCTAATACTTAAGTTAGAGAGAATTTATATGCAAGACTAGAAATTGAAAATCATGTAAAAACGTATCAGATAATGAAGAGAAGTTTTGTATATATAACGGTAGGTAGTGGACTCTCAATAGGATTGAATTAGTTGAATATCCTTGTCCTTAAGAGTCCTACCTGAGATAGGTGTTGGGATTGTGCTGTAATTGCGGATCTAATTATAATACAACTATAATATTTATTGATATAGAGTCCCCTTAAATATAGGAGTCTTGAATTGAGATGTTTCGATAGGTTTAGTATCTTTGGGGAGTAGTATTCTCTTGTGTTTCCCGAGGCCGTTACCTCTATGGGTGGTCGAACTATCTCGAGGACTACCCCGAGGATGGTTCCCACCAAATATCCTAAAAGTATTATATTAGTCCTCGGGGTATATCCCGAGGACCCCCTTTAGCTGAATTATGCCAAACGAGCTTATATAGTCCTCGGGAGATATATGTTCGGTCCATGCAAAAAATAATGATCATATCAACTTATTTATTTAAGACATAATATTGGACAAAATTATTAACAAACAAAGTAAAACTTTTTATTAACTATCGTAATCAAGTGCTTACATATTGAGTCGTGATATGTACCACGTTAAATTTTGTTTCATCTTTTAACATTCATTCAATTATTATCAAACTGTTTCCCCATTTCGTGGCATAATTATTACTTCCACTTTTAGCTCCCT
Organism: Fraxinus excelsior; assembly: GCA_019097785.1. Lineage (NCBI taxonomy): Eukaryota > Viridiplantae > Streptophyta > Magnoliopsida > Lamiales > Oleaceae > Fraxinus > Fraxinus excelsior. Next base: position 9,760,451 of record CM032629.1, read on the forward strand.
TGGCCCTAATTATTTGAAATTTATGGTTGATTTTTTTTTTTTTTTGAAAAAGGCGTGTTTATAAAAGGAAAAAATGGTTTTGAAATTACGTGTAATATTATTTTATTGACAAATATATAATTAACAATAAAATAAAAAATGAATTATAATTTAAGTTTTGAAATTACATGTAATATTATTTTATTGACAAATATATAATTAATAATAAAATAAAAAATGAATTATAATTTAATTTTTGAAATTACGTGTAATATTATTTTATTGACAAATATATAATTAATAAAAAAATAAAAAAATAAATTATAATTTTAATGGGGTCAAACGGGATTCCCTCGTGTTACCCACTCAATCCCACTCAATCATGTGAACATGAGGAAAAAACACAGCAAAACCTAACTTGGATGGCTATATTTTAATTTTTTTTATATGTGAATGGGACCCAAAAAACATTCCCCCGGCAAGCGTGCTAAAGAATTATCCGCACCACTCAGCAAATCTTCTAAATTTTGGCCCACCATCATTATTTTAGTTCACAGTGCTCTAAATAATACAGTCAATTTTCTGAGTTTAGAGCATTAATGTACTTACCTTTTTTTTATTGGACAAATTAATTTTAAGTACATTGTGAATTTTTCTCTTATTTGCACTTAGTTGATGATTACCAAAGATCAATCTAAACAATACAAATCTTGACACTGTCATCCTCAACTTCTCAGTGGAGGTCCTTAAAGCAGGAGTCAGCACCCATAGCTGAGCTGAAATTTCTACACAAACCAACTCGATTTAGAAGCTTAAAGGGTGCCCATTTTGGATAGTTTACCAAGATGAGACTGGAACAAAATTGACATTGAGTTCTGTACAAAAAAATATAACAGTCCCGCACTGTGCTTTTACTTCTTTTGTCAAACGTGATTTTCCAAGTCAGTCTTGGCAGAAGTAATTTTCAAACACGGCCAAACATGAGACAGATTCCTACCCCGAGATTCACTCGGCAGATGACTTCTGCAATTTGCTAATGAGAATCGCAATACCAAAAGCACTATCCCGAGGTTTGCATTCAGTACAGTAAAGATCGATTGACTCAAGCACTCAGCGGGATTGAACGGCCTTTTCTCTGGATCAAGGGTTGATCCAAATTCAATTGCGGCCCATATCAAAGAGGCAGAATTTCCAACCAAGGATCGCCTTATGTCCTCATGTATTATCACCATGGGGGATGATTTTTTTTTTTTCCTTCCGTTTAAATGTCCAATAAGAAGCGACAAAAACTCCCCACGTTTCAGCCTGAAGAAATTGTTCGAAATTATATTTTCAACTTTCAAAATTATTACATTTTAATTTTCAGTTTTGGTGTAATTAAAATGTTAATTTATAATGTAACATATACTTAAACATTAGAATGGAGGTTATGAATTAATTATTTTTACATGAACGTTGGTGAGACTGGACAAAACTCCTGAATCCTGAATCGAATTTGACCGAACCCAACCGAATCGAATCAACCGGTTCTTCATAAGTTAAATACCCAAACGGGTATTTGAATCGAGAATCGATGAGTTTGATTCGGTTATCGATTCTAGACCAAGAACCGAATCTAAATAGTTTTTATTTTATTTTTTATATTGAATTCATTAAATTATTTTATTTTTTTCTAAACAAAATAACAATTAACTAATTTAGTAATTAATGCTCTAACTTCCAAACCAAGTAGTAGCCTAGTCAAACTCAATTTCTAAATTCAATTTTTTGGCTCAATTATTAATTCCATTGTTAACCCAAGATTTAGACATTTTTAAGTTATTATCCTTCCCTTTCCAATTTCATACTTTTATTCAGTAAGCACAGATCCACTAACCCCAAATCATTTGATAAATTAAAAATCTACATCTACATGCCCAAATCGAAGCCGCCGTTTGTTGAGTCCAACTTCCCCTCTCCTACTACCCATTGAAACTACGAATGAACATGTCATTAGTTGTATTTATGTAGTGTTGCTGTAAATGTTAAAAAAATTAATCATGATACCGAACCAAACTGAACCGAACCCGGATGGTTCCATAATTCTATTTGGACCTTACTGTTCTATTTATTTTATTTTGACAACTCAATAAAAACTTGTTCTTTTACTCCCCGTGATCGTGCCTATAGAAGAAGAACCGGCTATGAATTTTATCTTGTAGCCGTGTAGCGTCGAAAAAACCAATACAAGAGGAAGACAACACGACTTTAAGACAACGTCCTTGACGTGCCTATCTAAGGCTTGCTTTCCTAACTCTGCACTTATATCTTATAATTATGTTATCATTGAAGTATAATGTTATGTTAATATATAATCTACGCATAAATCACCAATTTTCCCAACAATCTAAAGTCGTGTTTGTATTAAGTTTATGCTCATGCTAAGCATAGACTACTGGCCATAAATTTGGAAAATTGAATTGCTCCTAGTAGATGTGAAGGCTATTATGAAAAAAAAAAAAATGGTTTCTAGGATTTGTGCCTGAATGATTGAGTAAAACGGGTCCTTTGTTGTCGTCCTATTCTGTGGGCCTTTTTAAGTTGCATTTTAACCATTTTGGAATACGAATCTTTATTCAAAGAAATGGAAGTGTTGGCACAATTAAATGTAATTTTTCCTGCTCAGTGGGTGGAAATAGTTCTTTATACATAAAGATGAACATTCTTGGAAGCACTTCTATGGTCATTTAGGTTAACTGGTATTATCATCTGCATTTTATTGTATTATGTTTATGCTCATGCTAAGCTTTAGGCTGTACAAAATCGTTTTATATTGAGGAATAATAACTTATGTGTACTCTAAAATAGCTCTCCAGTATGCTTTCCATGTCCTGCTATTGGGTCCATAGTTTCTCATCTACATTTAAATTCTAATGAGTATGTTAAATTTTACCATGTTTTCCTTGAACTAAGGCATAAGGAAAATTGTCTGATCATTTGGCGAAAAAAAAAAAAAAAAACAGATTCGCCAATGAAAAATCTCAAAACAGTATTTATGTAGCGATGTTTTATTTGGGTTGAAAAGACTGTTCAATTTGAACTATAGAAATAATCTTAATACTTCAACATGTAAAATTTTAGCTGTGATGATTGTGGTGGCCATATATTGTGCTATACATGGACTATTTTATAAAGAAAAGAGTGATAACATGACTATTAACATCAATTTCAAAACTCCAATGATGATAACTAATAATTTAATATAGTCATCCACATATGTAATGTGAACGATATGATATGCATTGATGGCTGATCACTCTTAGTCGACTACAAAGATCAATATTACATTGTGATATGTGGAGATTGAGAATAACTAATAATGAATCATTATATCTTTGAAATGTGAGTGTTTAAAATTTCAAATAAGATACACCTTATATTTATTATTCTGTACAAAATTGATTTTTGAAAAGTGTCGAAAGTAAAATTGTGGACTTGCAGGTGATGTGCAAGAGTTCAATGGATGCATGTGTTCAAATGTCTTACTAATAACACTATTTCATTTGTGCTCATCCCTATGGTGATAGTGCTAATAATAACGTGATGTTAGGAATGGTTTAACTTTAAATGAATACTTTGGCAATAATTCTCGCGAGGTGTGGATCACACGCATCCTTGGAGAACTCACCAATGTAAGAGTTGCTATGAGACCGTGACTATGGGATTGGACTATTTCCTAAAGACTCTTACTAGAAGCAAGATTAGAGCGCATGCCATTAATAGCACAAATAGCACTACACGCTATGAACTAGAGCATAAATCAACAGTGTGCGGAACAATTAAAATTTGGACAAAGGGACCTAATTCAAGACTTAGACACTTAGTCCATTATAGTTCCTTCAAGTGGAAATTGTTAATATTAAGCAATGTTGAGTCCAAAAGACACCTACACCTATTGCACAGTGTTATGTTGTCACTGTGTGTATGTATATATATTGAAAGTTTAAAACTTGTGATGGAAATAATATTAAGTTTCAACTTCCAAAATTATTGGTTTAATTAAAATGTTAATTTATAATGTAACATATACGAATTAATTAATTTTACATGAATGGGGGGGATAAAATTTGTTCCTACAAAAGGGATTGTGATTTCATTATTCGATGTAACATGAAAAACACAACTTGGAAATATACTACATCTATACTTTATATTATTTTCTTTTATTTTGACAATTTGATAAAGACTCGTTCTTTATCTCCTTGTGGTCGTACCCATAGAGGGAGAACCAGCTATTTACCATATGAGTTTTATCTTAAAGTTGTGTAGTGCCAAAGGAACCAACAAGGGGAGACAACACGACTTTAGGACAACGTGTTTAACGTGACTCCCTAAAGCTTGTTTTCCTAACTCTCTACTTATATCTTATGATTATGTTATTGTTGAATTATAATGTTTATGTTATTTTATTTGTTATGTTAATATATAATCTACATACAAATCACCCATTTATAGTGTATATTTAGCATTTTTGTTTCAGAAATGATCATACTATCAGCCAGTTGGCAAATTTTGAAGAATATATGGAACAAGCAGTGTATCCTCTTAGAAAACACAGAAATCGAACCACGCTCAGATTTGGACAATGACTATTTAGTTTTTAACAGTGAGAAAATAAAAATTGATCTTTACTTCAACTTATGTAAGAGTAAAGATAAAGAGTAGACCTTCCAGTGATAATAAAAGTTGCAAACCAGAGATAACTCAAACTTTCCTCTCTGTGTTTGTCTCTTATAAGAGGAGCACTTTCTCAATACCATTGCATGCCTCAAAATCCTGAAACATCATTAATAAATGAACATCAAATATGACGAGAAGCTTAATCAGAATTCTTCAGAAAGAATGTGACAAATAACTGCAATTCATTTTCTAACAATATAGAGATTTTTGTTACAATAATAAGCAGTGCATATCCAAAAAACCTACACTAGCTTTTGCTGAGCAGGTTTATTAAAGGCTGCAACTTAACATCTACTGCCCGTATATTTTTTCATATGAAAAAAGGACAACCCGACTTCCTTAACAACTAGCAGCTACACAACTGAACTTACCATTTGATTGGCAGATGATTCCAGCATAATTGAGATAAAGCATCTAGGCATGCGCCTGGCTCAAGTACTCCCCAGGTTGAAAAAGTATTTATCAATACCTTTTTGATGTCACACGATGTTAAATTTGGCATTACAATTAGAAACCAGAATGTTGAATTTTTGTATTAGTAACCAAAAAAATGGATCATGAACTCAATGTCTGCGAATACTATAAAAAATAAATAATCTGAAGATTAAAGCCTCTGATTCATCTAAATATAAAGGTTGATTTTTTTCGATGGTCCGGGTGTAAAAAAATGTCCACAATCATCCCAGTATTTTGTAGCTTATATTGCCGAAAGTTCTACAGGAGATTGATTATAGGTTCTGAAAAACAAATTCTGTTTTAATAAAGATCATTAGACAGGCAAGTTTACAAAACAAGGACTATATCCATGTACATGAATTGCTTGTGTCGATGAGCCAGGATTGTGCTCTCTTGGTGAAGAAGACAACATACTTCCAGAACTAGTAGAGCAAGAGCCACTTCAGCATCAATTGACGGACAAACTATCATCATAGCTTCGACAGAAAATATATGGTCCAGACTTGTTGCCCTCTGGTCATCTATTTCTTTCAGAGAGTGTTGAAAGAGAACTGGAACCATTGTTATGTCAAAAGCAATCCATCACAAACCATTCAAATCCCAAATTACACATAGAGATAGTGATTTTTTCAGTGGTTACTTGTAAATTGTAATACTTTAGAAACCTCAAAGGTAGAATTTGAAACAAAAGGTGCTTAATGATTTTTGAATAAGAAGAAAGCAACTTACTTTTTGATGCACCAGGGCCTGCAGAGAGGGAAATCCTGAAAATAAGGCTGAGGCAAAAATTAAAAAATATATATATATCTACAAGGAGAAAGGTCAATGAACAGGCTCGGCTCAACTTCAACGTTATAATCTAATCTAGAAAGGTAAAACCTTTCAATTCTTTGTTGCCAAGAAAATCATTCTGATGACAATTGTTCAATTTATATATATATATATATATATATATATATATATATATATATATATATATATGATAGATGCTACCTTATAAGGTAGTTTACTACTTATATATATTATTCTTCTTCTCTGTTTCACCTAAAATATTCCTTTACTTCTCCCTTATTGTCTAGACTATGAAGATTAATTTCCCGTTGTTATCTTTCATTTCCTTCTCGGTTTCTAAGGTCCAAAAACAACCTTTATACTCTTCCTTTATAACTTGTTTCTTCCAGACAAAAAATGAAAAAACCAGAGAAACCTACCTCCACCTAGCTATTTCTATTTCTTTTTCTTTTTTGTTACCACGCAAAAACCCCTATAAGGGTCCGTCAATAACTTGTTTTAGCTCACATTAAAGGTCAGTTATACATCGTGGCATTGAGCTCCAAAGCATCAACAATGTGGTAGTCATACTAATTGTTTGACAAGTATTAAAAACGTCTAATCGAATTCTTAAAGGCGCAAGCACGAAAAGATATTTCACAGAAAAAAGAGATCCAAATATAAATTGAACATTTTATATTCCATTTGCGAGATCAAATTCGAACTAAATAAATAAAGGAAAATGGAGAGTATTGTACGAGACCTTGAAGTTGGGGAATGGATTGGGAGCGGCAGAAGACGCTGATGGTGGAGTCGGACTCGGCGACGGATCGGAGAAACTTGAGAATGTTGTCCAAACCGGTGACTCGGAGGAGTGAGAACTCGGAGCGCGAGGGTTACCTCCCTGTAAAGTCTTTGCTTGTCGAGCGATTCAAACAGGTCTCAGACAGGTGAGTGTGACTCGGATCCGATTCTGAGTTCAAACCGTCGCTCCAGAAAGCCTTCTTCAGGTACATTGTGCGTGTGAGCGAGCGAGAAAGAGGGACGGAGGGAGTTGCTACGGTTAAGTGGCTTCGACAATTTTACTCGAACCATCCGAACCGGACTAGAGTCTGACCGCATTAACTAATTGGTTTAGTATAACAAAACTAATTCTGATTTTTTAATATCGAGAATTATAAGAATTTTTAGTTCGATTCTCAATTTTGAACTGATCCATGCCGCCCTTGTCCTTACTTTTTAAAGGTTAACACATTTTTTCTTCCAAAAAATCTTTTCATCTTCCATTCTTCATAACATTTTACTCTCGCTCGATTGAGGTGCTTCTCCCCTGTTTGAAAATGAGATGTTAGTAAATGTCGTATAAGTTTATGAAATCAGAAATACATGATTGAAAAGTTGATAAAAGTAATGTATCCTATAAAATGTATAATTAAAAATAAATTTGAAATTTTTTTTTTTTTTAATAAATGGAGGCCAAATAGGGACTTAGAACCATGTGCATCTAAAAGTCGTCGCCACAACCTAAACAAGTTAGGACATACTTTTTAGAGATGTGTTTGGGTGTACACGGTAAAGTTGTACGAGATTTTTATAGGGGGCGTGTTATTTTCATATTGGAAGTCGGAAAAAAACAAAGAAATGCAATCATACAAGTACTGTTAACAAGCTCCCTGTACAGTTTTCCTCTGTACAAGAGGAATAACTTGTGTGTCTAGTTGTTCGAACCGTGCTATTTTGCCCGAAAAATGGTGACTCGGACGCCCCCCTATTGGTGGGGGGTGGGACCCCCCACCAATAGGGGGCGCCCAGGTTTGACCCGGGCACCCCTTTTCCGGGCAAAGGGGCTCTGCCCTAGTTGTTCAGACCTAAGTATGCCCGACAAACAAATTAAAGTATACGCGACGATTCATCTCAATCGCTAATCATTCGGAGGTCAACGTGGGCTCCTCCCACGTTTAGTGATGCTCGCAGTAGACTATTTCATACAACAGAAATTAGAATGCTCATGAAGAACCGATGTAGAGAAAAATATTTGTTGATTTCACTCCAAAAAAAGTGCAGCTTCTCGACGGAACTGATGCTAAAAAATCTGCTGCCAAATGTTATCACTGACAAGAAGTTTTCCATCATGGATAATAACCAACCGTGTCGTGATGCCAAAATCCATTAACGACGGAGAATTTGGTGCATTTCTATTGATTGTTAAGGTACCCACCTGATATATGTTCTTCTGACTTGTTCTTTTTGGTACGAGAGATTTGGCAAGTACCTTTCGAAATGACCTGGATCTATGTATTTTTCCTGCAATTTCCTTTGCCATTGAACAGAAAAAAGTCTTGGGCAAAAAGAGCGAAAAAAGGTAAAAAACCTTGCAGAACTTGTGGCTTACAATTTGATGCAGAAGAAATAGGATTGTGCAGCAAAGAAGCATACAAGAGTGATATTGATTCGGCTCATTTCCACACTGTCTAAGCACAATACGACACAAGGGACTGAACCGCTATCAATATCACACCATGTCTACTTCTCACAGTCATGTACTCGGCCGAGAATAATTTACTTTAAGGACAAGATCTCCAATTCAAGTTCGAAATGGAAGCCGTTGAAAAGCTGTCAAGTATTGAGATTTTTGGCTTTCATGTCCTGTGGAAGTGTGGTTTCTCGTTCAAGTTTGGAATAAGGAGCTATTTATCACCCTCCATTATCTCATGGAAGTTGAAAAGGTTTACTTTTTACAGGCGAGATTTCGGGTTCAAGAATCAAGGGTCATCGGAAAATTATAGAACAATAATCCCATAAAAGTGAAAAAGGGTTACATTGTGGGCGAGGTTTATTATTGAAGTCCAACATGGAGGACATCAAAAAGCTACCGAACATCTTGATTTAGTTCTTGTTGGATATGGAGTTATCGAATAGCTATCCAACATAACGAATATTTTTAACTTTAATGTCTAGTAAAACTTTGGATAAGACATCAAATATTTCGATGGATTTGAAGAATTATTGGTGCATACCCCTTATTATATAGGAAGTAGGGTTTGGTTTTTCAATTATGAAACTATGATTAATTCCAGCTAACAAGGACATGAGATAAGAAAGGACAGCATTTATTAATTAGCGTATTGAACAGCATTATCATTTTAAGAATTTAAGAATCCAGGACGGCCCGTATATACTTTCATGAATAAGCACGGGATAAACCTCACTTCATGTGTAATAGTTCGCAAACCACACATGAGAGATAAATCGCACTAGGCAAGTCCGGTGCGATGGGCTCAACCGTGAAAGTGTTGGTAAGAGATTCGAACTCGTGACTTTTGGTCTCGACGTTCACCTGCTCTACCAACTCGGCTACTCCGAAAGAGTAGGTGGATGAGATTATTGCTTGTGAATTCAGTAGTAGCCAATACAATGTGCTTTAATTAAAGAGTAGTGCTACTTGTACAAAAAAATTTGCAACTTTGTTGACAAAATGGTCAAGTGGCGGCTTACAAAATTATGTACAAGTGGATTTATTCTTAATTAAAACCTCACTTTCCATGTCTGTGACTCTGTATAATATATATGGAATATGGTCAACAATTATAACATATTAGGGCAAATCTAGGAACATAATCTCAAAAGATAACAGAATCTCTACCCTATTGAAAATTCAAGGTTTCAACTTTTATTTTATTTCATACTTTTTTGTCTTGTTACATTGAGTAAATGGCTCAATTTAAAGGCTAGAGTTGAGTCAAGCCCTTCTAATTTATTTATTCAAACGAGTTTTTTTTTTTTTTTTTTTTTTTTTTAAGATAAAATAACTTCATATCAATTAAATATTAAAAAAATAATTGACGTACAAGTGTTACGATTTGAGGTTCCATATTAAAATATCAACCTTATTAAGAGGAGTATCATAAACTCTTATAAATTGGTTTATATTTTCATCTTTATTCAATGTGAGATTATATTCCTTAACATGCCCCCACAAAATAGTGGTTCGTTTGAACAGAGTAATCTTGAAATCCGTATGCTCAATTTTTTTGAGTTTTAATTAGGTCGAATTGCTCGTTGGAACTTAACAGGTTCTGATACCATGCTAAGACTTAAGATTTGGGGTTCCATTTCAAAAGGTCAACCTTATTAAGAATAGTCAAAACTTTTATAAATTGGTCTATTTTTTCATCTTTATTCGATGGGAGATTATATATCTTAACAATAAGGACTTAGACTGTACTTTTTTAAGATGGTTGATCTTTTAAAATGAAATTCTATGACTCCATATGGTACGAACGTTTAAAAAGTTCAAACGAACAATTCTTATGTTCAAAGCTCAAATGAACAGTTGAATTTCAATATCGATATTTTTAAATAAATCAACATCTTGTACAATTCAATGTAATGAATATTTATAAATTGTTAATAAAGTTGTAGGATTTGGACGGTGAGTAAACGACGACTACGGATTCTCAAGTATGTCTTTTAGCAAAGAAAAAATTGTTTAGTTGAGCAAAAGCAATTAAATCATATTTTATTAAATAAATAAATACAGTGCAATATTGGAATAATTAATTAAAACCAGATGAGGACAAAAGGGTATATCTGGGGTCTGCTTCAAATGATATTCTGTGTAATTGAGTGAAAAATCATTAACAGTTAGGTTAGGTCGGACCAAAAAATAAAAAAAACCTTAAAAATCATTGTAGAAGAAATTATTATTTTGTCTTTAATTGAGAAACTGAATACCAAGTAAAACTATGCTAGATTCCATTTAATATGAACGGCATATTTTAAAGATTGACCGGCTGCTAAAATTGGTAACGTGAGCTGATTTTAGAATGATGCGAATCAGTTCGATTTTTGTTTACCGATTGTGTTACAGACAGAACAGTGACGAGCCAACAATCAACACCAGATTTGACTAATGAAGAAGCTGAAAACCAATCAAAACGATGCTAGATTCCATTTATACACTCGTATGGATTATATATAAAGATGGCACGATCAAGAAATAATCCTGTTATAAGTACAGATTTTTTCACATAAAAGTTACACAGATAACACTTGGTGGGAATTCATTGGAAGAAGAAGAAAAAAAAAGGCAAATAGAGTACTGCCACGACAACACCTTGTATGAATCCTATCAAACAATCCTTGTACTCGAGACTTAATTCATCAAAAAATCATAGCATCCAATGAGGATATATGGAAGCTAATTAATGATAAAAACAATCCGAAAAATAGGACCCTTGCAAAAAGGGTGACAAGAAAATTGTTTAAGAGATGAAAAGCATTCATAGACAAGAAGAAGAATGATGAAGCACTGGCAAAAAGATTTCATTTACGCTTTTGCACGAGCAGTACCCATCTAGTTCAATTTTCTGGTTATCCTTTGATCATCAGAGATAATGTCATAGAAAGAATCAGCTAGTTTACTATAAATTTATTGAAAATAAAGCTTTATTTGTTAGAGTAAGAATGTTTTGGACTTTTCTGCCTTTTATGCAAATTAGATATGGGTACTGACAAGAAATTTATCATAAAAAAAAAAAAAAAAAAAAACACTAGATTGAGGAATCTCAACTTCCTAGGTTTCGACTCTATATATCGGTTCCATCACATCTAAAGTGGATCCGTAGCCCAGAAAATACCCTTACCACTCGGGAAAAAATGTCCATTCCATTACGATGAAAAATCACAATTAAATAATAAAATAATAAACTCAAATTGAAAACAAACATGTAAAAAATGAGGTTTTACTCGCTTGAAAACAAACACGTAAAAAATGAGGTTTTACTCGCTCTTAATGAATAGAATCTAACATCGAATAAAGATGAAAATATAAACCAATTTATAAAAGTTTGGGCTACTCCTCTTAATAAGGTTGACCTTTTCAGATGGAACCTCAATTCTTAACATGGTATTAGAGCTCGTTAAACTCCAACGAGCGATTCGATCAGACTAAAACTCAAAAAATTGAGCACAAGAATTTCAAGATTGGTCTGTTCAAACGAGCCACCATCTTGCGGGGACATGTTAAATGATAGAATTCCACATCGAATAAAGATAAAAACATATATTAATTTATAAGAGTTTGGACTACTCCTCTTAATAATGTTGACCTTTTAAGATGAAATCTCAATTCTCAACTGCACTCATAGTTGGCAATTCAAGGAACCGATGCAGGTATATTAATCAAACTGAATGATCGTATAGCTTGAAGCTTGAACTTCAAAGCTATTTTACAAAATCCGCGAGATTCTGAGCTGCACGTTCATGATCCAACATGTAGAACGAAAACATAGAAAATGGGGTGGATTATTTCCAAGACGTGAAATAGAATAATATCGAAATACAGCCTTGTGACCAGCAACAAAAAGAAAAATTCAACCTTTTATATTGATATAATAGATGTACTATAGTAATCATTGAACTTAAAAAATAATGTAAGCAGCAAGAAAATCTTCACACAAGATATTAGAAAGAAACAGTCAAACATACAGCAGAGAGTTCAAAGAATATTACAAGACATTTCATTATTACATTGATACCTGTCCAGTACAAAACTAGGGATTCACAGGTACTTAATGCGAACCCTAGAGATTAGGTGAAACAAAATACCAAAATTACAAAGAAAACATTGAATATCAAAATAGCACGGCTATGGAACCATAAGGTGCTAATATATTGTTTTCACCCGAGTAAACAACAGACACAAACCATAGCAGCACTTCTATATATGCGTTGTATGTATGTTTCTTTGCAGCGTAAACAACTCGTGGTAATTTTGCAGCAGTCAATTAATTGTGCTCCATAGATAAACCCGTGTTGCAGATAATGTATGTGGTCGTTAACAAACCTCGAAATTCTTTTGGCATGAGAAGATATTTGCATCACATAACATTTAGTGGCTCCCCCTCGGCATCCTTATCCTTCATCGTGGCCCAATCTTCTGTTTCTGCAAAGGTAATAGGCAACAGAACATTAGTAGTCAAAAAACAGTTTTCTTGAGAATGCTGAATTAGTAATAGTGTGTCTGGAAAGATTTATAAATGGAATGTTCGGTCAAAAAATGGTTGGTTTGTTGGAATATGTGGTTGAAAATGAAGTTAAACCATTTATAAATCTATTCATACACATGCTAACATGCAGAAAGATGCTAAAATTAGACAGGCTACAAGAGTGAGAGTATTAAGAGTTTATTGCAATTTATTGGCATTACATGACCTGAAATAAATGTTCATCTCATTATGTTTTAATAACATGTTGGGTAAGGTGGATTGGATAAGATTGGACAATATCCAAAAAGAAAGAAATACAAGCTAAAATTTTGCCAACTGTACTGTTAGTCATGCCTATGTCCAGTATATTGTACTAAACATACTCTAAAGGTCATTCAACTATAGACAAAATAATACTCACTTGGCTTGTCTGCAATTGCCGAGAGACGTCTCTGTAGAATGGATGCCACAAAAAGGAAGATTGAGCACATACCAAACATAACAGTGATGGGGAATGCATCAACCTTCAAACAACCAATCAAAAGGCCTTTAAATGTCTTGCAATTAGCAATGTACAGAAATGTAATTATAACGGTCCTTGAATTTAGGGTGTAACGACAATGGACTGCGGTAAATGTACAAAATTACAAAAAGAAAACTTCAATAATAATGAAAATAAACAGGAACAGGGTATTTTACGGCTAATCATGAAAAACAAGAAATAAAATATATAATTTAAGGCCATATAGCATAAAAAGATCCAGCAACGTACATTATATAGAACAATGCAAACAAACATGTTTAGGGGGATGCGGAAGAAGTTCATGATGGTGCTTCTAGCCTCCTCAGGGACGTATTGGGATCTCATCTTCATAATGGATGGCCAGAAAATCCCTACACAAGCCTCAAAAGTACAGAAGCCAAGAAGCTGGAGACAACCCGAAAATGAGATGCCACCCCCCTTCACCTTCATTGGTGTGACCAAGAACTGCCATAAATAATAATAAGTCAGATATTATCCCCAATAGAAGGAGAAACAATACGAACAAATAGAACTCTGGACATACATTGGTTACAATTGGAAGCATTAGAGAGGCAGAAGAAATAACAAATACAATCTGCATGTAGCTCTCCACTTTAAGTGAGTTGCGGGCTAATAGACGAGATGCTATTGAGCTTCCCAACATTGAAGCCAACATAAAAGTAGCGAAAATAAAACCATGGGGAATATCTTCATCATTTGGACTCAGGGCAGGTGTCCAAAGAAATACAAATGTATACATTGAACCTTCAAACAGAGACTGTATTGCACCCAGCAATGCAATCTTCTCATCTGACCAATGCAAACCATCATACTAAGTTATTTGGGATGAAAAAGAAGTGAACGAGGAAATTAATAGGAAAAAGAAGAAGCAATTATCTGTATGTAAACATATTAAGCAAATGACGATGGATCTGCCACTTGAAAGTATCCACACAAGACTTAGTGGATAGTGTACACGGCCTACAATGGTGTCATGAAATACAGGGTATGCTATTTTAATCTTACTGTTCTAGGTGATAAATTGGCAGACAGGATTCCAAAACTGACACGATTCCAGTTTTGCAATACACTCCTTAAAAGTTTCAGATTGTAGAAATTTCCTCAGTCGAGAGTGCATCATACAACATAGAGACAGAACTCAAAATCTACCTGAAGCAATTGCCACAGCTGCACCCTTGAACTGAGTAAGTAAATTTTTGTTCTCTGATGGGTCCCCATAGTTTTCGCTCCATGATGATAATATTATGGCCATTCCAACAGCTAGAAAGCAGGCAGCAGCATCAAAGGGTGATACTGGCCCAAGACTGAAGGTATCAACAAGCAGATTTCCAAACAACCCAGAGATAATAGCAACGAGACCATTTCCAAAAAAAACTGCCTTAGAGAAAGTTAATGAGAGCCATTGCTGATCAAAATTCCTCTACAAAGATACATGAAACATAAAAATATCATCAATATTATAAAACAGGGTAGCTTCAATAGTAGTCATATTTTTAAACAGGGTAGCTTCAATAGTAGTCATATTCTTAAAGCACTACCCTCGATAGAAAATGAAATGTAGATCAAATCATCTTGTCATATAATTCATAATGAAATGCTATTCCCTCGATGGGACAGAGGTGCACATTTAAGTGACTGAAGTGTTGCAACCAATTCAGTATGGCTATGGGTGATATTACCTGTCACCATAATTTATAAGGGGTGGCAGGGGTGTGCACTCACCTTGAAGTGTTCTGCCACAAGCCATGACTCGAATGCTGAAAACAAAAGAGATGTGGCAATGCCACCCAAAATACGTCCCAGCATAAGAACTTTGTATTGAGGGGAGTGCTTAGTTATGCAGCTCAATATATACGTTATGCAATAAGTCACACAAGCTCTCTTGCGTCCCCTGAAATTTCATCAAGAAATGCCCGTGTCAAATTTTTTGAGAAATAGAAACAATATGTTTAAACGGTTCTGGGATCATATCTCACTGTTTGTCTGCTAGAGATCCAACAATTGTACCAAACAACATGGAAGATCCAAATCCTGCGATAAAGAGCTGTCCAATTTCCCCTTTCCCATAGCCATAAGTAGTGTAAAGGTAGTAAACATATGGACCCTGCAACCAGTCACCCGCTATTGCCAAATGGAAAAAAAAAAAAAAAAATCATCAGCAAGAGGAAATACCTATCCTTGAAAAAATAATTCTACAAGCATCACTTGTAAAAGTCCATCAACGTGAAAGTAGAGATTGAAATGTGACATGGCAGCTAACTGCTGTTTGTTCAGGAGATAAACATGTAGCAGACCGTAACACATTCCTAAATGATCTCCTAACTCCATTTGGATCTTAGATTCAGAGAGGAAAATGATAAGGGAAAGAACGTTGTAGAATGAATCACCTCAGACCACGGAAATTTTATAGTAGAAATCAACAGCAGTGAGAAATGGATAATTCATAGATTAATGGCATAATTACTTCAAAGAAGCTGAACTAACATACACAGAGTGAAATATAAACTCGTGTGATACAATCTCTACAGTCTACACACAGGCCACAAAACATTAAACAACTGTGCATCCAAGATTAGAGAATAGCTAACATAATGACATTGCATAGAACAAAACCAAACAAAAATGTCTCACTCTTACAGTTGCTTGTAAAAGTAGTCATGTCATTATTATCTGCAGAGTCACTTTATGTCTGAAATTTTACTTCAGAGTTAAGCAAAATAATCAAATTCGGTTGGTTCAAGATGAGTTACTGAGATATTTCTCAATCATTTTTAACCACAACACAATTTCACATCCAAGTAATTATCAGCACCCTACATTACTCCAGGAAACAAACGAAAACTTAAATCAGATCTAGATCCGCATCATAACAACATCCGATCCTTCTCTTATCTACAGCATTATACAACCTTACATTCATGAATATCAGATCCAAAACACGGCATTAAAGTTGCAGAAAACCACACATTCACTAGATCAGATCAAACACCTGAGACCTCAAAAAAAATGCCATTATAAAAAATTCACTCGATTCAAACCATTTCTAACAAAAACACAACATAAATAATTAAACACGCATAAAAATTCCAAAAAGTACCAGATCTGGAATATAATAGTGTGAATAATAAAATATACGTACCCATCATTAGAGAATAAACAACAACGTAATTGTTCTTGAACGAATTGAAAGCAGTTGAAGTATTAATCCGATCCTTGTTTGTTTTACTCAGCTCCAATGCCGCCACCACCGCGGCCAACCCACCAAACACAGCATAGTAAAACAACTCCATTTTCCTGCTTACTGTTTATCAGAGTGCAATATTAATAAATTAAGTTTTACGAGTAAACAAGTTCTGCTAAAATATCAAAACGCAGGAGAAAATTGGAGTGTGTGGGGGGAAAATGTGAGCTTTCTCACAGCGTAAGAAAAAAAAAATTTGTGAGCTTTCAGAAAGTTGGGACATTATTATTAATCGAGAATTTTCGGAATTGATCCTCAATCTATTAGTATTGTAGCATCTTGGTACCGACATATTTTTGTCACTAGCATTATTTTCAACCATTCAAAACTACGGTTTTTGCGCATTTCTTCCACAGCCTTTCAGCAAAGTAGTAGAAGCATCTATAACCCATTTTTATTTGCAAATTCATCCTCAAACTTTCAATAATTAGCACAACTCGTCCATCATGATAGATTTTTTATTTTGCCATTAAATGGTCGAGCCACTTGAAAATAAGTAATAAAAAATAACAAAAAAATAGAAAAAAAGAAAAAAGAAATAAATGCATTCATCTTTTTCATTACACCCCCATCTCCCCGCTATTAATCATTTCATCACAATTTATGTTAACATGAAGCTCACTGTAATTATCTCTATTTTTTGGTTACAAGTAATGCTATTTAGCTTTGTTGGTGTTTAACATCAGTCTACGAGGTAGTGAAGATTCGCCTTGATTTGTCCAATGAATTAAAATACTCCATTTGTCCCATAAAGATATGTTTGTTTTCATTTTTGTCCATCCCAAATTATATGTCATTTTCCTTGTTGAGGATATAATTAGTTTCTTAGTTTTCTAATATACTCATATTTAATGTGCATTTTTGTTATGAACAAATTTAAACTACTCATATTTAGATCATTGTTTAGTGTAGGAATATATTAGAAAAAATATGGTGCATTTTGTTGTTTTCAATTTTCAGTTTTAAAAAACACTGAAAACCTGTTTGGTCTGATATTTTTTAAAAATGCATTTTCAAAAGCAAAAATGAATTTATAACATAAAATTAAAATTCAAAACACATTTTATTTTACGTTTTCAGTGTTTTCAGCTAATTTTGAAAATACTCAAAACATGGAAAACAAGCGCTAAAATAAAACTATATATATAAATAAAATTTTCAAAAACAAAAAATTAAAAATATAAAATTCTAACAAATAGTAAAATTTTAAAAACATATAATTCTAAAAAATAAATTTGATAAATTCTAAAAAATAAAAATTTTGAAAAATATAAAATCTAGTTTTCTAAAAAATAAAAATTCTTAAAAATTAAATTAAAAATAAAAATAATTCAAGCTCTTAATAATTAGTTACATAAAAAAATTTAAATTATCACAGATAAAAATATTCTTAATGTTAGTCCATTTTATTAATATTTATTTTTGTTTTCTATATTTTGAATTTTTATAGAATAATCAATTTTCATGAAATTAAATGTCATAAAAAAAACTTTTTAAAATTTCAAGTCAAACGTGTATTCTAATTTTTTGTTTTGAAAAATAGTTTTTCAAAATGATAAACAAAACACTTTTTTAATAATTTTAAAAATTGAAAATGAACTCAAAATTTAAAACTGAAACAAACCAAATTTTTCTTAATCTCTGTGAAAATGGAAACAAGTTTAAGATAAGACCTTAATTGTGACTAGACACCTAGACCTTGTCCGTATGAAAACAACATTTCAAACATATATCATTCAAGGGCAAAGCCGGTGTTGTATGGTAATCGAATTACAAGAGAATAAAATATATGTGCCTTTAAAATATAGTTGTGGTAATTTTACAATAATTATTGTCTGTTTCGCTGTTGTCTATTAATGAGTGCCGTGCACGTACACAGAAAATTACAATATAACTCCAAAAAATGCAAGATTGTGGCCATGAATTAAAGCGTGCCCATCTTTATCTATTTACTACATCTTTTGTACTGCATAAATCTTATATACACTTTGCCAGCTCCACTAACCAGAGTAATAAGACATTATCTTGGTACCTCGTGAACTAAATAAAGTCGTTCTTTCCCTCCCATCCATTCCTGCCAAAAGGCAGGCAAAAGTAGATTTATGATGTTCACGTGCGTGCCTAATTCACAATCAAGATTCTGTCATATATCGTCCAGTTATCCAAGAGAGCATCTGCCTATTTTCATGGACTCAGGATAAACAAGTGTTGTAGCCTCGGTTCGCTAGCATTCCACCCTTCAAACTGGGCAAAACCGAAAGTCATCATTTCAACAACAAACTCAAACGAGACATATTGTACGTACAGATACAAACAACCTACAGATACTCGCAAGGAGGGTGGGTGGGTTTTTTCTTCTTTTTTTTTTTTTTAATTGTGTGGAACCCACCCTCATGTGAGAGGGGGTAAGAATTCTGTAAAGTATATAGTTCTGTACAAATGGATCAACCCCAAACGATATTCCGTCTAAAACATGTTTTGTACAATGAGGTAGACGAGAGGAGGTAGTAATATATAAAGAAATAGACCTGGCACATCATGTACCTGGGTTCAAGCCAACTGTTAATGCCTTAAAACCAATCTCCCCCTAAAATAAGCTGAAATTGTCCCAATGTTGTCAAATTTACCCAAATACAACTTTCTACCAACATGGCCCGTTTACATAATTGCTCCTCTGTACAAATTGCAAGCAAAATTATCAAAGATGGGACTAACCAATAAGACAAAACTCTTGCCACTTACACGGAAACAGGATCTGAGTATTACAAGACAAATCTCAGAAACTAATAAATAGTATCGGGAGGCAGTGAATCTTCAACAACTCTGAGTAAACTCAGGAAGTTTCTGCTTGCCGGAACATTGTGATTTCCTGCTGCTTGAAGTATCGGCGGTCTTCTTCGTCAACAAGAACAAGGTTCAAATAGTATTTCACACTAAATTTGTTGTTGATATTCTGATATGTTGGTGTCAACTCGTATGGGCTCACGAACAGTCTAATCGGAATTGATTCTCCTGTAGAAACAAGTGCTTATCAAGTAAACCATTTTATTCATCATGTGAATATTTAGAACACAGTGCTAATCAGGAGTTGACATTATATCAAACAAGATTTTTTCTTTTCTTCTTTATCAGTGTGTCCGGTACGATCCAATCCTTACAACCAAACAAGCCACATAGTGATCTCATTATGGTGATGAAATTCAAATTTAATAAACTTGAGAATCAATTGGCAACACTTGCTATTTTCTTCCTGTGTCAGCAAGTCAATAAATAGAGCCTGACCCAACCGAAAAACAGGAAAAAGTAGACTGTGAAAAGAGGAATCAAATATTGCATGCAATGTGGTGAGCAAAAGCAAGTAAAGGACGGTTCTTAGTATACCTCTAACTGGAGCACCATCCATTAGCTCATATTTCGCAAGTGTCTCTGTCTCAACATGGGTGTTCGCACCTGAACCAGTTGATTCTCGACGTCTGATCTCAAGATCCATATTCTTTAGCTTGATTCTTACAAGAAGAAAATATATTTTGCCGATAATAACATCTTTTAGATGATACCTGTATACTCGAAAGTACAATCAGCAGGATGTTATTATCCACCTATAACAAACACCCATACAGAGAAAAGTACCCTCTCGAAACTACAAGGACTGTTTGATTACAAATGGGGATTATCACTCCTTTTAAATGGGTACCAAACTTGACAAACTCACTCCTACTGTGATTAAGAACATAGCTCCTAGTCAGGAAAAGGCTTTTGGTAGGTCAAATATGAGATCTGGGTGAACTCACTTGGGAGAAAATGGCATGGAACTAAAACTAACAAATAAAGTGTTTACACGAATTTTAGCCATAAATTCCAAATTTTCGAAGCTTAATAATCCCAAACTGGCCATGGGAAAATAGTAATACAAAACAAAAATAATGATAGAACTACTTACTTGCTCTTATTGTACTCGAACTCAATGTGAAGACAGTCTTCAATTCCAACTTCCATCTGCAAGTTTAATTATCAGAGATAAATGGAGTGTATATAAGCGCTTGATTGATTTTTATTTTTTGAGAAGTGATTGTGAGAAAAGTGATTTTTTTTGGAGAATGTGTGGTTAAAAAGTAAGAAAAAATTATGTTTCACGTGAAGAATTATTTATTGAAAGAATGCGTGGATAAAAATGTGTTCAAGGAAAAGTGATTTTGACAAATTCAAAATCAAACAAGGGCTAAATGGTTGCATAAAGCACATTAAGTTACAAAAAGAATTGTTGTGCCAAGTATCCAGGAAGTTGAATTTAGAATCTCTGCATTTGCTTAAAGCACCTTCCTTAATAATTTTGAAGCACAAAGTAGTATAACCATCTAGCCCCTTTTTGATGCCAATTAAAAAGAATTTTATGGGGAAATTTGAGTTTTGGAATAGTGATTTTTTTTGGAGAATGTGTTGTTAAAAAGTAGGGAGATATTTTGGGTTTATGAGCAAAATGAGAATGTGTGGTAGAAAATGAATTTTAGAAAAGAGTTTTAGGAGAATGGTAAACAAATAGGGGTCCAATAGTGCAACCAATAAAGTTCTTTACTTTAAAACCATAATACCTTGATACTATTGTTGATTGGTGGAGGAGGGGTATAGTTCCAAACCTGATCCATAAAAGAACACATAACCAAATCAGTATGACTTAATACCAACTCCTAAAACCAGAAAACTCATATTATCTGAAAATAGCATTGCGTGGAAATAGAAGTGAGACTTCTAAAGGAGAAGGATTATAGTGAGTAAAAAGCATGGACAGGGAAAATTTGTTCCAGTTGTAATATAACTTTTTCTCCTAGCATAAAATTGACCACATTATTGTAAGTCGACAAGTTGATAGAGCAGAGAACCATGGATTAGACATCGCTAGGAATTAGTGACCATTAGCAATTGGGGATTTGAAGCAACCGATAACCATGCTACTCAAGTCAAGTCAGAGACTATATTGAGGTGGTATACATTTACATGAAACAGGAGATCAAGGGCTTACGAATATATGATAATAGTAGTAGAACAGATTCATTAATAGTATAATTTCCCCTTATATCACAAAAGATATAAGGGTCTGTTTGATTGTAAGGGTGGAAAATAGGTGGAAAGAAAATGAATTCCAAAGAAAGTAATTGCCTAGAAATTGTTTTGCAGGAAATTGTTAATTTAGTGTATTTGATTGGTATAATTTTCCACCCAAAAAATTTTTAAATTTTGTATTCGTTTGACTTTGTTTTATATAGAAATTGTCCATTAAAGTGATAATTTTTTCCACAATTGGTCATAAAATTTGTTTCCATTACCAAAAAGTAAAAAAAAAAAACGGAAATTTTTTTCCTAAAAAATCATTTTTTTAATCAAAATTTAGTGTTCGTTTGGCTTTGTTTTAAATGAAATGTATCTATTAAAATGAAATTTTTTTTACAATTGGTTATAAAATTTGTTTAAAAAAAAAAAAAAATTGGAATTCTATTTTCCCACCAAAATGGTGGGAAAACTAATTCCACAATTCTCATGAAAAGGTGCACGTGTGGAGTGAAGTGAGAAAATAATTTCCATGGCAAAAAATGTCTATCAAACAAGCCAAAACATGGAAAATAGAAATTGTTTTCCATTTTCCATGGAAAACCATGGCTATCAAACACACCCTAAGAAGATTCAGTAATAAGGAAACGAGTAAAAGCATAATTTCCTCATAAGTCATAACTATCTCGCAGGTGGCTTATATAGTCTTTAATTCAACTAGACAAAGTTTCTCATACTTATGCAGCTACGCTACATGGATCCTATATCTTCCTCTCTGCTCCATTAATGGCCATGTCCATTGTTATAACACAAAGCTCCAATCCTTAGTTACCCAACCAAACAATTTTAAACGTCCTTTTCCTCTTATGTTTACTTTATAAATTCTCTTTAACAGTGTATAATTACACAAAACTAAATGCCTTAAAGATCATGATGGTGTTAACAAAGTTCGAGATCTGGAAGAAAACATGGAAATAAATGCCCTCAAAAGTTCGCAAGGCATCTCATGATGATTAAGTGCATGTGTTAACTGTCAATGAGTACTAGAAAAGCTGAATTACCACAAAATCTTGGTATTCCACTATGCTACCTGCATAGCCCCGATTTATTGTCACCTTGAGGACATACCTGAAACAAGCACAAGGGAATGAGTTCATAGTTATAACTGACTTCAATTTTCCACATTAACACCACAAGTGCAATAAAAGCTCAAAGCTTCAAATAACTTTCAATATTAACTGCCATAAATTGCTGAAAGCTTAAAGTAGTTAGGAATATGGTATGAAAGTTAAACTCTTCAAACAATCTATTAATCACAAGTTCACCACTGTTTAAAAGAACCATACGTCATTTAGAAGATGAAATGCAGAAAGTAAAGAAAAATCATCTTATAGCTTAAAAACAAATCTCAGGAGCCCTAGAAGTAATTAGACCAGGGAAAAAAATATAATAGACTCTATGTCTCTATTAAATATGAATCCCAGTTGCCACAGATTCAACGGTTTAGGGGCCACCCTTCAACCCCAAATATCTTGAATTAAACCCACTTCTTAATCCCCTAAAAGCTATGCTTTGCTTGTTTCCGGAAATAGAGAAAAAAGATTATAATTTTTGAAATGTACTAAGACAAACAAAAGCCAAAAGTTAAAAGTATACAAATAAATCACATTGCCATGATACACAATAAGTAACTTACCTAAGTCGCACATTCACCCCATTGTATGTCTCATATGGCATCTCTACAGTTGAAAATTCAAATGGGTATGTTTTCCTTTCATATAATTCGCCTGGAACGTCAAGTTCACGAACTACAGGGAAGGAAGCAAAGAAATCAAACATATTAGAAAGAAAACCAACTCAAGGATAAAAGCATGCTGAAATTATGGAAAAAGACAACAGAGTGTTCGATGTTCTCAAGGTGAATCTTTTGCAACAAATGAACGAGATAAGTGAGCATTCCTATCTCATGTAATAACTGAAAGCTAGAGAAGTAGTCTGCTGACAGCTAAAGCCGTCATAACCGGCGTTTAGACTTCGTATGTGAATTTTCATTGATAGAAGCTTCGTATGTGAATTTTCAAAACCAGTAAGATATGTTCAAACTGGATATCACTAACTGGTGCAAGTTAGAGTGAGTTTTATCTTTGATCTAGGTTACCATGGTACTGATTAAATTGAAAATGGATGGGTAGAAAACGCTGCAATATACTTGACAAGATAATATACTCACCCAGAGAAGTGAAGTCATAGAAGTTGCCCTTGTCAGAGTACATTTCTGCAAATAGATGTGCAATTATGAGAAGTAATGTAATTGATGAAAAAGGGTAGGGACAACCATAGCAGAAGCAGAAAGAATCAAATAAAGTCAAAAGTATAATATAAGCATAGCATTCAAACAATGAACTGATCAAAATTTCTGGCAAACATGTCCATTCCAAAACACCGGACATATTTAAGCTTAAACACCATATGATCGATCAAGTCACTAGGTGAATATCATTATATACTGCATAACCAAATCCCAAAGTATTTCACCAATAGAGATGCGTTAATATTGTAAGAAAGACCAGTGAGATCACCATGTCTATCCATGAAACCTACCAAAAGTTGCAGAAGTATGTTAAGCTCAAGGGGTTGATGATGACAAATCCAGTCAGCATTCCATCCAGTCTAATTTATTTATTTATTTTATTTTTTTGAGGACAAACTAGTGGTCTAATAATTAGCATGACAATCGTTATCTAAATTAGTTAACCGGCAGAAAATAATCAGGCCCTCCTTTTCAATATCATTACACCCATTAAATTGCTAAGAAACTCCAGAGCTACATTTCAGACTGCAAACTTGCCTCCTTCAAACGAAGAATGAGGGCAGAAAAGCGAATAATTGTCAATTATAACTTACTTTAACATGTTTAAAGGGAACTTTCACCATCATTTTGAATGTAATTGCCTAAAATTAAGTTTTTTCTTACTGTTCATCAACTTTTTTAGCATCTATATTGCTTCTTATTAAGTTAGAAAAGACTGAACCTTTTCCATTTGTTACCAAATAGACATGAAAAATTGAAGACTGCATAACTCAAATGTCCACTCCTGTCTCCTAACACAATGTAGCAGCATAATAATCATTCCTGAAAACTTAGGGTTATGCCAAAAAATCAAGGCAAAACACACCTATCTGACCAAGAAGTTCAACTTTGATTCCATTGTGCTCAACCTTCTTTCCTGAAACTGGTTCGATAGAAATCTGGGAAAATGATATGCAAATGTATACACATGATAGATTCGTCAAATTTATACATCAAATAACTTTTAAACCAGAATTTATATATTCATGAAGATGGAAACCATAATGGAAAGAGAAATACCTTGCCAAGAATATTTTCTTGACTTTGGAAAAGCGGGACCATTAATGTTTGGCCATTCTCCTTCTTCAAAGGAACCTATTGGAACATTAAGATAACCAAGAGAAAAATGTTAAGATAGGTAATTACATTAGTAATTATTGTTATACTATCCACTACCAACAAAAGAGTCAACAAAGCAACAAAATAATAATAAATTGCCGAAAATATGATACTAAGGTTTGTAAAAATAACAATCTCCCGCCCCCCCCAAAAGCGCTTCCCATGCACCAATCCCCCTTATTGCCTTTGTACAGACCATATCTTCCATACAGAGAACTGAAATTTTGCAAATTATTTCCATCAAAAAGAATCAGCTACACAAATGAACAAAAACAGAAGCCTGCATTTTGTATATCAGTATATGCCTCCCATTTGGATATACAATCAATGCCAACCAATAAAAAATTTGTAAAACCGTGACAATGAGTATACCTGCTTTCGGGACTTCCCATCAGAAAATGTAACTGAAATGTGGCAAGCGGGCTTAAAAGCTCCAATTATAAAATTCTGTAGGCAGGAGTTCAAAACCACCATAAAGATTTTAAATAATAATAATCAGTGCAGCAGTAAGGGGAAAAAAGGAAAAAGACGTAGGAAATCATATAAGCTAGTTACAAAACTTTACCATAGCGATTCAAACCCCGATCCAATCCAAAACCTGAAATGGAAAAAACCTTCAACAAATTTTCATCTATAATTAAAGCTCTATTCTACTTGCACTTGAAGACAAACAATCATAAAACAGGTAATTTGGACAATATAGCATAATGAACCCATAAACATTCATGTGCTGAAAATACAATGATTTAGGGGAAACCCTAAAACCTATTTCATTCCATACTGAAATGTCACATATAAAAAATAAAAAATAAAATTGTGAGGAAAATTGAGCCTACTGAGACCGGAGATGGAGAACTCTGATCGGATCTTTAAGAAGATCGGAGAGTGAGTGATCTGAGTCGACGATGAAAAAGGCGATCACGGCTAGAGAGGACGCCAAAGTAGAGAGCCAACTATACCTTAATGCCCTTCCTTGACAGGTCACCAATATTTTTTAAGAAAAAATTATTTTAAAGGGTCTACTTAAATTTTAGAGCCTTAGATAAACAAATCACATAATCAATTTATTATTATACGGTTTAAAATAAAGTCAACATTT
The DNA here is from genome assembly GCA_019097785.1 of Fraxinus excelsior. Classification (NCBI taxonomy): domain Eukaryota; kingdom Viridiplantae; phylum Streptophyta; class Magnoliopsida; order Lamiales; family Oleaceae; genus Fraxinus; species Fraxinus excelsior. The sequence goes on from CM032629.1 coordinate 9,786,761, forward strand.
TCATTCAATCGCATCGTGTCAATACTTATTATGTCACTTACTTTCTGATAAAATAACATTATTCTAAAGACAAAAGAGAACATTTGAACTGTGTCATTCACTTGTCGTTAGATAATAGGCTAAATGAAAGATGAAATTAAATAAAATATCATTTAATGTCACATTAACGTCACTTAGAGATGCCCGTTCGGTAAAGATTAAAATCAAATTAAAATTAAAAAACTAGCCGTTATTGTTGACTTTTATTTGACGAATAGAGCCCAATAACGATCATATCTTCAATTTTAATTAGATTTTAATCCCTACCGAACGGGACCTGAGTTGTAATCCCAGTTGTACAAAATATCATTACTCTATATTATAAGCCTCTATTGACAAATAAAAATACGGTCAAAGAAAAAAATAATAATTTCAATCATACATTTATAACTACTCATCCATACATTTCATGAAATCGACTAATACAATTCTTATTATTTCACTTGTTAAATCATTTATAAATTTGCTAAATGAAGACTAGACCGTTTAGACTAATTTTTATGAAATCATAGATAGCCCGAATAAAGAAACTCGTGTGTGTATATATATATATATATCTGGGGAAAAATAAATTTTGAAAATTTAGGGTCAAACTAGAGCATAATGTTTATTTGATAAACTTTCACTAAAATTTAATCAACTATTCAACTGATCATATTTCAATTTTAAACATACATTTTATAAGACATATTTTTATCAATTTTTTTGACGTATTTTATCAATCTTCAATTAAAGTCTGTTATATATATATATATCAAACAACCCCCAAAATGTGAATAAAGAAACTCGTTTAAAAAAAAAGAATTGAACCAACCACTTCGATTGCAAAAATCAAATAAGGTGGAGTGAAACCAATTTTCTAAAGCTTGGACAAATATACTCTTCTTCTCTTCATATATACTAGAACCAAAAAGAGAAGGATATAGCGAGTTACATTTTAAGTTGTGTTTAGAAGGGTCACCGAAAGCACTTCGACATAAAAATATAGTTGTTTAGCTGTGGCCTAAAAATAGCTTTTTGACCATGTTTAAGCTTTTTTTCAAAAAGCCATAATCTACCTTAATTATTTATTCACTAATACTAAAATACCAAATATTAAGGGTGTGTTTGACCCTCAGTATTTTGAAAAAATATATTATGGAATAGTAAATTGATGGAAAATGTGTGGTTGAAAAAGAAGGAAAAATTATTGATATGATGGAAAATATTATTTTATTGAAAATGAGTGGTTAAAAATGAGAATGAAAATTTTAATGTATACCAAACAGGGGCTAACCATGTATATAATTTAAACATTATTTTTCAACGGTTAATATGACATTTTTTTTCAACGTTTTATTTATTATTAATGTTCCATTTATTAATTCCCAATAATATTTTTAGAAATGAAATATAAGATTATTATTTTTTTTTTTTTGAAAGAGATAAAATTTGAAATTGTACGAGTAATAATATTTCATACTTTTTTACGATATTTTACGTATTAACGTGTCATATTTTAACTTCTTAAACAAATACATTATAAATAATATAGTAAGTTTTTGCAATTACAATTTAATTTTAGAGATTTTATCTAATAAAGAAATTATATTAGTCAAATAATCATATGTACAATTAATAAATCAAAAGTATATTTCTAGTAATGCAACCAAACAATCAACATTTTTTTTGTTTCTGTTGTGCTACATAGTACATATGATGTGGTGTTATATGATTGAATCAAAATTTCTTCAATCAAATAAAAAAATCACTTTCTTTTTTACAATTCATATGTATGTAAATCATTAAATATCTTCTCATGTATAATTAAGATTATTCCTTCTGTTTTGACAACTACAAATTATGAACTTTTTGGTAACAACTCTTTTTGAAAAAGCTTGATTAATAAAAATTTAACTTATAAAAAGGCTACTCTCAAACGGCCGTATCAAAATGATCCTTACCTTATAGACTCACTCATCGCCAATAGATTGGATGACTACTACTTTCATCCATGTGTAAAAGAATTAGCCACGGTGAATTCTAAAGTTGGGTTAGCTTCCCAAAGATAATATAAATAATATAGACAACCAAAAATGGCATGAGTAGTTGGTGTCAAAGTAGATCACGTTAAATTAGTCAGACTATTCTTTAAGAATTAAAAGAGTTGTACCTAACCTTCAACATAAAGTTTTACATGATTCACACATGACGGCCCCCTATTTAGGGGGGGGGGGGGGTGCAAGGACAAACAATTCCAGCAGAAAGTCACATAGTTGGACCACCCTTAAAAAACATTCATCCTTCTAGGCATCGTTTGGGATATGTAAAATACATCTGGTCTGTAAGTCACATCGTGGATTAAATAGTAATCCCTAAAATTTTGAGAACAACATAACAAAAGCAAATCTAAGGATTTTACTAGTTTGTACTCAATGTGAAAGTTAGAGGTTTTGACAATGAGGAAAGAGTTTACAACTGTGATCTCACACCGCTCAGTTTGTGTCATGTAGGAAACGCCCCCCTAAATATCCTTCACATATCGAGGAGATTAATACAAAGTATGATGGATTAAGCTATTTGTATGGATGAAACATACAAACTGCTTTACAGATGAATAAGTGACAATTTCTAAAAAAAATATATATAACTGTGAGATGTAAAAAATGGGCGACGGGTTTCAATTTTTTTTTGCTTGATACAAGTTAATTATATTACTCATCAATGACATTTAGGTCCAGTTACTACTTGTTCACCCAAGAATAAAAAGTAACTAATTGTTCACTCGTTTTTGTACAAAATTACACATCCATCTACATGGATAAAAAATTTACCTGTAATCTCCGAACCCCCATCCTTCCTCATCATCCCGTAGCCTAAACCCCCAAAACGCCAAAGAGGGAAACACCCGAGCACGGTGAAGGTTATCCCACATTGAAGGCTCTGAAACATTATCTTGATTTTGCATCTCTTCGTTCGAGTAATTTCTAGTTCAAAACCACTGAAATAACGGTATTGCTTTTTAATTTCATGGATGCACAAAAGTATACTGAATTTGTAGAATTTTGTGGCTGTAGACCTGCTTGAATAATTTCTTATTCAAACCCTTTCCCTTTCAGTTTTTCCTGTAAATCATGTTGGAAATGTGTTATTTGGTGAATGAGAAATTAAGCCAAATTTTGAATTATTGAAAAATTATATGGAATATTGTGTAATATTCTAGAAAATATGTAGATGAAAATATGTGTCTTTTCATATGGATCATGACTCTTGGAGATCATGACTTTTGGCATTAATTTTCAATAATTGTCTCTTTATGTAGAGATGTAATTGTATCTCTTTATGGAGATATAAATTCTAAGAGATGTGTCTCTTGGTATGGATATTCCAACTACTATATAAGGGATCCCACATGTTTGAATTTGACATGGAATAATGAGAAGTGGAACAAATTCAATTGATAGTTCCATATCATTCCATTTCATATTTTTCTTTAGTTTTGCATAAAACACTTTGTAGAAGTGATTATTTCTTGCATCAAAATCATGGTTATGGTAGAGAGAGAATTTTGTTCGAGTTCGTTGGTCTAAGTCATTTGGAGTGCTCCTATGGCTAGACGTGGTCGTTGTATCTTGGGAGATGATTGTCAAGAAACCGTTAGCACCGATGCGGGGCAAATTCATCTTAAGGACAAAGTGTCAAACACTTGCCTCGACCGATCGCATCACTTGCATCTCCTCTTTCTTTTTTCCGATTTCATTCTAATTTAGTATTTTGATTTCGGAAAGTAACTAATATTCTTTTGATTTCATGCTAAGGTTTGAATTGAAGAACAACGTGCGTTCACTCATATTGGGAAGTGAAGAATCCATATTATTATATTCGAAGTCGGTAAATCACTATTTTATCTTCTCAAATCAGATTTCGATAAGTCGAATTCTATTTCGATTTCACGAGTATAACACGGTACGTATTGATTTGAATATAACGTGCACATTTATCGGTGTAACATCTCCAACAAATCATGCATACTAACTGGATAAAGGTGTATATCTAGGATTAATACCTTTGATTAGTTCAAAGAAAATTCCTAAATTACGGTTCCTGACATTAGTAGTTTCCTATTTGATGTCTGTGTAATACATTTGTTTTTCATTTTGTTATATCATGTTGAAAATGAACTGCACTTGTATATGTTGCATGTTTGGAGACTGTGGTCATTTCAAGTGGAATGATGAAGGTGAGTCCAGCGGGGAATATATGTTCAAGAGAGACGTTGCTCAAATATTAGAACAAGAAGACATAGAGATGCCCATCAACATAACTGTTCGCAAGGGGAAGGAGCTATGGAGGATAATGCGAAAGGAAGGGGAAGAGTTGCGTGAGTTAGTTCCAACTATGCCACCGAGTCGAAGACTTTTGTTGTAGTTTTCCAACTATGTAATCGGCACTACACTTGTCGTAAATTCGGTTTGTTCACTTTCTTTGTAATCAAGCTTTTAGAGTTTGACAATGACTATTTTCATTAATAAAGCTTTTAGATTTCATGTTTTGCAATAACTTTATTTTTCAGCAATTGATTCAGAAATTAGAATTAAACTCCCAAGTCCAGTGGAGGAATATGCTTGAACATTACATTATCTTCTCTTTGAATTATTTTTTACATATGACTGAATTCTCTGCCATGAAATTTTGTTGTCACAAAGAAAGGTGTTTTCCTAGCAACTTCAAGAAATAATTATCACTATATGTACTGTTCATTATCTTGTTCTAAGTAGCAGTTCACCCAAATCTTAAACCATCACATGTACTGGTCAAAAAACTAAACCTGCACTTTGTTTAATGTAAACAAATCACATATAGTGGTCAAAAATTAAACAGTAATTGGTTTGGTATAAAGAAATCACATGTACTGGAATTTAAAGGATCTGAAGAGAACAATGTACTGGGTCACAACTCAAAAAAGGATCCAAAAGAGCACAATTTACAGAACCCATCGCAATATCACATCACATCTACTGGGTCACAGCTCAAAAAGGCACCGACTGAACTTTAATTTACAGAATCCATCACAAAAAATATACCACAATTCCACGTTGATGTTTAGTCGACGAAGTTTTAATAATGGCACCTAAAAAAATGTTGTACTGAATTCATTATTCTGCCTGTGTGTGTTTGACAAGGTGGTTGCTGGGCCAGATCTAAGACTATCTGCGTGTGTTTCTCTTCCCACCATGGGGGTAGGCACGAACCGCATTTACCGTTCTTCAACATTAGAACCCATGTCAACCTCAGAATGAACGAAATCAGGGCCTTCCTATGATTTGTCGATTTGGGTTTGGGAATGAATTAGGGTTTGTTCAATTGAAGGTTTTGGAGGATTTTTCTCCACTTCAAGTCGTGTTTCAAAACACGCTTCCTTACTTGGCATGTTTTAGACGCCATCTACTGTCACGTATGATTCCGTCTTGCCAACTCAGACGGCTTCCAAACGATTGCGTAGGTAGTGATGGATGGAGGGAAATATTTGCAAGTTCAGTGACCATTCGGGGGAATATTAAAGTAGAGTGGCTATAACATGACAATGTACAAAGTTAGTGATCAATGAAACTTTTAACTCAACAAATGAATTATAAATAATAGACTAAAGTTTTGCCATTACAATTTAATTCAAACAACTAATTTTGAAGATTATTGATAAGTGCAATTTTTTGCACTTGTCATATTACTAAACTTTTATATCGTTTTAGTATTGAATTTTACTTAATTTAGGTTAATTTTATCTTATTTCAATTTTGGACATGTTTTTAAGCAATTGGAAGAGAATGAAGGATCAATTGGTCAATGGATGAAGGTTTTGGGAATAATATGCATTTAAGTAAAAGTTGATGCACTAAAATTGAAATAATTTGATGTAGATGATCAAGATGAAAGAAAAACTGAAAAGAAAATTCGCGAAGTTTTTATAATTGGACAGCCGCCCAGTTGCCTGACCTTAGACTTTAATAACAGGAACTAATGCCCATCCGACCAGGCTAAATCGGGAAAAAATTTCCAATTTTCTACTTTGATTCCAACTCTCAAGGAAACAAATAATGAGACGTTTTTAAAAGATTTAGGACAGTCCAGAAGTACCACTACAGATTACAACATATTTTAAAGAGCTTTTAGAGTATAGAAGAAATCAAGAACATGAAGATCGAATCCAAGAGCACGGGAATCAATTCAAGAATTTTTTGGGTGATGTCAATTCTTCAATATTCTTGTTTTTTTCAATAATATGTTAGGCTAGTTTTTATTGTGATAGGAAAACGATAGACCATGTAATATGAGTTTTAATATCTAGTTTTATATGTTTGACATTAAAAACACGTTTTTGAATATTGAATAATTTATATGATTTTCTTTTCTCTACAATTATTGTACACGGTAGTTGTGTTGATGACTTATTTTATGCATTCGAAAGAAGAAAAATAGGTTCGACATATATAAATTGTCATAGAATTCGATATGGAATAGAAATATACCGCTATGCCTTGTGTGAATTTTTAAGTGTTCATAAAAATTCATGTACTTTTATGTGTTCGCATTCATCATAGAAATATAGTTGGATCATACATAAAAGAAATATTGATTCGTCAAATTCAATCATGTTGTCAACAAGTAAAACTAGAGTTAACACTGATTATTGCATGTGAATTTGAGATCCTAGTATATTTGTCATTCATTACAACACATTAACTTGAGTTCAACATAATTTGCATTTAATTTAGTTGATTCGCTCACAATTGAATAAGTAGATTAATTTAGATATAATTTAATTATAAACACATCATATAATTCTTGTTTCGATTAAGGTCACAATAATTAACGAATCATACACTTGCAATGGTTTATTTCAAAATATATTTTCGTGAACAATTATATATAATTAAAAAATCATATTTAATCAAATAATTATATGTACAATTATATAAATCAAAAGTATTGTTCTATTTATGCAGAAAAACAGTCAATTTAACCAAATAGTCAATTTAACGTTCACAACACTTTTTCTGTTTTCTTTCTTTTTGTTTTTTGGACAACTAAAAAATCATGAACTTTTTTAAGAACCCTACTCTTAACAGCCGATCCCTTACTGACGAATAGACTTGCTCATTGCCAATAAATAGGTTTGTAAAGATTTTAGCCACAGTGAACTCTGAAGTTGGGTTTGCTACCCAAAGATAATATAAATCATATAGGCATAACCAAAAATGGCTTAACTAATTGGAATCAAAGTATGTATTAATAACAATTGTTACAATTATTCTTTTGTATAAACATAATGGTAGTAGAATAATACCTGCCCTCGAAATCTCATCATCGTGCCATTAATGATTTCAAAGTCTACATGACGGATTAACGAATACCCAAAAATAGAAGATGCTATTTTCTAATAGGGTTAATCTTATGTCAAAAAGGGTTTGCAAAATCCTGTAATATTTAATGTAAATTACATAATTATACAAGCAACAAGATTTCTGCAGGGTTTTGAGGACGGGAAAAATAATCAAGGATCTTGGGAATCTGGCTGAATGTTTAAAATTTGGGAAACCATGAGCTTAGATAGCTCATTAATGGCTGCTTGAACCCGATAATCGTCAGGATCCCTATGCCCAGGCCATGGTGATGATTGTGAGCTTAATCGGGAATATTCGCTTGCAGCAACTTTCGTCTTGGTTGTTTTAGAGATGACTTTCTCAAAATCCAACTGTGATAATGGCCTTGGGACCTAGAAAAGACAAAGAAAAAATTAACAAGAAAATCGATAGAAGTTAAAACATTCATTCCTGAACCAAAGCATTCGTGTTCATTACTTAACCAGGAACGACTTTACTCCCCCGTTTGGTCCCCATTTTCTAAAATTCATTTTTCCTCGCTCATTTTCAACAACATAATTTTATGGGGACTCACAACTTTTATCAAATCTTCAACCACGAGTTTCATCAAGTTTCATCAAAATTTACTAAAAATCTAATTTTTTGCTAAATCAAACAGGGACTGAATAATTTCATGCTTCTGTAAATTGCATTTCATAAGTGGGGTTATAGAACTAAATATACATCGATTTGCAACAAAAGCAACAATTTACAACGGATACACAGAAGAAAACATACAGAGAAAACTAAGCACCTGTTTGTTGTAGATTAAAAATGATAAAAATCTCAAGTCAAGGTCATCAATTAATTTTAATCACATATTTCATCATCTTTTATCAAAATCAAAATTTACTAAAAATTTGATTTCAATCTCCACCAAACAGGGACTAAATAAGGCTCCAGAGATTGCCACTGTGAATGAACTAGTACAACAGATTCAAGCTAGCATAGCAGTAATTTTCATAGAATTTATTTCATGAAGCTACAATTGGAGGAATTATGTTGTAGCTTGCGACACCATTTAAGTTGCCACATGAATCAGATTGCATCTGATGGGGTCACGGGAATTTACTAGGTTCTCTTAATAAAATCAAATCAGTAAATATGATATACAAGTTAAAAGTGGAATCCATTGAATTAGTAAATGACTAGAGCAGGCAAGGCATTTTAAGAACTTGAATCTTCGTCAATCCCTGTGGCACATTGCATTTTTTAATGCAATAGATGGCTTATGAATTGATAAAATATTGTTATATTCTGAGATTATTACATAATCAATCTTGTAATCATAGGTCGTCCTAACCCGAGTTATTGTAGACCAAAAATAAAATTCCAAAAGAGCTGATTAAGCAAGTAAAGGAAAAATTACTAACCGAAGATGATTTTCCATTCTTCTCATCATCGAGCAGGTCCCTGATAGGAAAGTAAGCAGCTTTTTTGCAGAGCTCAAGAAGATCCGAGCCAGTGTATCCATCACAAAGACCAGCTATATGATCGTAATCAATGTCATTTTCAAAAATCTCATCCTTCAGAATCACCTTCAATATCTGTGACCTCTCTCTAAGATCAGGAATCCCAATTTCAAATGCTTGAGGAAGACGACGGAGAATTGCTTCATCAAGTTCAGATGGACGATTAGTTGCAGCAAGTACCATCACCCGAGAATTGTCTGCATAAACAAAATCATACCATCTCAGAAAAAAGTGATATCTCCAATTTCTCAAATTAACACATACTTATGAACACAATTATCTATTACTCTCTATTGAACAATATGACAACCACATTATGGTTAAGGAAACTTACGGTCTGTGGTGAAACCATCCCACAGAGCCATAAATTCTGTCTTCATATTAGTTAGTGCTTCGTGGTCTGTAGTCTTGCGTTGGCCCAAAAAACTATCCACCTCATCAATGAAAATAATTGCCGGCTGGAGTTTATGCGCCAGGCTAAATACAGCAGAAACTGCAAAAGTATTTTTAATCAGACGTAACAGTAAATAAAGTCGTGGAGAATCGGTACCAAGAAAAGAGAGTATTTTAGAAGTAATAAAACATGGCTATGTATGAGATCCATCAGGACAAACAAGTACTTAGAAATCAAAGTTAAGAAAGTGCAGCAAATAATTAAGACTATGCAAACAAGAAATTGAAACGCTAGCCACAATGTAAATGAAGGTAAAAGATCCCCAACCCAAACTCATAAATCAATATAACTGCAAACACATTCATGAGAAACCAATTAAAATAATCAGAATATGCAAAAAGGCTAGAAAAAACTTTAAATAAATCAACAATATCCAGAAGATGCAAGGGGAGTAAGAACTCGGAGAATATGACCTATACTCACCTAGTTTTTGTGCATCCCCAAACCATTTGCTCATCAGATTTGATATTCTCACATTGATGAACACAGCTCCTGACTCTTTTGCAATTGCTTTGGCAAGCATGGTCTTCCCAGTTCCAGGGGGTCCATACAGCAAGACACCTTTTTGTGGACCAAGAAGCTTTCCATGAGAAAACAGATCAGGTCTTCGTAATGGAAGAATAACTAATTCATACAATGCCTGTTTAATGGCTTCCAATCCTCCAATACAGTCAAATCTTACATCAATATGGTCAGGGTTGATCACATCACAGGCTATAACATCCTATCAATAAGCGAAACAGACAATGAGTAAGGATAGCATATACGAATGTATATCTGGATGTGAACATGTGATAGTTCTGAACATTGCATATCATCACCAGGCAAAACATGGGATTTAACTTCATTTTCATTCCATTTTAATTGTCGGAATCAACTTTTTTAGGATAAACAAACATGGGTATAACATATACGGTTTGCTTGCTATGTGGCTTCAATAAGTTAGCACCAAGCCCAACTTTTATATAAAGAAAAGAAGTGAATTTGAACACCCAATTTTTAACATTCCAAATCTCTATTTACATTTCAAGGGGCAGACTTCCATTCCCTTCTCCAGGAACAGTGTTCTGCATCAATAACTCTGTTTTGTTCATTTTTGTAATACTCCTATCAGCTAATACTAGACTTTTTATGAATTAATGGCAGCCATCATCTATATACGTGGAACCACCTTAGACCACCCAATGCCAAAGTTGATAGCAGTCTTAACTGTATTTAAACATCAATATGCAAGCTGGCATGCACAATGCCGTGGTGTCATTTTTAAACAACAATAAGCAATCTGACCAAATGCCATGGACATCAATGACCATAGAAAGACAGTTATTCATATGCTATTGTATACAGAGAATCATCCCATAGACAAACAAAGTCTGATTCAAAATTATAGAACACTCGAGAGTGTGTATTTCAATGTCTTTTGATGTCGTATGCTAGTAGCAAAACTCCCAAACACATGGTATACAAAATATCATTACTCTCAAAGCACTTGTAATCAGCGTAGTTGACAATATTTTGAATCAGAATTCTCAATATTATGACTGCTGTAATATTAAAATCTTTAACAAAAATCGATTTAGTCTCTTTCAAGGTTCTAAAGGGCGTAAAGTATGGCAAGACAGAAAGGCTGAGCCTCGAGCCTTACAAGCCTAGGCACGCCTACACAAAGTCTAGAAGTTTTCTTATTTCTAATTTATTTTAATTATTTTAGAATTTATTAATACAAATTCCTTTTATTTAATTACTACGAGTACTTTACTAAGAAAGCTATCCGTAGATGCCTTATTCAGTCTTAGAGCTAAGAGTTAAGCGCTTAAATCAATTCAAGCCGTTTGGTTGAAAAATGCAAAATAAAAAAATTTCCATTTTCCACTTAACATGAGTTTAATACAGTTAGACCTAAACGACATTCATTAGAACATAAAAATTATCTTTTCTTGTTAACTTTAAAGAAATGATAAAAATGGCTATTTAATATATCCAATAAGCATCACTCTAGATGTCAATTAAGCCCCTGTTTGGTGGCCTTTAATTTGAAAAAAAAAAACTATGTTTTGAATACTATCTTTTGGAGAATGCATGGTTAAAAAGGAGGAAAAGATTTTCGATTTATGTATAGAATATTTTATTGTGTTGTGTGATTGAAAATAAGTATGCAAAATAAATTAAAGTAATTAAATTAAATTAAAGGCAACCAAACACGGGCTAAATGACATTAAGTTATTGCAAATTAAGTATCATTAAGTGATTGGACATTAAAAGATACTAATGCCATTTATGATGTTCAATAGTTTAATTGACACATAGTCTGGTGCTTAGCATTAATTGAGCTACATAGCATTACTCTTATTTTAATCTTCACCTAAAGAAAGCCTTGATCCAAGTTTTGATTTCCAAAACAATCAATGAAAAAAGAAGTAACAATTAAACTAACAGACTAACAGTATCACAAACCCAATACCACACATTATCCTCGTGCAAAAAGAAATATTCTTGGATTATGTATGACATCCATCTAAGGATGGCAAAAAAACCCCAACAAACCCGATGACCGCGGGGCACCCAGCTTAATCGGGTATTCGGGTTGGGGAAGGGCTGGTAACTTTGCCCCGCCCTGTTTAATTTTTTTTAATTTTTTTTTTTTTTTAGAATTCAATACTTTAAACGAAAAATTTCACGAAATTTCATTGGTTCTAATAGAAAATGACAACTAAAATTATCTAAAAAAATATGACAAAACATAAAAGCTTTAGTTTACCAAATATATTTGAATAATTTAACTTTTACAAATAAATAAAGATTAAAAAATATATTATTGCCTCACTCGGGTAATAAAATGAATTATCAAAAACTTAAAAAATTAAACGGGGCTGCCCCGCCCCATTGCCATCCCTACATCCATCCAAGGGCATAACTAGCCTAACAGGCTGCTAAAACTCAGCTTGACTTCTTAAATGAGTCTATAAAGGAAAAGAGGGTTGGGGGAAGCATGTTTGATTCATTGTTCAAGTTCAAGCAGAACCAATCGTTGACAAACCACGACGAGCAAAGCTCAAGCAGATTGCAATTTTATTGTATTTGAGATAGTTAGTTAGTACAACTATTAAGTTGATTTTAAGCTTGGCTTGTATATCTCGTAAGTCAGTGTTTTTACTACCCCAGTCCAAGGTGCTCGAGCAATTTTCCCCTTTTCCATCTAGATCAAACGCAAGAAATTTACAGAAGTAATAGGTATTTTTTTTAATTTTTTTTTGTCCTTGTGCTAACATATAAAACCTAAACCTAAACCAAAATCAAAATGAAAATGCAATTACATTTTCAATAATATCTTAGATTTATGTCACTACGAATGTTAAATCTCTAAAAAAAATGTATGCTATAATAACTTAACTGCCATCACAGTGAACTTTTCTTATTAATTAAAAAATCATACATTAATTACTGAAAACATTTATACAAATTAAGGTATAATTGAAAAATAACATACAATACACAAAGAAATAAATTTGAACCTCATAGGGATTAGTCTGGATGAGAGGTCGGCCCAAACGCTTTGCAATGTCCTTCTTGTGTTCAATTGCTTTCTTGGACGCTTCGCGGTTCGGGTCGAGATGTCGGAGCCCCGCGAACAAAACCAAACAGCTCAAAGCAGCGCTTGCAGCGTAGAGAACCAGTTCTTGCAAAAACTTTGTTTCCGATGAACCGCTTCTCATTTTTGCAGTTCTTTTGGAGGATTTGGCCTCAATTTTAAAAGAAGAGGAAAACTTGGAGGGCACGAGAGGACAGAGGTTGGGGAGATTTGGAACGGACAAAGGTAAATGAATCTTACATATGAAGCCCCTGTTTGCGACCCATTCTCTATTTCATTCACATTCCCATTTTTTTCTTTTACTTCATTTCAACCACACATTCTTTCAATAAAATAATATTACACAGAAACCTAAAATTTTTCATAATTTTTCCACTACACATTCTCACATCAATCACTATTCCAAAATTTCTTATCTTCAAAAAATGAGTGTCAAACAGTCTCGAAGGAAGATGCAAGTTTTGAGAGAGGACCTAAGCTTTCGATGTTGACCAAGACATCATTGGATTGGATAAATCTTTTAATTCCCAATGGGTGCACGAGGGCAAAATGAAATCCTTATCATTAACTTTTAATTCCTATTTGCTAAAATTCGTTATTCTATGAAATAGAAATAAGAAAGGGAAATTTTCACCAAATGTCCCAAACCTTTCAGAATAATCTAAACCTTTTAATAAATTGTGCAGTATTGCAGTATAATGACCTTTGCACTGTTTTTTGTATAAAAATTTGTTCATTGATGAAAAGTCAAGCATTTCATCATAATTTCACCAACTCTTAAAGAACAAAATAATCTTTTAACGTTTAATTAACTAAAACAATTACAATTTGTTTTCAGAGATCCATAACTTTAACAAAATGCACCGAACGATTCCAATTTTTTTATTAAATAAATGTGCATCGAAAGGACTTCTAATGAATTTCATCTAAAAATCTTTTAGTTGATAAAAAGTAAAACGTTGGCCTTAATTCAAAAATAGAAACAAAAAAAAAATAAAAAAATCCTCTATCTTGGCTGGAGAACTTGCCACTGCCACTTGAGCCGTAGTCACAACAACGTCAATCACCATAGTCGTCTCACTTTTTTTTTTTTTTTTTTTTTGTACTTTCAAACGTTTCAATTAATTAAATATTAAAAGATCATTTTGCCTTTTAAAAAAAAAAAGAATGAATAGTCAAATTAAAGGTCAGATGTTTGATCTTTTGGTGAACTGACATTTTTTGGACAAAAATGATTAAAGGTCATCCTGATGCATATTTATTAAAAGGATTTGGGTATGTGCTGATTTTGAAAGATTTGGAATCTCATATGCAAATTGCCCGTCTTATAAGTAATAAAATGTTAGAAGACCGTTTTGTCATTTTTTGAAATTGGTCAATTTATAGTCAACACTTAACTTTTGATCCACTAACGAATATTTGAACGAAAACCATCCAAAAGTTCTTATATTGCACAATTTAAAAAGGTTTGAGGGCTATTTGAAACTATTTAAATATTTGAGTGCTATCTATACTATTTTGAAAGTTTTGACACCTTCGATGCAAATTTCTTAGAAGAAATTCTGTGCAATACGTGTAATTGTACTGTTTTGCAACAACTAAATTGAATGATATACACAGTTAAGTTGATTCAATATACATGCCATAATACTACAAAAAGAGATTTTGATGGTATCAGTTAGTTGTAGCAATCGAGTCGAGCGGCTTGTCGCTCGTACTGTAGCGACCCACGAGTCGCTCGAGCTCGTCAAAAAATAAGTCCGAGCAGGCTGGCTCGCGATAGGCGAGCCGAGCCTGCTCGACTTGTTTTTGACAAGCAGCTTGTCTATTTTTTTTTTTATTTTTTTTTTTGTGATTCAGAGAGTGATAGTTAAAAATAAAAGATAAAAAAATTCAAAAAATGCGAGCCACGAGCCGAGCAGCTCAGCTCGCGAGAGACGAACTTGTGGGCCGAGCCGAAATCGTCCATGAGCAACAAGCCGAGCAGAAGCTCGGCTCGTTTTATAACGAGCCACGAGCTCGAGCTTATGGACAACGAGCCGAGCCCGACTCGGCTCATTTGCCACCCCTAGTATTAGCACCACTCTACAAAAAACTGGACATAAGGATTTTATTGAGGAATAATGGGCAAAGTTGAGAGACTCGAGACAGTTTAGGTCGCTCAATTTTAGACTTAGACTCGACTCAACTCGACTTGATTGAATTCGATTATCATGACTATGCTAGCAATTTACAAGAAGGCAACTTGGTAAATTGATTAATGATTTTAATTAAAACAATCACGACAAGAAGTTGAAATCTAACAACAATTATTTAATAAATTTATGATTTTAAACAAAATACCATAAAGATGAACCATATTTTTTTGGAAGAATGTATTCTGTAATAGTAACTTGATGGAGAATTTGTAGTTGAAAAGGAAGGAAAAATTTATTGATGTGAATGAAAATATTATTTTATTTAATAATGTGTGGCTGAAAATGAATACAATAATGAAAATAAGACAAACATGGGCTAAATATGTACTCAATATTAGACGATCAGAAATCAATTATCATTGTCTACTGTGGCAATAAATTTTTCAATAGATGTAACGACAAGTGATGTTTCTGTGAGTTAAGGATGGCAGTGGCACGCTGTCGATAGTTGAGGGGTCATAGGTTGCCATTAATTGGTACCCCTTTGTCACTGGATTTTTAAATATTGGGACCCATCAATATTCCCTATAATTGGTGTGGTAACCTGCAAAACTTCAGAGAAATTGCACCATTAATCCCTCATTTATCATTCCAATTGAAAGATGGTCATCAACCTTTACAAATAAGCATAATTAGTTTATAACATTTAACCCTAGTTGCATGCACAATCGGTTTCATTTATGAAAATTATCCAAATCTTTGTTAATCATATGACCACATGTAAACATATCTCTGCAACACATTCTATAACAAATTGAGACATATTTCTTAATGGAAACTAATAGAATAATTATAAGAGTAATACTGTTTAACATCATTGTCTAATTTTTTAATTGAAACGAGGGGGCTTAAAAAAAAAAAAAAATTGAAAGCCCAAAAATAATTAATATGGAATTTCCTCAATTTTCTTACATTCTTGTATGGTAGTGCAAATAAAGTTGGGTCTCCATATGAATAATGTCTTTTGATTTATTACTGTTTTTGAATTTTTATTTTTAAATATCTTGATAATAAATAGTAGGCACCACCTCATACCTCATTGGTTTTCAAAAAACCTTTGTATTGTATTTTTCGAATGCGAAATTTGATTTTCGAACAGATCAAACGATGAGTAAGTGCCGTAATATTTCTTCTCATGAAAAACTGTTTGATTCAACCATGTTTGATGCTAATATGATTATAAAAAAAAATTATGTGTAAGGAATTTATAATAATTTATCGTCTCAATTTTCAGGATGGACCCTGAAAACTAATAATATAATCATAAGAATAATGTTATTTACTACAACTGATGTTTAACATTGATGTGACATTACTTGTGTCATTGAATTCTAAGTGCAATCAAATAAAACAATTTATAACTCATTTATTATTACATATCACATACCAGCATGTGCGAGATAGTATTATTCTAACTATATTGCTGGGTGAGAAGTGATTTTGCTCTTAAATTCTCGGCCTAACTTACTATTACAACAATAAGTTTGGGACTAATACTTCAATTATTTTGATAACTTTATCGTATTGGATCCATGATTCTCGTTCGTCAACATTGAGGTCGGAAAGTCCAACAACGAAATGAGCTCTATCTGTTGCCCACGTCACTGAAAAACTCTCAGATTTCAGTGCACTGTGTTTACGCCACAAGCCACAGTTAAAACCCTGTTAAGGGTATGTTCTCAAAAATATCTATACGTGTAGACAGAGAGAGTCAACGAGAGGGCAAGGCTAAGCAAAGCTTTTATTGCGTACCCTTTATTCAAAGATTACAAATGTCAAATTGATTTTTCGAGTACAATTACGAAGCAGTTCATGGGATAGTCTTTGCCATCTTGAAAGTTATCATCTTGGTGGGCAAAAATTCATTGCGTTAACTTTTAATTGTCAAAGCTTATAATGCATATATTATTCTTGTTTGGTCAATATTAGATTGGAAATAGAAAATCAGTTTGGGGCATGTGGAAATTTATTCACATATTGTATGAAATTGGAAGAGCTGAATTTTTTCTATTGTGTTTTTTGCCTTTATTTCTTGGGTCTCTTGGATTTTCTGAGAATATTAGAATAGAGATGGTATTTCAGTTTCTCTGATCTTTCATTGGAAAAAAGAGAACTGGTCAAGTGAGATGCTGCATAGTATAATACAAATTCTCCTATTCCTTTGAGTAATTTTGTCCTCATTTACATCCACTTTATAGTTCTTAACAAATCAAGAATTTATTAATACCTTTGATTATGTGATAGCTGATTTGATTATTAATTTACAGATAAGGTAATCGATGGAGTTCTTGCAAATGGGAAACAGTGGCAGGGAAGAAATAGGGGAAATTGAGAGGGAGGATTTGGAGGAACTGAAAGATCAACCCGAGGATTCTAAGAGAATTCCTCCATGGACAAAACAGATAACAATAAGAGGGATAGTAGCAAGTTTACTTATTGGAATAATTTATAGTGTCATAGTAATGAAGCTCTGTCTTACAACCGGGCTCGTCCCCAACCTGAATGTCTCGGCTGCTCTTCTTGCCTTTGTGTTTATTCGAACATGGACGAAGCTGCTGCAAAAGGCAAATTTTGTAACAACCCCATTCACTAGACAAGAGAATACAATTATTCAGACTTGTGCTGTTGCATGTTATAGCATTGCAGTGGGAGGTTGGGAGATTTTGAATTTCTAATGATTTTGATGATTTGATTCTTTATCCTTGATTTATTGGTTTCAATTTTCATGTTTAAAAACTCAGTTTCGTAGTTCATTTAGAGCATGTCTGGTACACAGTAATGTACTTGGATATTGTTTAGTGCTATCAAATCAATCATTTTCTTATTCTTGAATATCTTATATTAACAGGTGGCTTCGGGTCTTATCTTCTGGGGTTGAACAAGAAAACATATGAACAGGCAGGGCTTGATACGGAGGGGAATTCCCCTGGGAGTTACAAAGAACCTGGCCTTGATTGGATGATCGGGTTTCTTTTTGTTGTTAGCTTTATAGGGCTGTTGGCTTTGGTTCCTCTCAGAAAGGTTTGTTGCTTACTTCAACAACCTTCCTAATTATTTTGATATGCAAAAAAAAAAAAAAAATGAATCAATTTAAAAATAGAAAGCAATTGAGCCATTATAGCAATTTTTAACTCCTCTGAAAGGAAGGGTGGGAATTTGATAAAATAAATAAAAATGTCTATTCTGATGGCTTAAGCGCTTCAATGAGTTACTAGAGTAAGCAAATTGTACTCATGTTGGGCATGTTGAAGTTTAATAATAATAATAATAATAATAATAATAATAATAATAATAATAATAATAATAACGTCTCCTCTCTTACAATTTAAGCTAATAGATTAAATGGTTCAACAACCAACACTTTTATTCTTCTGATGATATAAATATAAAATAAGTTTGCCCTTTCTCAAGGGCTAAGTTTTAGATTAGGTGGTTTAGAATGGTATCAGCGCACGTAAAGATCTTGAGTGCAAATCTTGCCTCCGCATATTCAAAAAAGTTGCACATGTTAGGTCTTTGATTATAAAACAGACCATATCTCCATGTATGCAAATACATATAAATATGTTTGTTCATTCTATGACTACTTAAGATTTTAGACGAGATGGTTGCATGGACCATGCCCGGCAAATTCTTCTACCACGTCTGATTACATTAAATTGACCATTTTTTATTTTTTTTTCATTTTGAGTTAACTATCAAGTTCTTTATTGTTATTCATCCCATCTCTGTTACTTTGCAGATCATGATTATAGATTACGGATTACCTTATCCAAGTGGAACCGCCACTGCTGTCCTCATCAATGGATTCCACACTCTTAAAGGAGACCAAATGGCCAAGTAACAAATCATCTATTTTCTTTCCATGACATAGAAATTCTAGTTGTAAACCAACTTATAATTCTCTTTTTTCGTCAATTTTCAGGATGCAAGTTCACGGGTTTATGAAAATTTTCTCATTTAGTTTCCTGTGGAGTTTCTTTCAATGGTTCTATTCTGGTGGAGGCCAATGTGGATTCAACAACTTCCCCACCTTTGGATTGACAGCTTGGAACCAATCGTTCGTACTTCACACCTATTCTAAGCAAGTTTAAGAGCATGATACTTCTAAGTAAAAGAAGTAACTAATTTTCAACTTTAACCCGTAAAAAGAATCCTTATTTTCTTGAAGTGAACCTTTTAAGCTTAGACAAACATGCTCTAAATCTCACATTCCATAGTTTTTCTATCACCATTCATAGAAAGTCACCGAATTTTGCAGATTTTACTTTGATTTCAGCATGACTTATATTGGAGCCGGAATGATTTGCTCCCATCTTGTGAATTTATCCTTGCTTCTTGGGGCCGTGCTCTCGTGGGGGGTTATGTGGCCACTAATAAGTGAACGCAAGGGAGTTTGGTTTCCTGAAACTATACCAGAAAGCAGTATGAAGAGTCTAAATGGTTACAAGGTCTAAATTGAACACCATTTTCCTAAATAAGCCAGAAATTACATGTTTGAGGATGATTTTCTGTTTGACTTACCACAATTTTGAAATGATCGTTAAATTTACATATTCATATACCTGTGCAGGTTTTCATTTCTATCGCTCTAATCCTCGGTGATGGTCTCTACAATTTTCTCAAGACAATGTTTTGTACCATTAGAAGCATGTATACTGCATTCAACAAAAGGAATCTTAAAGCAGGTAAATAGGTAACTTCTGTTATATACTGTCTCTGGACGCCCTTTTAGACTAAGCCTATTGCTACTTGCTAGTTTACTCATGTCACAGCTATCCACATTTAGTAGTAAAAACACAATGTCCTTATGTCTTGTATCTATAATTTCTGTTACTCAAATAACCCAACAGAACGATGAAAAGTGATACATGTAGCCGGCTTCAAATTCATAGGAAAAGGTGCTGATTCGAAGTTTTACATGCAGTAGAAATTTCATTCCGACTTAATTTTTTTCTATACTGCGTTTCAGATAACAAGAATCAACAACTCGATGATCTCCAAAGAAATGAACTGTTCATAAGAGAGAGCATTCCCTTGTGGGTAGCATGTGTTGGATACATGTTATTCTCCATTATTTCCATCGTCGTAATTCCAAATATGTTTCCTCAGCTGAAGTGGTATTATGTTCTGGCTGCTTATGTTCTAGCACCATCTCTGAGTTTTTGTAATGCTTACAGTGCTGGCCTCACGGACATGAACATGGCATATAACTATGGGAAAGTGGCTCTCTTTGTGCTTGCTGCTTTGGTCGGAAAAGATAATGGTGTAGTTGCGGGACTCATCGGATGTGGTTTGATAAAATCCATTGTTTCCATATCGTCTGATTTGATGCATGATTTTAAGACGGGCCATCTTACGCTCACTTCACCTCGATCAATGGTTCTTAGCCAAGGGATTGGGACTGCCATTGGATGCATTGTTGCTCCTTTCACGTTCTTCCTGTTTTACAGGGCTTTTGACGTGGGGAACCCAGATGGAGAGTACAAAGCTCCTTACGCGCTCATATACAGAAACATGGCAATTCTCGGGGTGGAAGGCTTCTCCGCTCTGCCTCAGCATTGCTTGCAGCTATGCTATGGGTTTTTTGCATTTGCCATATTGGCTAATTTGTTGAGAGACTGGGCGCCGGGGAAAGTTGGAAAATGGGTTCCTCTCCCAATGGCTATAGCCGTGCCTTTCCTCGTTGGAGCTAACTTTGCAATTGATATGTGTGTCGGCAGCTTGATTGTCTACATTTGGCACAAGGTAAACAACGCGAAGGCTAGTTTGATGATTCCCGCGGTTGCATCTGGTTTGATATGTGGAGACGGATTGTGGATTCTTCCTTCCTCTATTCTTGCTTTAGCCAATATTAATCCTCCCATCTGCATGGGTTTTTTGCCTGCCTTCAACTTCCGAAGAACTTGAAGGCACTTGATGGGTTTCTTCAGTACCATGAATTGTATATTAATTTATCATATTCTGAATTATGTATTAATCGATCATGAAAGAAAGAAAAAAGTTAAAATCTTGTCTATTCTATCTCATCTAATACCCAAAAACAGCCTTCAACGAATTTGTGTCCGATCCCATCTTGAAATTGAAATTCCCATTAACACGAGTGAAAAGGTTAAGATCATGATCCAAATGTTTTTGGCGATTGTTTTGACAGTTCAAATAATCGAACATAATAAAATACTATGTTTATTTTTGTGATGAGCCTATAAAGCACCCAATTTGACATGCATGGTTTGCACAACCCGTGGATGTTCACCTTAGCCCTTGTTTGATGACCATTTTTTTGAGTAATGAAATTTTAAATAGTGAAAAGTAAGAAAAATTTTGAGTTTACGTACAAAATATAATAGTCTAAATGCGTAGTTAAAAATAAGTATGAGAATTAAAAAAAATTAAAATAATGATTTTCAAACATGGGTTTAATTATACCATATATGCAAATAACCAACTGTATATTAAAAATTCAAGTCTCCATTCTTCCTCTAAGAAGAGGCTACCAAAGCCAAGCTTTAGAAATTTTTGGAAGCCTAGATCATTTCTAACCCGTTTGACACACATTAATTTCTCTTTCTCATCCCCATTCTTCATTTCAATCATACATTCTCCAAATAAAATAATATTACACACAAATCAAAATCATTTTTCCACCACACATTATTATATTAATCACTATTCCAAAATTTCTATTCTACACAAAATGTGTTTCAAACAGGTCTGCATTGTGATTTGTGTCAAGTCAATTCACCATTATTTGTGCCCTGTTTTCTCGTGTGCCACCAAATGATTCATCTCTATCTACAGATGTCATTTACAACTCAAAAGCCTCTTGTCCAACAAAAATACAAAGAGTTTATGACCACGACTTATATCAACTTTTTAAAAAGAGAAAATTTGTAACAACTTAATCCCTAACCTATAATTCTCGACAGCATTGTCCCCAACTTTATGGATATGGTGTCTCTTTAGTCACTGAGGCCTACATTCGACCGTAAGCAACTGCACAAGTGCAGCTTTTGAGGGTTAAGATTCTCCAGACAGTTTGGACAACATTTCGTCAATCTCCCTCAATTGTATAATCATCTTCTACACAAAACAGAAGCCACTTAATCCTTGGGTTTTGGTGTGCAGTTAATTCCCCAAGACCAATATTTAGCACAATTGTTCAAACTTGAAGGAAAGAAAACAAACACAACTCTTCCTGATCCCGTACAAAAATAAGCTTGTGTGATAAAATACACGTAATAATGGAAAAGTTTTAGCTTCTTTTTCTTACGCAATATTGTCTGGTCTAACATGTTAAACATGCCATTAGTGATCATGCATAAGAATAAGAGAAATGAGTGATTATAAACTGTTGATAAATGGTTTAAATTGTAAACAAATAATAATGGATAATGGATAGGCGAGTAGTATTTGTGGATCACTCGAAATGTGTGGATAAAAGGTAATTTGAGTTTCATAAACACGAGCCAAAGCAATCTTTTTCTGTAGAAACAATAAAGCTCCCAAAGCCATCTTTAGTTCAACAAACATATCATATGAGTTAATTGAGACAGAGGAATCACATGGAGAGAATCATCTCAACGCAACAAGCATAGCTATTAGCAACTCAAGGAAAAAATAATGAAATTGGCCGGATGAGGCTAGAGACGTAATTTATATAATTGGAGGTGATGTTAAGAGATGCAGAAATTGGAAGACAGTTCCTCTTGCTCTTCGGCAGATATCTTGCCGTTCTCAGTCTCATCAGAAACAAAAATAGCATGACTTGACTTGACTTGACATGAGCTAGAAGTTCTTTCAGGTAAATGCCATAAAGCTGAGAGCAACCATTTCTTCCATTGATCTAATAAATCTTAATGAAGGTAAAAGCTCTGGTTCATGATTTAGGTCCATAGAACCTTATTTTATGATTTGAGTTCTGTATCAACATCAAAACTTTGGGAAATATCCAGAAGCTTATTCTAATTCCAAACATAAGGTAATTACTATTTTCAAACACGAGGTAATTCCAAACAGGATTGATTACATTATCGATCCCGAAAAATAGACTCCCTCAAAATATCGAGATAACTTGAGCACACCTCTCAATATGAACACTTACTACGTTTTTTTCAACTTAACCTTCCAACGAAACTTCAACATCCGTTCTACACAATTATCCTTATTTACATCATCAACTAAAGTTCAGTTTCTCTACTTAACTAAAAGTACACCGATCGCCTCTTTCTGTTCAAAATATTCATCGAATGCAAAAGACAAAGATACACTATAAATTTCTCTCCAAATCTAAACTTTTCCCTATTGAACGAAGCTAGTAACAATTTATATTCTCCGACAAGACAATGAAATCATGCAAAATAAATCCATGAAGGAGAAATTAGATAAAAACGGGAACATTTTCCCCCCATGTACAGAAATATTCGAAAAGAATTTCACCAGGAAACTCACAATTCTTCTGCTTCTGTACAAGCAGCAAAGCTCAAGCAAGAAAGCCAACAACTTTACCATTGTAACAAAATACAAAATGGTAAAACAAGAAATCCTAAGGCCTACCCTTCTATCACATTGTTCAATCTTCAAAGCATTATTTACATATTTTGAAGTTTGAAATTATTTGGCAGTGCCTGGCTTTTCCGGCAGTATGTCATCCAAAAAAAAAAAAGGACTTTTAAGCACGGCCAAACATGTTGTAGTCATACAATCAAACACATGATGTTCTAACAAGATGCAGAAAATTTCATTAGAAATATAGATAATCAAAATATTACCTAACAAAAATTTCAGTAAAATTTATTTAATAATTCATTTATTGGGAATTCTTTCCTTTCAATCAAGAAAACCTGTTTTCTGAAACACGGCGTTGCGCACGCGCCGCAAGTCCCGCCCTTTGAGTGTCCTTCCAACTCCCTCGAAGACCGAGAAGGTCACGTGAGATCGGGCCACCATCACGTGAGGTGGCACCATTTCCTCTTCATCATCCAGCTCCTCGTCGTCCACCTCATCAAAACTTCCCATGTAATTATTGTGATTTTTGAAATTAATATTCCTCGGCCATACCGGCACGTTCACCGGTGCAGACTGGTGGAATTTCACCTGAGCACCGTCGATTCGCACCACTGGCGGGATTATTTTCGCGGCAGTGGACGGATTCAGAGTGGATTGCCGTCTGATGGGGCGGTGGTGGTCTTCCGATAGCGCGGCAGAGAGGCCCGACTTCGTCGGGCTGAATTGACGTCTGAGCTGGGAATGGCGATGAGGCGGCGAGCCGTGATTGGACAACGGCGGAGAAGGTGAGTTCGAATTTGCATATGACTCGACGGAGGTGGAAAACCAAAAGACGTCGCTTTCTTCGAGCTCG
The DNA here is from genome assembly GCA_019097785.1 of Fraxinus excelsior. Classification (NCBI taxonomy): domain Eukaryota; kingdom Viridiplantae; phylum Streptophyta; class Magnoliopsida; order Lamiales; family Oleaceae; genus Fraxinus; species Fraxinus excelsior. The sequence goes on from CM032629.1 coordinate 9,811,274, forward strand.
AGGGGATTCGGGTTGGGAACATTATGGATCGGGTCATACCTGTCGAATTCGGGTTGTCGAAGGGGTCCAATGAAGCGGAGAGTGGGGGGAGATGGGGGTTTGTTGGCCATGGTCGTCGACTCAGTACCCGTCCAGCGGTTCCTCCCCATGTTGTGAAAAGGACATATTGTTGTTTTTTGTATTTTTAAAATTATTATTTATTTTATTTTTGCAGTATTGGGGAATTAATTTTCTGCGATTGAGAGTGGAGAGTGCTTCAACCCCTGTTTTGTACCTATTATTCGGAAATAATAATAGTTTGAATAGTGATTTTCAAGACAACGTGAATTACACGTTATTTTGAAATGATTTGTAAGTGCCGTAAAAATAATATTTGACTCTTCATTGTTCTAAATTAAGAAAAATGTAAATTCTTGAAAATGAATGTCAATTATTATACATGCAAGTAAATAATTGAAATGCATACTTAAATATGAGTAATATAATTACAACTAAACCTTTGTTTGAACCCCATTTTTTTTTCCATAAAAATGTATTTTTGAACAATATTTTAACAACACATTTTTTAATAAAATGTATAAATAAATGAAGAAGAAGAAAATTGGATTTGAAGGTGGGTCTAATATGGTGAAAGTGAGTTTGGAACGTTAGAATAAAGAAAATGATTTATGGGGATTTGGGGATTTATATTTGGGGATATGGTAAATATTGAACTTCAAATTGGTCATTTTAGTCATTTCAATTTAAGAGTATTTAAAACTTTTAATATATGATCTAATAGACCAGACTCCTAGAATAATAAGTATTGATATATGTTATTTTACCAAACATTATGGTTGACTAGGATTTTTAAGCAAATTCCTTTAATGTTAATTAATTATAGAGAATACATGTATAAAAAAGAATTTTGTAATATTTATTACAGTTTGTAAATTAAATACATATTGAAAAACGAAAAGTAAGCTATTATTAAAATAATTGAATTGTAGTATGACTATAATCATTCAATAAATAATTTTCACTTGATGTGATATTTACTACATTATAAATTTGTAATTTAAAAATAGAAAAAAAAAATTCATTTACGTACAAAATAATTTATTATATGAATATGATTAAAAATGAGTATATAAGAATAAAAGTTTTCAAATAATGACCATGAAGTTTATTGCGTTGTGAAAATTGATTAATGTGTATTTCAGTTAAGAGTTCTTAGGTTTTTGGATGTGTTGTGTGGAGGTGCATGAGAGTGGTGTGGGTATATTTGAAGTCTTGCATCATGCATGAGGCCCGTCTATTTTTACTGGTAGATTGTCATGTGCCATCATTCTCTAATTTGTTTTTATCTTCTTCTTCTTTTTTCTTTTTTTTTTCCCAACACCTAATACATTTTTACTAGGATTGGACAAAACTTCCGAAAATCGAGCGATTTTTCATAAGTTAAATACCCGAACGAGTATTTGAATCGAAAACCAATGAGTTTGAATCGGTTCTCTGTTCTAGACCAATAACCGAATAAGAATCGAATCTAAATAATGTTTTTAAATTTTTTATATTAAATTAATTAATTTTTTTTATAATTTTTAATTTATATTTCATTTTCTTTATGTAGGCTGTTTGAAGCAAATAAATTATTGATATGGATCACCGATATTTTAATATTAGTATCTACTTTTTGGTATTTGTATACATTAAATTAATCCTATTTGGCAACTTGTTATTTATATGTTTTTAAATTGACCTATGTTAATTTGTAAAAGTTACAAATGAACATTTAATTAGTTGTATTTATGTAGTGTTGTAAATGTTAAAAAAATTAATTATGGTATGAAATTGAACATGAATGGAACTGAATTCTGACGGTTCCAATTATTAAATACTCGAAAATTTTTGATCGATTCGATTCGGAACCGATCCATGTCCCATCCTAATTTTTACGAGTGGCTCCCTAGCACTATACCCTGGCAATTTTACCTTCTGAGTAGTACAATTTATGTACTATATATAAATGGTTTTGCAATATCATATATATGGCCCTGGACCTCAGCCTCACTCTAGCAAAACTCATTTATAAACAATCACTACACCAAAAAATACCATTTACAACACATAAAATGCAATATTTAGTAGTTAAATGTTGTTAAAATGGTCCATCGAAATATTTTAATACGTGAATATTGTCATTGCTTAATAAAATTGAATTTTGACAACATTTTTTAAGTGAATGTTGCTAATGTTGCTTTTTTGCAACGTTTTTTTAATGTTGCGAATTTTTTATTTTTTGCAACGTTTAAAAAACGTTACACTTTTCACAACGTTTAAATAAACGTTGTGAAAAGTTTTGTCTTCCGCAACATTGCAACGTTTCAAACACGTGAAAAACGCTTCCGCACATTTTTTTTTTTATTTTTTTTTTATGATTTCGACTCCTTTGAATCCACCTTAACTTTTTCTCGCCCGACTTTTCCACCTCTCCTCTCTTCTCTCTATCATCGCCACTGCGAGAGTGGCAAGGAGGAGAGGATGGCGGAGCTGCCGCCCTCGATTAGGAGTACACAACCCCATATGGCGGAACTATTGCAGCTTCAGGAGGTGTCTCCTTTGGCTATCAAAGCCAATCCTCATATTGCCGAGAATCTTTTTAATCAGTGGCTTTCGGTTCCTGAAACCAATTCATTGGTAAAGTTTTTGTTCTTTTAATTTCGTACTTTTATATCATAGTTTACTGGCGATTGTGTAAAATCAGTAGACGTTAGCTACTTATTGGATATTCATTTTGTGTTTTCCTGTACATGGAACCCTTTTTGGTCCAATGTTTGTTGTATTAGGTTAATGTTTGAGGAAGTACTTCAATGAAAGATAAATAATATGTTGTATGAACTGCGAATTAAGTGGAAGGCTGAGTATAGAGGAAACTACATACAACACGAAGAGAAAACTCTGGGCTTTCAGGATGTAAAATGATTTTCTTTTCTTAAAAACCGCTGGTGTTATCCTGTGTGTTTCAAGAATTTATTTTTTTAGAAGATATGAAAGAAAGTATGTGAGCAACCAGAGTACCACTGGCAAAGATATCTATGAGTGGCTGCATTATACGTGCTTGTTGGAATGCCTCAAAAAAGAAGAACTAATCTTGAACAAAAATGTTGGGGAAGGGAAGAGAAATGAAAGAAATAGTTCCACATTTATATACTATAGGCTGATTTGCACATACTGATTTTCTTTGCTATTGAAGTTTCTGAATGATTTCTTGGATTTTGGATGCTTACTGAAATTTGAGAGTTTATGCTTTCATTTTTTTGAAGTTGGTGCTCCTTTCTTGATATGTGATGCACATTTTCTTTTCAGTTGATAATTTTAGTATAAAGTTGTGACAATAGTATTTATTGATGTATATGTCTTCTTTTGTTTCCTGTTTCCTTGTTTCATTATGGTGTTGTGCAGTGGCTGGAATCCGAGATTTAGCGGCTTGGTCATCTTCGTGATAGAGCAAGTGATTTAGGGAGTAGGAAGGAATATCCTTTCTCCCTTAATTTTATTTACTTAAGTTTATAGTTTTATATTTCTCTGGAACAATAGATTATGCATTTGCTTGGTCTTTCACAATTTTGGATCTGTTGCTAGCAGTTCAATGGATAATTACTCCCCTTTGTTTGTATATATGATATGTCAACGCGGTGCTATTTGATTTTGTGACCAAGGTTCTTTCATGATTCCATATACACCCCAGAACAGAAATTTCGGTGACTTACAGCCTGTTGATTAATGGCCTCTGGGCTTGGTGGAAATATGACAGATTCATCTCTCTTTCACATTGATCATCTCTTGTGAAATACTTCTTGACCAAGAGCTGGTTGAACCACTAATCGAATGCTCTATTGCTAAATCCCGTGTGATAATAAATTGAGACAGGGCACGTTGTCAAAGAAGCTGACCCTTTGGGGAAGGTTTATTACATGGGTTCTGTTCAGGAAAAGCTAAAAGTTGGAGGCTTGGTTGGTAGGGCACATAATCTGTCCGAAGAGATGAAACTGTTAAAAGAAATGCAGGATCATTCTGGTTAGTTAATTTCATCTATTACTTCAATATTTTATTTCTTTATAGATTTGTTTGAGTAGTAGACTGTATAGCAAGTAGATTTAGGTAAAGGTGAACTTAAGGGATTTATTGGAAGCCTTGTGTATTATTTTAGGTACAAGTGACGTGATAAGTTGAGATGGCATAAAAGCATTCTCATATTGATGACTTGCATGCCACTTAGTTTTGGAGTTTGCAAATTTTGTCCTTAAGGAGTATCACTTTGAAATAATGTAAAAATTGGCATAAATACAAAGTGCTTTTTAGTTATTGAACTCTAGTACCATGTGAGCGCGATGAGAAATTTTTGTGAGTCCTTTTTGTTTATGGGAAAATGATGATTCAGTATATTGTATATAAGAAATGGTTTTATATGCTTTTGACAATATTCATGCACAATACCTTTCCATCTCTCTTACCAGATTATCTCATTATTTTATTCCATTTTCTTCAGAACGAATTTGGTAAAGAGTTGGATGGCCCTAATCTCTGCATTTTATTTATAACATGGTGCATCCTTGCAAAATTGTAGGTTTTTTGCCTTGTAGCCATGGAGAAGCCTGTTTCTCTCAAGCCTGAGCACATCCGTGATGAGAAAGTGAAGGTATGTATAAGATTATTCCCTTCGGACAACCTTACTTTGGTTACTTGAGGGGAAAAACAATTGAGACTTTGCATGGATACTTGTTTTTATTTTTTTAATTCTCCACACTTTTCTGGTTTCCCAACTTTGTGTTAAAGAAATATTTCCTGCTATATATATATATATTTCCTAACTTTGGGTTGCCAGTCACAAGATTCATGGTGGACATTATAAATACTGGAAATAATGATCTAGGATTCCTTTATCGTCTAGCGTCTACGTCATAGGCGGTTGGTTCATGGATGGTATTAGTATAATTTCTCATCACTAATTTCTTCATAATATACCTTAAGAAAGCAGCACCACTTTGTGCTTAATTATATGCTCCCTTTTGTAACATTACATTTTGAACTCAATTATAATTATAATGGTTCAAGTTCAACTTATCTCAAAATGTGACAGGAAATTTCCATCAATTTAGGTATGAGCTGAAAGAGTTTGATAAAGTGGTAAAATTTGAAGCTAAATTAATGTGACCAATTTTAGATAAATTAAAGTTTAGTGATCCAATTGAAATTTTCTCAAAGTTCAGCGATCGATGAAGAAATTTACCTAACTTCCAGTTATTTTCCTCTTGCATTCTTGACCTTTCAGGTACACCTCTTTAACCTAAGTTCTCACCATTGTTTTGTCTCTGCCTCATTTAATATATCTCCACACGTCTGTATATGTGTATATATATATAGCTGAAATAAGTTGTAAAAAAGGCCAATGGATCTCTTGTCATCTTCATCAGACGGTTCTCAGTCTTCTTCATCAAGCTCTACAAAATCTACAGTTCTTTCCATACAGTGCTTAAAGGGAAGTTCAACGGCACATGAATGGACAGACAACATTTTACAGACAGGAGACACAGTAGAAGAGTTAAGGATTGGAAAAATGATAATAACATCTCCTTTTAAGAATGGAAAATCTGGTGTTCACAAGATTCAGCACAATTCTTTCAAGGCTAAAGAGACTTCGATCCGTGTTCGAGTAAGAGGCGTGGCTCAGACGAGTTTACTGAGTTTCTTGCCTATATTATGCATGTTAATGAGTTTGTTGGGAAACGGGTACATGTTGAGTTCCATTGATGATCCGAATTCGTAGTTTCGAGATTTATAGAGGATGCAACAGGAACTTTGTAATTCTTACTCCTTTTGAGATAGGTTATGTCGTGTCACATTTTAATGATGTATTGATTCAAAAATTTGTAATGAAATTATCAATTTTTATGCAATTCCAAATTTGTTTACAAAGTATCATTTTCAATTTTGTCGGTCAATTACCACATATAGCTGTAAAAAAAGATCTATGGCAACGTTTGAAAAACAATGCAAAAAACTTTTTCGCAAAATTGAAAAAACGCTGCAAAAATGTCTACTACAACGTTTAAAAAACGCTACAAAATGGTCTACCGCAACGTTTAAAAAACGCTGCAAATTTTTTTTTCGCAACGTTTAAAAAATGCTGCAAAATGGTCTGCTGCAACGTTTAAAAAACGGTGCAAAATACTTTTTCACAATGGTAAACAAACGTTGCAAAAAGTCTTCTCTTAACGACAACACCGACCTCATAACTCTTGGAAAAATGCTGCAAAAAGCCTTTTGCATCTTTTTTGACCGCTGCAAAAACTCTTTTTTGGTATAGTGCATAATATATGTGAGTAGATTTTCGAGATGTGTCTTAAATAATTAAAAATATATGATTGTGTGTGTCACATTGGATGATAATCACTAACAAAATTCTTGAAATATTTTTCAATTTAGATAAGAGGAAATTGTCTTCAAAGAACCAGTTAATAAAATCTTCTAATATTTATAATCCCAACTTCCAGTTTGGTGAATGCGATATATAGGTGCGTTAATGGGTCGAACAGACTATTCGATAAAAAAAATAATACTATCTAACACTAAGGTGATCACACTTGACGTTTCAATTATATGAATAATGTGATATTACGTTTAAGTAAATTGTCATTTAATGTCATCCAATTACCCCCTAAACTGATGCTTGATATTGATGAATAGTATTACTCGTAAAATAATGAATTTGAGAGAAAACTAGACCAAATATCCCCACATTTAGAAAAAAAAATATATGAATAAATGCCTTCTTTTAATGAGGTCTTTATTCGATTAACACCTCTCTTTAAACCCAACCATTTTTTTGCTTCCCGTGTATTTATTTACTAGGTGTAAGCAACGTGCAATGCACGTTTGTTTAGTTTATATTTAATAGTTTTGTTTAAAAATTAATTTGTTATTAATAAAGATGTAATTTTTTTGGTTAATTAAATAATTAATGATGTAATGTTTTTATAATTGATAAATAATTAAATAAAGTGCTTGTCGCTGTCATTTCCAACCCAAAATCACAAACAGAAAATTCAAGGTATGTTAAAGGAGTAAGAAGATGAGTTTACTTAGGCTCCATTTGATTCTCATTAATGTAGAATGAGAATGAAAAATATAGTAGTTATTGGACCCCACACAAGAGATAGAAATTCAAAATTGATAGATTGATGTGATGGATAACGGTCATATTTTTCATTTTTATGAGTTTTTAATGAGAAACAAACGGAGGCTTAAACTTTTTGCATAACTTAAGTCTTTACTCTTTTTTAAGTAATAATACAATTCATTTTATCGCTAAAGTATTATATGTATTACGATAATATATGTATATCATGTGTTAGACTTAGTATTGGTAAGTGACATGTAAATTTTCGAGGACGAAAATATTTCAAGGGGGTGAGAATGTAATACCCCAAAATTTTCATAAAATATAATTCAATTTTTATATACTATATTTTAATATTTTGAAAGTTAGGGACTAAATGATACATTTATCAAATTATATTTTATTTGTGTCAAATATTTAGATATTGATGGAGTTATCGTAAATATATGAATATTGGTCTCGTTGGATAAATTGTAATTAGATATATAAATCAGATTCGAGAAAAAGTCGATTCGAATAAGTTAGCTCCAAGATATTTTAGTTTGAAGGAATTATCAAAAGCTCATTTATTATTATTATTATTTAATTATAATTTTGAAAGTATGGGTGGTGAAAAAAAAAATTCTGTTAAAAACAAGAAATTCCGTTAGTTTTTCCGTTAAACCAACAAATTCCGTTAAATAGACACTTTTTATATATAGAAAGATACTTAGTGTCATCATAACCTCCAATGTATTTTTGAAGACAACACTCAACCAACAAAAACTTTAAACTAGGAGAAATCCAGCAATTAGACGACATTGGATATAATTGTTTAGAATAATGCTAAATATACATTATTTGGTTGACATATTTGTGTACATTTCATTGGAATTCAAAGTGTTGGATGAGAAAGTGTGTTTTTTTCTTCTTAAAATTGTCTAATCATATGTCGCCACATAACACAATGTCAAAAATGATGTAAAAAAAAGACGTACATGTAACATCATTGAATTGTTTATTACCTAATCGTTTTGTATTGATGATGTCGTAGACGTCATATTTTTTTTGTTAATTTGTAGTTCTTGGAATGGTGGTCAGTCTTCTTCTTTTGTTATTGAAATTGTTGTGCATATGTAATATATGTTGGTATCAAACAATGGATTATTTTGAGTAGTTTGTTGCTATTATTTTCCGTTTGTTTGGTTGTTTCTCCCAATGATATTGGCTTGGATGATAGTGCTAAAAATACATCTAGTTTGACTATTTGCCAACAAGTGAAAAATCTTTTATTTATACAAGTTTCATACATATGATACTGAAAATCAAATTTATATAAACAAGTTTCACATATGAAACAATACCAAATTCGACATTCAGCCAAACGTGTAATGAAACTTGAATTGGTATTGTTTCACATGTATGAAACTTGTATAAATAAAATTAATTCACAATATCATATGTTTGAAACTTGTATAAAGAATGATTCTTTAATTTTCTTAAGAAAACTTTATTTTTGAAATGGATTTTGTTCATTTGTCAATTTTTAACACTATTAGTGACCACGCGGGATGTTATGTTAAATAAATGATGGTCTATTAAAAGGTGACTTGACTGCAACATTATATGAAGTTTAGTAATCAAGATGAATCAAAATCAATTTGGATGATTATGATGACACTAAGTATAAATAAATAGACTATAGATGAATTGAACCCCATGCATTTTACTTTATTTTATTTATTTATTTATTATTAATTTTTTTTTTTGATACATAGGTGTCCCACCTTCGACGACTAATCCTGGAGTCTACGTCTTGGCCCCTCAAGACGCAGACCGATAAATCGCAGGATGTGCCTCAAACTGGTCAGGGTCCAAGAGCCTCCACACTAATCTGTCAAAGTGTAGAGCGAGTCAATCATAGTGTTTTGACAAGAAAAAACTGGTTCCATGCGACCGCAAGGTCAACATCGTAATTTCTTCATATTTAGCCAACAATAATAGGACGGTTGAATAAAATATGAGATGAAAAGGGTTAATTTCGCAAATGGTCACTGAAGTTACTGAAAAATTTCAAAATGGTCACTGAAGTTCAAAACTTTCATGAACGGTCACTCAACTATCCATCACTTTCAAAAATGGTCACTGAGCAAAATTAAGGGACTTATTTGATCTAATTGAAACTGAGATTAACAAACTCAAGCCCCTTCAAAATTGGAGGGCTGAAACTAGCAATTTCCTTTTTTGGAATAAAATCGAAATTCACGTCTTTCCCCTTCATTTTTCATTCGAAACAGAAGGGCTGAAACACCCTGTGTGACGCACCTCCAACCGGCGAGAAGAAGCTCCAGAAACACCGGCCGAAGGTAGGTAAGCTTCCAATAAACATTAATCATCAATTTCTTCTTCAAAAATCGCACGACACAGTGATTATTAAATGCAATTTTTTCAGCAAAAATCGAAGTGTGGGGACCACAATCTTCTAATATTTATTCGACATGTCGGATGTGGAGGAACAAGATGAAGGTTAGCATTATTGTTTTCACGTTTTTTTGTCTAGGCATTTCGGGTAAAGGTATTGTGGATATATTTTTGGGTCCACTGTAATGGGTTGTTTTCTGTTCAAATGGAATAAAGTCACCATTAACATCTGCTTCTTTTTTGGACAGTTCACTATAATGGGTTCACGTGTGTCTCAGCTGATTTGGGTATTTTTTGTTGTTTTGGGAGTGAAACATTGAGAAGCAGACAGGGACAGGGTCGTGTGGGTTTGTTTTGGCATATTTTTTTTTTTCAATTTACAGTCAGTTCATTTATAGTGAATATACGATTTTGTAGTGATTTTACAGTCAGCTCATTTAGGGATTTTGCAGTGAATTTACATTTCATAGGTTCTTACAGATTTTTTTTTTTCCAATTTACAGTGACCTTAATTTGCAGTGAATATGGTTAAACCCGTACTTAAATAGAACTAAACAAATGGTGTAACTTCAGTGAATGCAATTTGCAGTGAATATTTCATTTTGTTCAATGGTCTTAACTTCATAGGTTCTTACAGATTTTTTTTTCCAGTTTACAGTCAATTCATTTACAGTGACCTTAATTTGCAGTGAATATGGTGTAACCCTTACTTAAATAGTCCTAAACAAATGGTGTAACTTCAGTGACCTTAATTTGCAGTGAATATTTCATTTTGCTCAGTGACCTTAACTTCATATACACATTTTTTTTTCCAATTTACAGTCAGCTCATTCTATTTTATAATCTCCCATTTTTAGGTGATTTGAACAGTCCTTCCGATAAAGAAGATGCTACCTTCAATGATTCTGATTATAGTCTTGGTGAAGAAGACGACATTCTCTTTGAAGAAAACGTTACACAGAATATTGAAATGGACATGAGGAATGAGATAGTGTCGTTGGAAGCCGCATATGAATCTGAAAATTCTGAATATGCACCCTCAGATGACATTCGAAGCATTCATTCTGATAGTGACGAAGACGTTGTTACGTACCCGAAATTTAATGGTGATGTAGATATGGTGGATCCCGTGCTTGAGGTTGGATTGAAGTTTAGGTCCAAAAAGGAGGTAAAGGATGTGGTTAAAAACTTCAGCATTCACAATAGATTTGAGGTGGTCTTCCCGTATAATGATAAATGTAGGTTGGAAGGTCGTTGCAAAGAAAAAAATTGTCCATGGCGTATTTGGGTTTCTCCATTGGAGGAAGATTCATCGTGGCAGATTAAATCGTTCGAATGGAATCATACATGTAGTAGAGCATTGAAGAATATGGGTGTTTCCGCTAGTTGGTTAGCCCGTAGATACATTGAGACATTTACTATTGCGCCAAAGTGGGATGTGAAATTGTTTAAGGCAACTGTTATGAAAGATTATGGTGTAGATATAGGTGACACAGTGGCATGGAGGGCTAGGAGATATGCAAAGGCGTTGCTTAGAGGTTCACTAGTTGAGCAATTTGGTTTGTTGGGTTCGTATGCATCTGAGGTTAGGAGAACAAACCCAGGTTCAACTGTTATACTGTCTTTAGACGAGCTTGTTTTTAAGGCGATTTATGTTTGCTTCGATGCTTGCAAAAAGGGCTTCTTGGGTGGTTGTAGACCCGTTATTTGCATAGATGGGTGTTTCTTGAAAGGCAATTTTGGTGGTCAATTACTTGCTGCTGTGGGTATTGATGGTAATGATAGTATATTCCCAATTGCGCATGCCATTGTTGAAACTGAAAGTAATGCTAGTTGGTCGTGGTTTTTGAAATTGTTGGGAGAAGATTTGATGCTCGAAAATGCATATGGAGTCACTATTATGTCTGATAGACAGAAAGGGTTGGAGAATATGGTTTCGGAGTTGTTTCCAATGGCTGAGCATCGATTTTGTGTACGACATATGTACTCCAACTTCTTTCGCAAAGACTTTAAAGAGCTGAAACTTAGGGATTTGTTGTGGAGAGCAGCTAAGTCTACTTATTTGGCTGAATTTGCATATTGGATGGACAAAATTAAGGAGGAGAAGGAAACTGCCTGGGAGTGGTTATGTGCTAAACCACCTGAGCAATGGTCGAAGTCCCATTTCATGACGGCTTCAAAGTGCGACATTCTCTTAAACAACCTCTGTGAATGCTTTAACAACTACATAAAAGAAGCGAGGGGGAAGGATATATTGACTCTCCTTCAGACAATTCAAAACAAGCTGATGGTACGGATGTACAAACGCCGCGATTTGATGGCAAGGAGTCATAGCGATATATGTCCAAAAATTTTGAAGAAACTTGAAATTAGTACACGTGATTCTTATTCGTGGAAAGCAATATACAATGGGGAAACACAATTTCAAGTTTCTGGACCGTATTCTAATGGTCAGTTTGTGGTAGATTTAAGGAAGAGGACATGCTCATGTAGAAAGTGGGATCTAAGTGGTGTGCCTTGTCCACACGCAATAGCAGGTATCCGTGAGTGGGGTAAGGATCCCTCGCAGTTTGTGGACGAGAGCTACAAAGTTGCTACTTATGTAAAAGCTTACAAGAATTGCATATACCCTATAAATGGACCTAAAATGTGGCCTTGTAGTGGCTTCGACCCAGTTAAACCCCCCACTTGGGTAACCAAAAAAAGAGGCAGGAAACAGAGAAAGCGCCGAAGAGGGGTTGAGGAAGTTGTAGTGTCGAAGGGGAAGATGAAAAAAATTGATAAGAGAGATGATGGCAAGAAGAGATTGAAATGTAGTTTTTGCCATCAACATGGACACAATAAAAGATATCACTTGAATCATGCTTCACCGGCAAGCTACAAAACCAATGAGGTAAAATTTTAGTATTCTGTATCATATTATTTTTTAATTTATTATAGAGTGATGTTTAAAATTTACACTTTGTACAGCGATTTGCTTATTCACAACCGACTACTGTTGCTGGAATTGAACAAGATGTAGCACGACATTTTCTTTTCCCAACCTAAGCTAAGGCTAGGAGGTAGTGGAAGTTCAAACTCGACGCCAACTCTTAGCGAAGCATGGAACAACTTGATGAGGAAATGACGTCGGTTGAAGTCTATTACATCTTTTTTTGTCAACAGCTCTATTTTTTTGTCCCCGGGTATAGAAAGCAGATCACAGTATTTGGCCAGAAATCGCATGTTCTGGGCAAATTATGTGCTGTGTGTTTCTTTACACAGTTCTTTTGGGTGAAAACGGTCATTTTGTGTCGTTCTATGTTATGAAACTGTAATTTATATTGTTATAGCGAATGTTGAAGTCTGGGGAAACACATCTATTTTTTGGTGAAATGTGTAATTTTGTGAGTTGTTGTATGTTATGAAATTGTAATGTAAATTGCCAAGGTGAATTTTTTGTATATTTTGGTAAATTTGGTGTTTTATTCTACTGGAATATGAATTCTAGTTTTTTGTACAATAAATTTTAAGGAGAAATTGTTAAATAAATACCCAAAACAATTTATTTATTAGGAAAAGAAAAAGAAAAAAGCAAAAAAACAATACAGGCAAAAAAAAGGGGGGACAGACGTGAATTCTGATTTTATTCCAAAAAGAAAATTGCAATTGAGCCCTTCCAATTTTGAAGGGGCTTGAGTTTGTTAATCTCAGTTTCAATTAGATCAAATAAGTCCCTTAATTTTGCTCAGTGACCATTTTTGAAAGTGATGGATAGTTGAGTGACCGTTCATGAAAGTTTTGAACTTTAGTGACCATTTTGAAATTTTTCAGTAACTTCAGTGACCATTTGCGAAATTAACCCGAGATGAAAAAAAAAAAATTAATATAATGCGTTTGTGCTATCTCACACATGGCACGCCGCACACCACCGTTTTTTCAACTTTAAGATAACTCCAAGAAGAAATGAGGACATGAAAAAGGGTTATTAAATGACCGGTCATGATTGAAGAGCACACTATTCTTACTTTTGCGTAACGGAAAATGGTTACGCTACAAAATTCGTTTAGGCAGGCCAACGTAATTCCAGGGCAATTTAATTTTAAAGCAAGGGCATTTAGGTATTATTAGATTACAGAAGCTGCTTTAATCTGTTAAGGATAATTGGGAAATGATGGTTGTACAGTCCCTCACATGCGAGGGGGCCCACCGTTAGTAAAAAAAATTCATGGGCCCCTTCTATGTGAGGCTCAATATTTAATTATTATATTTATGTTTCTATTTTCTGTTTTTTATCAGTTTTCACACTTATAAATACGATGGATAAATAAATATTTTTATTTACCCTTAACGAATTTTTTGGAGCAAAATCGTTATGAAGGACAATACGTATTAGTTGATAAAAGATTGAATACAAGAATACAATAAAAAAATTGAGATTTTAAGTGTGACAATGACTAAAAATTATGAACATTCATGCAATTAAAATGTGCATTGATAAGCAAATGTGGTGTGAATATATTTAATTTTAATTATTTACATTAATGCTTTGTAGATTGAGATTATAAAATTAGTTGAGCTTGAAAACATCATTCTTAATAGGTGTGCCGGTGTCCACCGCCGACTGGCGTGAGTGCGTGACGTATTATGACGTGCTATAATTGGCAGTTATCTCTTTGCTGATGTCATTTGACATCTTTTTGTACCACTCAATTATCTAAAGCTGTATTTTATATTTTTAATCATTTTTGTTAAATAGACTATAGCATTACTTTCTCTACGAAAATTGAAAAGCTTATTAATTTACCCCCCAAACAAATAATATTATTGAATTTTAACCCTTATTTGATGGTCATTATTGTGTAAAAATAATATTTTATATAGTAGTTTTTTGAAGAATGTGTGCTTAAAAGTGGGAAAAAGTTTCATATTTACGTTTAAAATATTTTATTATGTGAATGAATGATTGAAAATGAGTATAAAAAATAAATTATTTTGTTCTAAAAGAAATCAAATTGGGCTTAGACAGAGAGATCAGTAATTTTGATATTGAAATGAAAATTTTGACTATTGGTCCCAACTTAAAGTCTAATTAGTAAATTGGTCTTCCATCTTCCAAAAAGAACAAGTTCGACCCCAACCTATCACTATGGTTGTACAAGAGTGATGTTGTAGTTACAGAAAAAAAAAATCTGTAAAAATTGCAGAATACGCACTTGGGGGTGGACACCATTTTTTATAATAATATTTCACTCACATAGGCCCTCATCCCATGTGCGTATTCTGTCATTTTTACAGAAGAAATAGTTATGTACAAGTGGATAATTTCGATGTACAATTTGCTTAGCAACAGTGGAAACTATCCAAAAGTCTTTTAAATTACCGTGTTAACCTTCACAAGTCCAATATTACGAGACCAAGTTCTCTCTTAGAACCTGTTTGAGCCCTATTTTTTTTATTATTTAAAATATATTTTGAAATAGTATTTTGATGGAGAATGTGAGGTTAAAAAATAAAGAAAATTTTTAGATTTAGATGTAATATTATTTTATTAAAAATGTGTAGTTGAAAATAAAAGAGAGAAAATTATATTAATAAAAGAGAGAAAATTGTATTAATAAATAATCTATTAAACAAGGGCTCAAAGTGAACCACTATTTAAAATTTTTAAGCAAGACGTCACGTGGCATGTTGTCAACAATGTTATAAAAAAGAATGTTCACCAAACATGATTGTTTTTATTAGTGCCTCATTCGGTAGGGATTAAAATCCAATTAAAATTAAAAACGTGACCGTTATTGCGCCTCACTCATCTAATAAAAGTCAACAATAACAGCTAATTTTTCAATTTTAATCAGAATCCCTACCTAATGGGCCCTAAGATAATGTTATTTGTACAAGGGAACAATACATAAATCCTATATATTAAAATTACATTTCAAAACTAACAAACTTTTTAAATTATTTCAAAATTCAGGTGTTAATTCCAATTAAATATATAATTAATTATCCATACCTCACCCCCACACATCCACGCCACCCCCACGCCACTCCACCCCACGTCACCCCACCCACCCCACCCCACCCACAAAGTTTTTTTTTTTTTTTTCAGAAAATTCAAATCTGAAATTCACACCCACCCGGACCCACCCCACCCCCCATCCACAATAAAACTATAAAAGATGATTTTCTTTGTTTCTTAGATGTTGTTTTTTAGGAAAATTGCCCTACCCCACGGACCCACCCCACCTTAACTTCCAAAAAATTTCCAAATATTAAAAACTGGAAATCACACCTCAACACAGAATTTGTCACAACCAGTCACAACAAGTCACAATTAACACAGAATTGGTCACAAACAGTCACAATCGGTCACAATTAAGCACGACATTGGTCACAACCAGTCACAATCGATCACAATAAAGCACGATACACGATCTCCATGTGACATGGAGACGAACGTGTATATGTGTCTCTGTGTGAAAAAAACAATCAGTCACAACAAGTCACAATCGGTCACAATTAACACATAATTTGTCACAACTAGTCACAATAAACACAAAAATCAGAAAGATCAACTTCGATCAAACATAGACAAAATATGGTAGCATATTATTACAGATGATGCTACGATGTATTGCAATAACTCAACACATTGAAGCCGAAATATTATAACTACAGTTACCAACAAAGTATTCCAATAATTCAACACCATTGAAGCTAAAGAAGATACGGAAATTGTTTACAAATTTCTGAATACAATTGATTCATCCAAAAAGTTACAACAACAGTACAACACCAGAACGTAACTACTATTATTTTTATCGAAACACAAAAAAGAAGAAAAATCACGTCAGCGGCAATAGGAAGTTCCAATTTATGTCTAATGGAAATCTCATTGCACAATTCATCTTTGTTGCCACAAAGCGAGGCTGAGATGGTGAGGCTACTAAAATCAATCTTCATCATTTTCCCTAAAAATCAATTGATTTAAAATTAAGTTTGAATAGGAAGACTTAAAGCCACCACCAACACCACTACTACCATCAAAACCACAACCAGTGTCAACGTCGCCACCAACACCTGCACTTCTACCACCATCACTCGCACTGCCACTACCATCATACCATCAACATCACGACCAGCAAAAATAGCACCACGCCTCATATACCAAAACTCACAACCACCATTTCCATTACACAACAACTACCAAAAAATCCCCAAATCCGCAACAACAGTTGCCACTACTCCATCACTACCACTGTAATACTGCCAGCAGTGAGGCACTACTGTGTACAGCGGTGTTGTTGTGCCGCACTCGACTGTCGCACGGTACCTACCACTGCTGCAGCTAGACCACCCAACCCCCCTCCCAACAACACCAAAACCACCACTACCACCAACATAAGCATTACCATCTCCATCACACCCCAACCACCAACCAAACTAAAAAAATTCATTTCTAATAAATAATCAGCAGATTTGGAACATGACTGAAGCTATTATCGTTCCTCTGCAGGGAGGCCTCCAAGTCTATACTGAATTTTCTATCCGATGTGTTTGATCTCGCAAACTCTAGTGAAGGGAATGGTTACCTATCTATCAGGGACATCGTAATTATCCCAAGAGGGGCCATTATCTCCCAACTTCTTGTTGCTGCTCTGATCGGAGCACTTCCAAGTTCTCGACTAGAAACGGTAACGACGACTTCAACCCCTTGATTATGATTTGTCCAGAGTCGACATAGATAACTGGATCTGTTGTCTGGAAACTTTATCTTTTGCCCTGTAGGTAACGTATGCTCTGTTAGCTCTTGTTCGAGCTTACGGATCACAAGCTCTTGAGTGGCAAAGGAGAACATCTCCTTACTTCCGTCGACCGCTGTTACGGAAGTCGAAAAATCAAGATTTTTGAAAGCTGTCAGATGCGGCATCTGGGGTGGCTATCAATGGGGTGATGATTCCAATTGAAGAACTCTCGAAGATTTGCCGTCGCAATCGATCAGTTGAACTCCCGAAGTTCTACCAGCGACGCTCTCTTGGCGGCATGACGATTCTCTGTTGATGGTAGGAGAGAGGGTAGATAAGGGAGAGACATGGAGAAGAGAGGGATTAGGGTTTCAACTTTCAATTTGAAATTGTGGTGGGTGGATAGTGTCTGGGTTAGGTATATAATTAATTTAATTTTATAATTATTATAAATTTAATTTTTCACCTGATTTTTGAAAAAAATATTTTTATACCTTATATTTGAATTTGAAAGTTTAAAGGTATGATTTTGTGTAATTTGCTCTTTGTACAATGTATTTTGACAACATTCTTGTCCAGTGTTGTATGTGTCAAAAAAATTGTTAGTTGGAAAGATAAATTACTTTTAAACTCTCCAATGTAACATATTGTCAACAATGTTATAAAAAAGATTGTATACCAAGTACGATTGTTTTTATTAATATCACATGATGATTAAGCTTCCATTTGAATATAAATTTATAAATTCAGTCAAAGTCATTATTAATTTAAATTATATATTCATAACTGTTATTGATGTATTTCGTATGAAATCACCGTTTTTTATGGATTAATTATAAATTTAGCTAACGGGGGGCCAAACAAATATTTGAATAGTTTCCAGAAAATTTAGAAAATGTTGGTCACGTTTTTTGGTAATTAATAAGATATTCTCTTTTCAACCACCCGTATAAAAGCAATGAATTTTGGGATTCCAAATAACGAAGTTCCAACTTGTCTTCTATTGACCCAGCCTTTGAATTCCCTCAAAACTCGGTCTTTAATTACAGATATTTTTAATTTATTTGGCCATCCACTTGGTCAGAGTGTCCCTTTTTTTTAAAAAAATAATGGGCACCAAACCACGCTTAATTTAGAGCTTGTTTGGGAGCTTGATAATTAGGAAAAATAATTATGAATTAGATAAAATAAAATTTATGATTGAAAATGATTTTCAAAAAATCTATCCAAACGAGTCTTTAATTACCCAGCCAAACCCCTACATACACCGTACACGTCTATTTCCCCTTCTCTCTCTAGAAAAACACCTTAGCGTATAAATTAAGAAAACCCAAAAGTCAATATTACAGCTGCTAAGGATTCCCCACATTGTATGTGTATATATAGGCATCTGTATTCCCTGAATCTCAATCAACTCAAACAAGTTGTTCATATGTTTTACAGTTTAGGATTATTATCATGAGCAATATTCCAACATCCTTAACGAATTCGTCTCTTACACTCTTTAAACTTGCCATTTCGGCATCAGATCCTTGGCCTTTTTCTCCTGTTTTCTTGTAACGACTTAGATTAGATCTCTCTCTGTCTACAAGAAAAAAATCTAGGGTATTCTTGTTTTTCTGTGTTTTTTTTTAAAATCTCGAGATGGGTAGTGGAGATAAAATTCATCTGAACATGCCGCTGATTCATTTCCACCACCACCAGGGGAAGAAGGATATACCGAAGGGTTATGTGGCGATATCGGTGGGGCAAGGGGAGGAGCAGCAGCGGTTCATTGTTCCGGTGATCTATATCAACCACCCGCTCTTCACCGAGTTGCTTAAAGTGGCTGAAAATGAATATGGATTTGATCAGAAAGGTCCAATTAATATTCCTTGCCATGTTGAAGAATTTCGCCATGTTCAGTGTATGATTGATGAAGAGAAATCGCACCACCACCATCACAGCCACCACCCCCACCAACACCAGTTTGTGTGCTTCAAGGCTTGAAATCTATGCGTTTGACTACTATGTTATTCATAATTCAATGATTGATGTAGTTTTCTTTTTCTCTTTTCAATTCTTGGTTGTTAATTATTTTCTTTATATATCGTAGATCCATTTGTACCTTTGCTGTGGAAGATAATGACGAGATGATGATATGAGATTTGTAAATAGATTTTTTTTTTTTGTATAATTTTTTTTAAAAAAATTAAAATAGATTAAACAACAGGGAAATTATTGAAAATAGCCCAAATTTGAGGATAGCCTTTCCAAAATATCCTTTGATTATTCAAAAGTAGTAAACTACTAAAAATACCCCCAAATATAGAATTTACAACTAAAATCATCATAGTATAAAGAAAATAACATTTAAGTCCTAAAAGATTTATTTTAATATCAAAGTTATAATATTTTCTTAAAACTAACTTAACTATAACTAATAATAATTATAGAATGAAAAGACCTAGAACTAAAAGGTCCATATAAAATTAAAACAATAGCAAAAAATAAAAATGAAATTGAATTTGAAAATGAAATTGATAAAATATGATATCAAAAACAATTATATGCTGGTCAAGAAATATTAAAATACTTTAAAGAAAATTTAATAGAAAATTTTGCCAGATGAATTGTTAGATCTATAATCATAAAAGATATACAAGATATAATAGATAAAGTAGGAAAAATAATATCTCAAAGTATAATATACTTTTTGAATCAAATATTGATATAATAACAGATTTTGATATTATAAATTCCCAAACACTAATAGATTTTAAAGAATTACTTAAAAGTTTATAAATGAGAAGACCTATCACAAATAGATTACCACAAGAATATAAGAAATTAAAATTAAATCCGACTTTAAGATTTTATATATCTATAACCAATAATAGATTATATCTTTGATAAATTAAAAGAATACATAGAATATACGACTATTTAAAGTTTAGTGAGCAACGAGTAACTTTGTTCAAATTTAGGTCCATGTTGGTACCAATTAAAATTTAGATGTTAATTTAAGTCAAAGTCAACAATTCATTTTAATCAAATATTTTATGGATTCCATAAATTTTCAACCACACATTTTATTAACTTTTATTAAAATTTGCCAAAAATCTAATTTTAATTCCTATCAAATAAGGGCTAAGTGAGCAACGAAGTAACTTTTAAATTTCAGTGAATAAGTAATATTCTATAGAAAAATTATATGAATAACGAATAACTTTTTAAAGATCGATTAACAGCTAAAAAGTTATAGCAACTATAGATTAAATTGTCTCATTGTTAAAATATCAAGAATTCCTCGAAGGGTTAATCCACGTTGCTAGGGACACATCTTACTCCCACCGATCACACGTCCTTCTTGGAAATTAATGCACCGTAATGTTATCGTATCCGTTCGACAATTTATTGTGGCAAATCATCAACGGTTAGATGGTTAGGTTTGACCACAATTTATTAAATTATAATTGTCAACAAGCCTTATCAGCTATCATTGTATATATAACACGATTGATTTATTCTTGTATATTTTCTTATTTCGGTACCTTTTTTCTTGTAACATGCTACAAATATTGTTGAGACAAATAAAAAAATGTTGAAAGATGAAGAATTCTAAAATAAAAAATGAGTGCACCTAATTGAAGATCTTGTCACAATAGTTGAGTAAAATTGAGTGGTTGACGATGTTGGAAAAATTGAGTATATAGTTGACTTTGACATTATTTTGAGTGGGATCAGTTTGTCTATTTTGGAAAATCAAGATTGATTTGTGTTCTCCTCCATGAATATATCGAAATTATGTATTTACTTGCCAAAATTGATGCTCGGGTGAATGAGAAATTGAAACTCAAAGTGTGCCACTTAAAAGGAGTTTATATTGGTGGGAAACTAAAAATTATGTTTGTCTCATATAGGAAGTGGATACAAATTAAAACTACTCCATAAATGATTACACTTTAGAATTGTATAATCATGTGTAGTATAAGGGCTCTCTTTCCACGTGCGCGCGCATGGGGGTACAAATCATGGATCGAAATGAGTTTTAGACCTTGGGGACGCGACCTGCGTACACGAATGTCGGACAATTGACTTTTTAATTTCTGAAACAGTTGAAACTCCTAAAACTCTTGTGGTAATTACCATAAAGTGAATGGCAAGTTACAAGATCCAAATCTTTATATATTTCGATTTTTTTCCAGTTTTCAACACAAGAATTTCATCTGAAAGTTCATCTGGATAGAATTTGAGTTTGTCTTCGTTTTCAGTTTCTATTTCAGTCTTTGTAATGATATTGTTCGGGCACTAAACTCAGTTCGCCGGAGTAAAATCTGTGGTGCTCAGATTTTACTGTTTTACCGTTGTATCCTGGGAAACATACGCTCACATTAAATTTCAAGCACGTACGGTGAGAAGACAAATCTGTTTTAAGGAAATTGTGTGTAATATATACCTCGGGTTAAAAGTTTTTCAATTTCAATTCGTTTTCAATTATTTTTTTGTTGCTCGTTTTTGTTTTTCCATAAAAATTACTTGTTACGTATTAATGTAATTAACAAATAATTGAATCTGTTATATTCAAAATCGGTATGTGGAATTTAAATTCTTGCATATACAGTAACAATTGCATGTACGGTAACTCTTGCATATACGATATCCAGTACTGAAACGTTTGTCTAATAGATGAGGCTATGAAAGATTTCATCCAATTGGATCTTTGTAGATGTAGCAATGCATCAAACAGAATGAGAACATATGATAGCCCGTATATGCTTCTATATGGTTCTTATTAAAATTATAATTTTTTTAAATCTTTTTATCAATCACACATTTTTCAATAAAATAATATTATAAGTAATTTTTAAAAAAATTCTTCTTTTTCAATTACACATTTTTTCTAAAAAAATATATTATTCAAACCATTAAAATTTCAAACAAGGAAGGTCAAACGGGGCTCTAATACCTGAAAGATGGAAAATAAATGTTCTAATTTAGTAATTTCTGAAGTTGGAATAAGTCAAACTAAGAGAAACCTTGAGAATTCTTTTGTTTGCCAAAACAAAGTCCTAATCTTGCCGACCAGAGGGGACTTCTTACTCCAACCAAGGGTGGAAGTGAGCAAATTCCTCTTTCCCTCTTATCTTGTCCGGGTAAGCTACCTATTTGCTTTGGTAGGATTAAGTCCTTCAAACTTATTCTTTTCAAAATATTTTTTTCCCATCTATTTCTAATTACACATTTTTCAACAAAATTATTTTCAAAATACATTTTTCTCTTCTATTTCCAATTACACATTTTTCAATAAAATAATATTATACTCGAACTCAAAAATTTTCCTTATTTTTTAACCACACACACTCCATCAAAATGCTATTCCAAAATACATTTTCATAAATCAATGGGGCTCAAACAGCTTATAACATCAGATTTTTAGTAGATTTTGATAAACATTGATGAAATGTGTGGTTGAAAAGTTTAGATAAATTTAGATAATTGTGACATCCTATATGATCATGGAACTTTAGATAATTGTTTCAAATTGGAACACGCGAATAATCGAACGTTAATTCATAATGTCGTTTTACAAAATACTACTCGAAAGGGTATCAAACTAACATCAAAACCATTAGAATTGAGCAGTTGGATGAGCGATAGAAAGTAGCCGACATGGAACAAATGAGAAGAGTTTCGTGCAAAGTTGAACAGTGATGTTGCCAGAGTTAACCAAATCGTTCGTGAGGTGAGCAGCGAAGTTGCCAAAGTTAACTAGATGGTAGAGATGATGAAAAAGAATGTGACTGAAAACGAAGGCAAGACGAAAGCGATTATTTTTTTTGTTGAACTTGTTTTCCTGTATATTTTTGAACTTTGGCGTGTTTTCGTGTACTTTTGGAAACTCACCTCTCGATGGAAATGTCTTCAATGAAATCATAGTTAATTGGGTTCAATTTGTTAAATTTACCTTTAAAAGTTAGTATTGTTTTATTTACAAGCTGGGAAGCATCGACACATTGTCGTGGTCGATGTATTAGTGTTCGATATGTATCAGACAACGACAAAAGCTTTTTATTAAAGGTAGCGGAAATTAATTGATTTTATATTAAAATGGTTTAATGAGATTTATATAGGACAAATTCTGTAGTTATAAAAATAGTGGCGAGTAATTTTAATTGTAAGGATAATTATTATTAGAAAAGCTAGTAGATAGTATCGTAGGAGAGGCTTTAGTACAAGAATTATTCTAAGCATACATTTTATAAATGACATGTTTCCTTATATTTCATGGAAATTCAAAAGTATTGGGTGAGAAGGTTTTTTTTTTTTTTTATAAAGAATGGTCCAATCATATATCGATGTGTGTCACAATGGAAAAAAAAAATATAAAGCAAGGTGTAAATATAGATGATTGTTATTGATGCTACCCAAAAGTCGTACCTGGCTTGGCGACCGTTGATAAGCACGAGCGTGATCTTTCTGTACCTGAAACAAAGGCGATGAGGTATGCCCTCGTCGCCCCTCCGAAGCTTAAGTCAGATGGGGGGTTATATGCGGAAGGCTATATGCTATATAAATAATGTGTAAAACGTACCTGAATACTGCACTGGGGGCCCATATTTATAGGGCTAGGTGGTAGAGTCCGAGTGCAATTGTGCTAGTTCGCTCCTGATAGGATTGTAGTTGGCATAACGCCCTTATCTTACCAGAGTCCTTAACGGGGTAAAACTCCACTTCTTCTAGAGCACGACCCCATAGGGGGCGGGGGAAGTACCCCGAGGAAGTAATGGCCAACATCAGGACTGTGTTCCTCGAGGATGGGCCACCTCGAGGTAACATAATAACCCGAGGACGTGGGTACCCCGAGGACTCCGGTACTTATTCGTGATTATATGGCCTGGTAGAGTCCTCGAGGATGATTGGCATGGGGCCTCGGGGGGCTGCTCAACATGGGTGTTTTGAGTGCGTCCTCGATCTTCCAAGGCCTCGGTCGTAAGGAATCGACCATATCACTGGCCCCCGTGCGCGCGCTTAAGATCTCGAGGATATTAAAGGGGGTGCACAAAAAGGTCGTCGAGAAGGATGGTGGTCGATGTGACCGTTATTGGTGGATCGTTGGATCTGTGACACGTGTCAACTTCAACGGTCAGAGATTGTGACCCTTGGCTTTCTAACTTCTCCCACTATAAATATCCTTCTTTTACCCTTTATTTTTCACTTTTACTGCTGTAAATCCTCCTTCTTAAAGCTCGTGCTCGCTCAAAAATCTCCTAAGCTTCCTCTCGTGGTCGTCGGGTAATCTCAAGGTAAGCCTCGAGACTCTTAAGTTATTTAATTAGTAGACTTAGTTCTAATATAATGTCGAGCAGTGAGGGTAGCTCGAGTAGGTCGAGTAGTGGTGAGGATGTACAGAATACGATGATCCCCATGGCTGTCCCCCTCGACTCCCGACCTAGGACCCATGATAGTGTACAGTTCGAGTTCCCCGACTAGGCCTGTAGGTTGAAAGAACACCTGGCCGTGGCGGCCGCCAGAGAGTATGGGATCATGCCTCTGTGTGATATTAGGTCGCCCGACCCCGATGAGAGGGTGGTGAGTGCTCGCCGGGGGGAGTTTGTGATATTTAGAGAGACCCTTAAGGCCTGTTTCAGGTGGCCGTTGCACCCCTTCTTCACCGCCCTCCTGGTCGGGCATTCGATGTGCCCGGGGCAGCTTTTGCCCAATGCTTGGAGGATGTTGGTGTATTTTTTCATAGCTTGTAGGTACTTAGGGATCGAGCCTATAGTCGACCTTGCTAGGCTGGTTTTTGAACTTAAGAAACACCCGAGGTACACCTGTTTTGGTTATCTCTCGACCACGGGGGGTTTTAGGGTCCCTAAGATGGCAAGCTCCCTTAAGGGGTGGAGGGAGGGTTGGTTTTACGTAGAACCCCAAGACCCCGATCTTCCTTTTTGGCCCGAGTGGGTTGTCCCCGATGCCGAGAAGTTTTGTGAGGCCCAGGAGTACCCCGAGGATATCGAGAGGAATAGGCATATGCTGGTCGAGCTCGAGCCCCTTTTCTCGAACATGAAGGAGATCGGGAAAGAGGTGATAGATTTGGCCGATGTTAGAGGTCTCGAGGGTAGAGCTCGTTCTCCTTGCCTCTTTGTAATCACCGGGTTTTGCCTAGTGCTCGTTCTAATATGTTGACATATTTTTCAATTTGCAGGGATGGCGTTTGATCTTCGAGCATTGCGTAGCTTCATGAGTACAAGGCCTCAGGCTGTTCCCCCGACCCCTTCGCAGGCCAAGAAGAAGGGGAAGAAGAGAGCCCGGGAGGCTGCAGTAGACCCTTCCCCGAGGGGACCCGGGGAACCTTCACAACCCACACCCCCCGTGGTCGAGCCGAGCCCTCCGATTCCGGCCCACGCAACACCACCTCCCCCGGTGACTCGACGACATCCACAGGTGGTGGACCTCGAGGACGAGCCTCTGCCTCCTGCCAGTTTTGATGGCTTCGAGAGGTGCCATCTTGTCCCTGACATAGTGGCCAAGTACAAGGACAAGGTCAAGCTGAAGGAGGGTTTGAAGCGCCTCGAGCTTTTCACGGCGAAGGTAACAATTCTCGACCCTTTCGTACCTTATCTTTATATGCTCGGTATATTTACTTTGACGCTTTCTTGTGTAGACCCTGAGCATGGCTCGAGGACTTACCTTTCAAGGGATCGAGGAATCCTCGAGGGTTTCATCCATGGAAGAGTCTTTGGCTGCGAAAGATCGCCGCATTGCTGAGCTCGAGGCAAAGCTCGATCAGTGGAAGAGAGAGCGCGACGAGGCCAGGCGTGAGGCTCTGAGGGCAAAGGACGAGGTTGGTGTCGCGAGGGACGAGGCCGAGGAGTTGAGGCTTGAACTGCTCCGAAAAGACAAGGAGCTCGAGGCCAAAGTTAACGAGGCCATGGATCGAGCTTATGCCGAGGCTAAGGAACGAGCCTGGGAGGAGTTTAAGACCTCGGCGGAATGTGACAAGATCAAGGCAGAATACGCCTCGGGAGCTTACCTGCACGCCTTCAAGGAGGCTCGAGCATTCCTTCGCTCCAAGCTTCCCGATGTCGTTCCCAAGGATTTGAGGTCTGTGCCTGACATCGCAGCTACTCTCGAGCTATCTGACGAGGAAGGTGCTGATGCTGAGGATGATGACGAGGGCCTCGAGGACGACGTCCAGATCGATATTACCAATCTTGACCCCCCTCTCGGGCATATAGGATAGATAATCCCTCCCCTTCCTTTGTACCTCGATCCCCCAAGCTTTTGCTCGATCTTTATGAATGTATTTTGTACTCGACCATGAAATGAAATGAATGATCTTTGTTTTTAAGTTTTTTGCTCGACCTTCGTGTTGCACTCGACCTCATGAATGAAACGAATGATCTTTTGTTAAGCTTTTTGCTCGACCTTCATGAATGTACTTTATGAACGTTATGGGCTTCATTCTTCGAGTATCGAGCTTTAGGTGATATCGAGGAGAGATCGCGCATAAGTGTGGAGGACACTCGAGTACTTGGATACCCCGAGGAGTATTACCTTGAAGGACATCGTTGACACACTCGAGTCCTCTAATACCTCGAGGACATTTGCTTTGCTGAACGACAACCTTATCGCACTCGAGCACTCTGATACCCCGAAGATTATTCCATGAATAACGATGATGTTATATAACTCGAGCCCTCTGATACCCCGAGGAGTACGATAAAGTTATCGCACTCGGGGCAAGGCTTAGTGTGGCTTGCTCGAGGCAAGGCTTAGTGTGGCTTGCTCGGGGCAAGGCTTAGTGTGGCTTGCTCGAGGCAAGGCTTAGGAGGCAGGCAGTTAATTGGACAGTTCTGAGACATTTTATTTGTGACCCACCATATGGAAAGTAAGGTACATCGGCCTGATAAATAAATTATGGCGCGCAGGCCGGCCGTCAACTAAAAGATATGAAAGACTTAGGCACGCAGGCCGACGAAGGAAAAGATGGGAAAAACAAATGACTTAGGCTCGTAGGCCGGTTATTAAGATAGACAACTTGGCGCCGGGGTCGGATGAATCCAGAACGTGGTCAAGCGAACTACTTGTAATAGATCTTCAGGTTTTCAGCATTCCATGGCCTAGGGAGCGGTCTTCCCGAGGTGTCCCTTAAGCTGTACGATCCTCCGCGAAGACTCCGTATGACTTCGAAAGGACCTTTCCAGTTAGGTCCGAGCTTCCCAGGGGCGTGTCCCGCGGCTTCCGCTTTCCTTAATACTAAATCTCCCGCTCTGAATCTCCGAGGCCGTACCTTCCTATTGAAGTGCCTTGCGGTCATGTTCTGGTAACAGGCTGCCCTTGTAGCTGCATTCTCCCTTACCTCCTCGAGGAGATCGAGATGTTCTCTTGTATGCTCAGGAACCTCAGGCTCAAGTCTCCGGAGGCTGGGCACATTTACTTCGACAGGAATTGTAGCTTCAACCCCAAAAGCCAACATGAAGGGGGTCTCTCCCGTGGCTGTTTTGTGCGATGTCCTATACGTCCAGAGTATAGAGGGCAATTCGTCAGGCCAGCTACCTCTGGCCTCCCCGATCCTTTTTTTGAGGTCTTGCAAGATGATCCTGT
Organism: Fraxinus excelsior; assembly: GCA_019097785.1. Lineage (NCBI taxonomy): Eukaryota > Viridiplantae > Streptophyta > Magnoliopsida > Lamiales > Oleaceae > Fraxinus > Fraxinus excelsior. The sequence continues at coordinate 9,839,153 of CM032629.1, forward strand.
TTGTGACTTCGGCGAGGCCGTTGCTTTGTGGGTGGGATACCGACGTCAAGCGATGTTCTACCCCGAAGTTACTGCAGAAGCCCTTGAATTGAGGGTTGTCAAACTGTCGGCCATTGTCTGTTATGAGGGCCTTTGGTATCCCAAACCTACATATGATGGACTTCCATACAAATGCCCTTAGTTTGGGCTCTGAAATAATAGCCAAGGCTTCGGCTTCTGCCCATTTGGTAAAGTACTCCACTGCTACTGCCACAAATTTTAATTGTCCTCTTGCCAGAGGGAAAGGATCGAGGATGTCGACGCCCCATTGTTCAAAAGGAGCGCAAACATTGATGCTAGTAAGGTCTTCGGGAGGGCAGTGGATGATATTGCCGAACCTCTGGCATTTGTCACATTCTTTGACGTAGTCTGACGCGTCCCTCTTCATGGTAGGCCAGTAATATCCGTACCCTAGAAGTTTGAAGGCCAGGGTGCGAGCCCCTTGGTGATTCCCGCAAACACCCTCGTGGACTTCGGTCATGGCTCGAGATGATTCTGATGGCCGAAGGCACCTAAGATATGGTAGAGTGAAACTTCTACGGAATAGAACTCCCCTGATCATGCAATACCTCGATGCTCTGGATCGGACGCTCTTTGCTTCTCGAGGGTCCCCGGGCAGAGTTCCATTGGCTATGAAATCTATTATTGGGTCCATCCATGAGGGCTCCTGCTCAATATCCAAAACTTCCGGGTGCTTACAGATGCTGGGCTCTGTTACAACCTTGACGTGGACCGTTCTCTCAAGTCCATCGACCCCCATAAAAACCAATCTGGATAAGGCGTCAGCCCTGCAATTATCGATTCTCGGGATCTTCATAATTTCACAAACTTTGAACCGTCGTCGGAGGTCGTGGACTCGCAGGCAATACAAGCTCATCTTCTCCTCTTTCCTTTCGAATGTTCCTTCTATCTGACCCACGACAAGCTGTGAATCACTGAAAATTTTAACGTACTCCAGGTCAAGGCCACAAGCAAGCTCCAAACCGATGACAACGGCTTCATACTCAGCCTCGTTGTTGGTGGCTTCAAATTCGAATCGCAGTGCGCACTGAATTTCCGTGACCTTGTCAGGGCTGATGATAATGACCCCTGCACCTGACCCGAGGAATTGGATGCTCCATCCACAAAAATCTGCCAAGGCTCCCCCGGTCCCGAGGTCTCCCCTGGCCCCCGAGGCCTTGGGGTGAGTTCTGCTATGAAATCTGCCAAGGCCTGTGCCTTTATTGAGGGTCGGGTCTTGAACTCTATGTCGAATTCACCAAGCTCTATTGCCCATTTAAGTAACCTTCCTGAGACGTCAGGCTTTTGAAGTATGTGCTTGAGAGGTTGGTTTGTGAGCACGACTATTGGATGAGACTGAAAGTATTGTCTAAGCTTTCGGGCTGCCCGACAAGCGCAAGGGCAAGCTGCTCGGCCAGTGTATACCTGGTCTCTGCATCAAGTAGGACTTTGCTTACGTAGTAGATAGGCCGTTGAGCTTTGTTGACCTCTTTCACCAGCACACCACTTACCGCATTCTGAGATACTGCTATGTATAGAAACAAGGTATCACCGGGGTCGGGCTTATTGAGGACCGGCGGTGTCTCCAATGTCTGCTTGAGCTCCTGGAAGGCTTTCTCGCATTCGTCTCCCCACTGGAAATTTTTATTGCCCCTAAGAACTTTGAAGAAGGGGAAGCACTTATCCGCTGCTCGGGACACAAACCTGCTTAGGGCGGCCACACGTCCGGTAAGTTTCTGCACTTCTTTCTTGTTCCTTGGCGGCTCCATAGAGGCTAAGGCTTGGATTTTGTCGGGGTTGGCCTCTATGCCCCTATGCGTTATCATGAAGCCCAGGAACTTCCCCGATGCTACTCCGAAGGCACATTTAGCGGGGTTCAACTTCATTTTGTACTTCCTTAGGGTGATGAACACCTCCTCCAAGTCTGATATGTGTTTCTCTATCTGCTTACTTTTCACTACCATGTCATCCACATAGGCCTCTACGTTTCTTCCAATAAGCCCGGCGAAGACTTTGTTGATGAGCCTTTGGTAGGTTGCCCCGGCATTCTTTAGTCCAAAAGGCATGACATTGTAGCAATATATGGCGGAGTCTGCCATGAAGGACGTCTTTTCTTGGTCTTCGCTGGCCATGCGGATTTGGTGATACCCGGAGAATGCGTCCAGGAAGCTATAAAGTTTGTGGCCCGACGTACTATCCACGAGGTCATCGATCCTGGGCAAGGGGTAACTGTCTTTAGGACATGCTTTGTTCAGATCAGTGAAATCGATGCAAACTCTCCACTTGTTGTTAGCCTTCTTCACAAGAACCACATTGGCGAGCCAGTCAGGGTAGTGTACCTCCCGAATGAACTGAGCACTGATGAGCTTGCCGATTTCCTCGCGGATCACCTCCCGTCGTTCCGGAGCGAAATGCCTCTTTCTTTGCTTAACAGGCTTCGCTTCAGGACTGATGTTTAGTTTGTGAACTACGACCTCGGGGTCGATACCCGGCATATCCTCCACCCTCCATGCAAAAACATCAACGTTCCGGGATAGGCATTCTACAAGCTCCGTACTTAATGTGGCGTCGAGGTCACGACCAATGGTGACTGTCTTACCGTGCTCGAGCTCGACCTCCTTCAACTCTTCGACCGGAGCTAGCCGACCCCGCTGCTCGAGGTCTGGCTCGGGCATCGAGAGTTCCATGACCCCCTCGCCCATCGTCCGAACGCTAATAACGTAACACTGTCTGGCAGCCGTCTGATCTCCGCGGACGACTCCGATGCCACTGCTTGTAGGGAACTTCATGGCCATGTGGAAAGTGGATACAATGGCCCTGATTTTGTTGAGAAATGGCCTTCCCAGGATAGCGTTGTATGCCATTGAGGTCCGGACAATTTGAAAAGGCGTGACCTCTGTTACCCATCTTTTGTCCGATCCAAGGGTTAGGGGGAGCTCCACGACACCTTCTGGGACAATGATTCCTCCACCAAACCCCTGTAGGGGGGTTTTTACTGTTTTGAGTTTTTCGGCCGAAACCATCTTTATGAAGGCCTCATGCGACAGTATGTTCGATGCGCTTCCGTTATCGATCAAGATCCTCTTTACCTCGAAGTTAGCTATGACTGCCGAGATGACCAACGCGTCGTCGTGAGGGTATGATATTCCCTCCAGATCTCCGACCCCGAAGGTAATGTCCTCGAGGTTATCCTGGACCCTCCTCGAGACATGGTTGCACCGCCGGGCGTATTGCCTACGCCCATTATGCGTATTTCCTCCCGAGGCAACGCCTCCTACAATTACGTTGATTGTCCCCGCCGTGGGCTGAGCTACGCCTCTGACATCCGATGCCTTCCCTCTGTTCCGATCGTTCCTCTGGCGATTGTCGTGACTAATATAGGACCCGAGGAAACCCCTCTTGATCAAGGACTCAATCTCCCGCTGCAAGGCCTTACAACTCTCTGTGGTATGCCCGTGGTCCCGGTGGAAGTCGCAGTATTTTTTGAAGTCTCTTGTGTCCGGTGGGGACCTCAATCTGGAGGGCCACTTTAGCTCTTTCATGTCTTTGATTTCCATCAGAATGTTTGTCTTGGAAGTACTCAACCTCGGGTAGTGCGTTGGCGGGATGTCATGCCTTGGTTTGTTTTGCCGAACCTCCTGTCGAGAACCCGAATCATGAGGCCGCTTATGGTCGACCTTATCGGGGATTGGTCCTACCTTCCTTGGGTTCATAGTCTCCTCCATATTTATGTACTTTTCTCCTCGGGTTAGAAGCTCGGTCACCGACCTTGGCGGGGTTTTGGATAACGACATCTTGAACGCTTCACACCTTATGGCATATGTGAGGGCAGAGACCGCCGCGGTAATGTGAAGGTCGGGTATCTGAAGTCTTTCCTTGTTGAACCTGGTCATGAAGTCCCGTAACGACTCGCTATGCCCTTGACTAAGCTGCATGAGGGAGGCCGCCGTCTTCCGGATGCGCTTGCTGCTTGCAAAGAAGGCTGAGAACTTTTCCGCCAAATCCGAGAATGAGGCTATGCTGTTGGGTTCCAGGGTCGAAAACCAGTCCCTGGCGGCGTTTGTCAGAGTTTGCGGGAAGGCTTTGCACATCACCTGATCCAGCGCGACTTGCAAGTTCATGACGTCAGTGTACACGTTGAGGTGGTTGATAGGGTCCGTTGTCCCGTCATACTCCTTTATACGGGGGTATTTGAATCTGTCAGGCAAGGGGTATGACAGCACCTCAACTGTAAACGGTGTGTTGGGGGTGAATCCGGCTGTCCCCCTCGTACTCTGTAGTAGGCCTGCCGCAATGCCTTCCTGGATAATCCTAGCTATGTCCTCGGGCTCCATTGTCACCGACCTTGGGGTCACGTGGTTGATTCTCGAGGCCCCTCTTCCTCCATTGTCAGTCGCGGGCTGTGAATCCCGACCCCGGGCGACGTCCGTGGGCCCAATCACGGGTGCCGGCGCTTGCTACGGTGGCGTCTCTCTCTGACTCAGCAGCTGTGTAAGCGTGAGGACCTGTTGACGGAGCTCTTCGAAAGCCCCCGGCGGCACGATCGTTGGTTGAGGTGCTGGAGTCTCTGACGACTCGTCCTGATGAGCAGGGGGGCCTTCGGGACGGTTCGGAGCAGACGTGCTTGTTAATGGAAGACCTGAGCGTGTGGTAACCATGGCTTTTGGTAGCGTTTCCCACAGACGGCGCCAATGATGCTACCCAAAAGTCGTACCTGGCTTGGCGACCGTTGATAAGCACGAGCGTGATCTTTCTGTACCTGAAACAAAGGCGATGAGGTATGCCCTCGTCGCCCCTCCGAAGCTTAAGTCAGATGGGGGGTTATATGCGGAAGGCTATATGCTATATAAATAATGTGTAAAACGTACCTGAATACTGCACTGGGGGCCCATATTTATAGGGCTAGGTGGTAGAGTCCGAGTGCAATTGTGCTAGTTCGCTCCTGATAGGATTGTAGTTGGCATAACGCCCTTATCTTACCAGAGTCCTTAACGGGGTAAAACTCCACTTCTTCTAGAGCACGACCCCATAGGGGGCGGGGGAAGTACCCCGAGGAAGTAATGGCCAACATCAGGACTGTGTTCCTCGAGGATGGGCCACCTCGAGGTAACATAATAACCCGAGGACGTGGGTACCCCGAGGACTCCGGTACTTATTCGTGATTATATGGCCTGGTAGAGTCCTCGAGGATGATTGGCATGGGGCCTCGGGGGGCTGCTCAACATGGGTGTTTTGAGTGCGTCCTCGATCTTCCAAGGCCTCGGTCGTAAGGAATCGACCATATCAGTTATACTAATTAGCCTTCGTCTGTTTCCAATTTTCAGTCATCTTACTTTTCAGACCATTAGAATGATCAGGTAGCCGAATTCTTATCTGAATTCTATATCTATATGGACCCACTTGCTGAAAATGAAAATGAAAATGAATTATGCTAAGTTTGATCCTATATTTTTTTAAATACGTATTTCTTTTTTCTTTTTAATTATAAGCCACAATTAGAATTCCTTTTAGGTACCTCCATTATACATTATTCAATAAAATAATATTACGCGCAAACTCAAAATTTTATCTTATTTTTTATCACACATTATTCATCAATCACTATTTAAAAATGCATTCTTTACCAAAATAATAGGGCTCAAACATATCCTAAGTGCACATTCCATTGTGTGAGAATTCAAAATGTGTTGGACGAAAAAGCTTTTGTTTTTTTTCTTTTTTGTTGAAAAAGAATTATCCAATCACGCGTCAACACGTAGAACAATATAAAAAATGATATAAAATCAGATGTACATCTGATATGATTGTTTTAAAATTTTGGCGGTATTGGAATCTAGAGAATTCTTATAATTTTTATTCTATTAAAATTTGTTGCTCCCCCAAGGTAATCTAGGTCCTTCTTGAAATGAGCATCATTCATTCCCTCATCTTTTTTATGACTTCAGAACCTGGGAATATCACACGGTTGGATTCTGTATTTGCAGACATTGGCGATGAACTGAACAGTCTCTATCTCAATCTATCTACGTTTTCTGGCCATCTGAAACAAATTAATGTACGTTGGTAACACATTTCTTTAAGGTTAAAACATGACTAGATAACACAGCTTGGTATAATGCTTATAAACATTGAAAACAGTGAGAAAAGCCACTCTTTCTAAAATTTATTAAAGGAAAAAGAATCCTGCACAACGATACTACAAACCCGAGTTTCCAGTATTATTTACAGTTGATTTTCTTCTACAATTTAACCTTATAAGAGATCCCACAACTTCTCTCATGGAAGGCCTATTATCAGCCATGAATTCAGTACATTTTATAGCAATATCCATCAAATCCAGTGCTTTCCTTTGCTCTTCTGAATCCCAGGATTGAATTTCTTCGTCAAAACAGGACAGAAAATCACTGTAGTCACTCTGTAAATTCTTCCTTACCCAGGATGCAATATCTAAGCCTTCCTCAAACGAGGGATCTACAGGCAATTTTCTGCTGAGAAGTTCTAGTAATATAACTCCATAGCTGTACACATCACATTTCTCTGTTAACCTTGTTGAGTATGCATTCTCTGGATTGTATAACATAAAAATACATTAGTCTCCGAAATGTTAGAATCTGAAGTAATATATAAATTGGAAGTTTAAAAAAATGTTAGTCGCCCGACTTGTAGCATTATTATACTTTGGCCAGTGGACCTTTTTTTTTTGTTCTGATTATGTTTCAGTTTGGGTACTTCATCTAACTCAGTTTGCTGAATTGAAGGAAATACTGGGGAAAACACGTTAGTGTATTGATTTTATTGTCTAGCTGAGCAAAAACGTCTTTATTTGAAAAATGCAATTTGAATGATGAAATAAAACAACGCTAATGAATTTTTCGTGCTACATATCTACAATTCCGTGTTATTTAGTAAACAGAGTAGTTAAACTGAAATAAAAATCGATCGCTTGCTAATTTGAAACAGAAAAGTTCGGTGACTGAAAGTGTTTTGAACAGTAAATTAGACTATAGAGATATTAAGGGATAAAATCTCACGTCGAATAAAGATGAAAATATAGGCAACTTATAAAGATTTGGGCTACTACTTTTAACAAGTTTGATCTTTAAGATGGAAGTCCAAATCTTATTAAAAGAAAAGGAAGCAAAAATATATATGCATATGCTCACCTGGTGCAATGTAGCCTAGGGTTCCAACAATTTCAGAAACCGTTGAGCTTTCATCAATATCAGAATCCATTTTCGCTGTCCCAAAATCTCCTATTTTTGGTTCCAATTCAGCGTCCATCAGTATGTTGTTTGATTTAATGTCTCTGTGAATGATCTTAGGCACACAATCATGGTGAAGATATGATAATCCTTGAGCAATGCCAAGAGCAATACGAAAACGAGTTTCCCAATTCAAAGCCATTCGCGGTTTTTCTCGATGTACTAATTCATGAAGAGTTCCCCCTGGCATGTAATCTGTCACAATATAGCCATATCCATTTCTGATGCTGTATCCTTCCATTCTCACCACATTCCGGTGTCTGATCAGACTTAAAGTTCTCATTTCCATGCTAATTTTAGTCTCGGATAAGTCCACTCTCTTAACAGCCCAGTCCTTTCTTGATCTCACCGATTGTGTTCTGTAAACTGTCCCATGCTTGCCTCTTCCAATAACGTATTTATCACTCCAACGTTCTGTTGCATGTAGAATGTCCTCGAAATTTAAGTCTTTGGGTAAATCTTCTGTTCTTGATAGAGAATGCAGGAGAGATTGATCAGTTAAAGATGAGTTTTGTATGCGAATCAGTAAAATGTACACAGCAGCAAGAAGAAATGCCAGCAACAGGACTGGAGCAATTATCCCGGCTAGGATTTTTGCTCTAGCATGTGATTTTCTGTCTCTTTTTCCACAATTAGTAGATTCGGTGCTTATTAAGCAGAGTTTGGGGTTTCCAAGTGAAGATCCTGGATGTGAATCCATGATTTTTTCCCAGGAACCTGGGATTTTGCCTGAGAGGAGATTAAAAGATATGTTGACAAATGAAAGCGATACCATGTTGCTTACTTCTGCAGGTATTTCACCAGAGAAACCATTGCTTGAGATATCAAGAATCTCTAACTTATCAAGATTGCTGAAGCATTTGGGGATTTCTCCAGAGAGTTTATTCATGCTGAGATTCAAAACAGAACTAAAATGTTGAATTTTAGCGAGACCGCATGGAATAGGACCTTCTAGCATGTTGTTTCCGAGCTGCAACTCTTGGAGGCTTTGGCTACTAGAGAAAGAATCGGGAATAACACTGTTAAATTTGTTTTCTTGAAGTCTGATGATTTTCATGGTAAAAGACGATAAGATCCCCGGAGGAAGTCGTCCAGAAAGATTATTCATGCTAAGGTCTAATTCTGTTAGTTTTTGACAATGAGTCAGTTCCCAGGGAATTTCTCCTGTCAGTCTGTTGGAAGATATCATTAGAACTTGAAGATTTTGAAGGTTTCCAAATTCCTTAGGTATTGAGCCTGAAAACTTATTATCCGACAGATCCATCATCGAGAGATTGCTCCAGAAGCCAAACCTTATTGGAATTCTTCCCTCGAGCAAGTTGCCATGAATATCAAAGTAAGAAATGCTGGAGTTCTTTTCTATATCATCCGGTATGCTCCCTTGCAGAAAATTATCACGAAGAATCAGCCTATTTAGAGACTTGCAGTCCATGATTTCCTTGGGAAAACTGCTATTGAAGTTATTATTTCCAAGTGCCAAAACTACGAGTCTATCGCCAGCACATATGCCAGAAGGAATTCTTCCATCTAGACGGTTTCCAGTTAAATCCAGCTTAACTAAACCGGGAAGGTTATTCTTCCCAAGGTCTGATGGAATCGCTCCACTGAGATCATTGTGAGCTAAAGAAAGGAAAGTAAGGTTTGTTAAATTACTAATTCCGAAAGGGATACTGCCTGTCAATCTATTATTATACAGGGCTAATTCCTCAAGACTCTGCATTCTCTCTATACACTGAGGAAGGTGACCCTCTATTTGATTGTTGAACGTGTGGAAAACCTTTAGACCTTGCAGTTCACAGATTTCAGAAGGTAAATTTCCGCTAATGAAGTTATGTTGAAGCCTGATTTCGACAAGAGAACTACAATTTCCAATCTCTGGGGGTATGAAACCCGTAATCATGTTATTGTACAGGAAAAGAAAATTCAAATTTCTGAGGCTACTGATTGATCTTGGAATGTGTCCGGTTAAGTTGTTTTCAGACAGATCGAGGTATGTTAGCAGATTGAAATGACTAATATCTTCTGATATACTTCCGTTGAACATGTTATCCGAAAGAATAAGCTCGTTTAAATTCCTAAGACCCCATAAGGACTCGGGAATTTCCCCTTCAAACTTGTTTCTGTCAAGATATAGAAATTCAATTTCCAGGAGGCCATTGAAGGCATTTGGTGGAATAACTCCCCCAAGATTGTTAGAAGACGCATAGAGAATAGTGAGGTTATGACAGTTGCTCAAGGAAACTGGCAAAGGACCAGAAAACGAATTTTCATGAATCCGAAAATCAGAAAGTGAACAGAAGGATAGAAAATCAGGCAAGGATTTCGTTAGATTGTTTGTGCTTAAATAAAGAAATTTCAGATTTGGTAGAGTAAATAATTCAACAGGAATCTCCCCATTCAAGAAATTGTTATTCAACCCAAGATATTCAAGACTGTTGCATTGGCCTACCTCAGGGGGAATGATCCCAGTTAGCAGATTATATCCCAAATCAATCTGTACAATCTCCCTTGATGTGAAAAGCTGAGCAGGAATTGATTCAGAAAAGCCATTTTCACTGAGGAGAATTTTATTGAGATTACTGCAGTTACCGAGCAGGGTCGGGATTTTTCCGGTGAAATTGTTCCCAGAAAGATCAAGAATCGTCAAATCAGGAAGTTTACACAGATTAGAAACTGATATTTCCAAAATCCCTGAGAGTCCATAGCGCGTGAGATTCAAAGATTTGACGCGAAAATCTTTATTTGAGTAGCAAGAAACACCAGGCCATTGGCAGTGTGAAACGGATTCATTCCATGGCAGCATAAACCGAGAAGTTTCCAGTAGGCTGTTTCGAAACTGAAGAAGATGGATTGCATCTTGAGACAATGAGGCGGATAAGACTGAACGCAGGTTCACAAAGAAGAGAATATAACCAAGAAACAAGAAAAACATGGCAGTTCTGAATACTAGGTAAGATGCAAACATTCTCGTATGGCTGTTTTTTGAGTATTTAATTCATGGAGCATTGACAGAAGTTGCTGGTGGTGCTGTCCGCTGTTGGTTTTTAACCTTGTTTTCTTGGTTATTTATTAGGAACTACCCATTATAATGAATGCGGTGGTGTTTTACTAACTTTTTGTTGGACAGTGTAGAGTTTAATTATACTGAAACTTATCCGGTCGACTGCAGAATGACCTAACATTAGGAACATTTACATAATGAACCATTTACAACCAATTTTTCAGAATGAGATGTGTGAGATCACCATTTAATCATCGTGAAAATTTACATTAGCTAGTGTATGTAGCTCTTATATTAAAGGTGAACGACTTATGAATTTTGCCTATTTTTTACTCATTTCTAATCTTGTTTTTGCTTATTATTTCTCTGGGACTTGAGGGTCAAACTTTAATTGGTAATACTTTCTATAGATCATTTATAGAAACTACCAGTAACAACGAAAGTAATGCTGTTTGTCGATGTTTTCTTACCAAACTTTTTCCCCGATCTTTTATAAGAATTACCCGTAATAACGAAGATTAAACTTTCAGAAGATTAGGTTAGAGAGAATACATTGGATTTATAAAAATAATGTCGAGTTTCAACATGTTTTGGTCGTTTTGTGCAGGTGTTATTAAAGAATTAAACTGCACGTCAGCGTTGATTCAAAGTAAAGGTTTAGTAGTGGGGTTGGCACATTGGTGAGATTCCAACAAGTTGAAAAAGGACAATTATGCTGTTTCAGAGGTAGTCAGAGTGATTTCATTATTATATAAATAAAAGTAATAAATAATGAATAAATTTCGTCATTGCTTATTCTTAATCCTTCAATATGCAGATCAGTGATTTGTGAATTCTTATTTATTTCAATCGACAGACTTTGTATATTTATTTTGAGTTGAAGCATGAAGAAAACACGTAAGAAGAATATAGACATTGTGACGAGAAAAAAAAATAATTGAAGCCTTTTTAAACAAAATAAAGTCCTAAGAAAAGTGAGGAACTTGGCCATGGATCGATCCGTAGAGCTTCTCTGCAATCAGGAGCTGGAGGTTGAGGCCTAAGCACTGGAGAAGGGATGAGGAGAGCAAGATTCGTGATGAAATCCTGGTGATAAAAGTAGTAGCAGCTAAAAAGCATTCATGAATATTAAGTGCGCGAACCTTTACTCTTGCTTTTCTAGGGGTGAGTGCGAGGTGAAAGAGCTAAGGAAATATTCTGGAGCTAATAAGAGTCGATGATATGAAGGGTGAAGTTAATGCTTTCTTGCCACTAGGGACTCTAACAAAGTATGAATTTGTACATTTGTTTGCTGATGTTTGATTGTCGAAGACCTATTCTATCTTACTATTGAATCTGAGAGGAAGAATATCTTGGAGGGAAAATATTTTTATTACTTCAAGGAAAACAAATACAGTAGTAATAGATTAAATAGGCAAGAAAATAAAAGGCGGGAAAAGACAGTTGGCAAAACTAATTGAGCTAACTAACTTTCTAATTACCAACTAATTGCCTGATGATCGTACGAAAATATTATAGGACAATATTTCTAATACTCCCCCTCAAGATGTGCGTAAAGATCCTTCACACACATCTTGGATAACAAATGAACCAGATTTGAAGGAGGTAATGGCTTGGTGAAGAGATCTGCCAGTTGATGCCTTGAACGAATTGGTAGTAATTTGATGATGCCAGCATTGATTTTGTCTCGTATGAAATGGTAATCCACCTCTATATGCTTCGTTCTTTCGTGAAAAACAGGGTTGGTGGCAATCTGAATAGCGGCCTGGTTATCACAATAGAGTGCAGCTGGATTCGAAGTACAAATTTGGAAATCTTTTAGCAACTGTCTAATCCATATGATTTCACTAATAGTTGAAGCAATGGCTCTATATTCTGCCTCTGCTGAAGAACGAGATATAGTGGGCTGCTTCTTGGATTTCCATGAAATCATTGAGTTGCCAACAAAAATACAAAACCCAGTAGTGGATTTTCGAGTATCAACACACGATCCCCAATCAGCATCTGAGAAAGCTCGAATGTTGATGTCTGCGTCTGAGCTGGTTTGTGATGAAAACAGAAGATCTTGTCCAGGGTGGCCCTTTAGGTATCTCAGCAAGTGATGAACGACTTTTAAATGTGTCAATCTTGGTTGAGAAACAAACTGACTCAATTTATGAACAGCAAAAGTTATATCATGACGTGACAAGGTTAGAAACAAAAGCTTTCCAATTAATCTTCTATAATGAGAGGCATTAGGTAGTAAGTCTCCTTCATATTGACTAAGAGAAAGTTTAGAATCCATGGGGCTATTTACCGGTTTGCAATCCAGGTAATTGGTATCTTCAAGCAATTGCAATGTGAATTGTCTCTGTGATATAGCAATTCCAGAGGATGATCTGGCCACTTCGATCCCTAAAAAATAGTCTTTAAGTTTGAACTGGGCTTGTAAGAAGGCTTTTAGGGAATTTATCACTTCAATATTCGGACCAGTAATCACTATATCGTCTACATATACTAGTAGGGCCATAAAGTTCGACCCTGAGCCTTTTGTGAAAAGAGAATAGTCTCCCTTTGACTGTGTAAAACCCTACTTCACAAGAGAATGAGTAAACTTAGAATTCCATTGTCTTGAGGCCTGCTTCAGGCCATATATGGATTTGTGCAGCCGGGCCATATATGGATTTGTACAGCCGGCACACCAATTTCTCCCCCTGATTTGATGGCTTAAGCAAATCATATCCAAGTGGAAGATCCATATACACTTCTTCGAATAAATCCCCATTCAAAAAGGCATTATTCACATCTAATTGTACCAAATGCCATCCATAGTGAGATGCAAGAGTAAGCATCAATTTGACAGTAACTGTCCTTGCTACAGGTGAAAAAGTGTTAAAATAGTCAAGCCCTTCTTGTTAGGTATACCCCTTTGCAACTAGGCGTGCCTTATGCCTTTCAAGTGAACCATCAGATCTGAATTTGTTCTTATAGATCCACCTGCATCCCACAGTACGTTTTCCAGGTGGCAACTTCACAATTGACCAGGTATGGTTATCTTCCATAGCTTTTAACTCAAGTTTCATAGCTTCACACCAATGAGGAAACTTAACAGCTTGATGAAAAAACTGGGGTTCAAAATTTGAGGAAATGGATAGGACATAATGTCTGTAAGAGTCTGATAGGTTATGATATGAGATGAAATTTGCAATGTAATAAGAAGAATGAGAAGAAGGATGATTACCATGAGCCATCAGATTACAGTGATAGTCATAGAGATATTTGGGTGGCGTGAAAGGTCTGGTAGATTTACGAATAGCAACATCAGAGGTTCTGTAGGGAACTAACTGATTAAGTACTTCAGGGCTATGTGTTTCTTTAGAAGATGAAAAGATAACATCATCAGAGTGATGCATCTCAGTAGAAGGAGAAGAAATGGCGGTTTTTTGTGTATTTGTTTCTTGATGATCATGAATAGTTCTATTTGGAAGATCACTGGGTATGGGCAAAGTGGAAGATGGCAACACTAAATCAGGAAAAGGATCAAGCATTTGATCAGACTGAGTTATGGTATGAAAAGGAAATGTCTCTTCATGAAAAACAACATCTCTAGAGACAAAAATCTGTCTTGAAGTCACATCAAGCAATTTGAACCCTTTGATTCCTCATGGATAACCCAAAAATATGCATAATATTGCACGAGGTTGGAACTTATTTCTATGTGCTGTAAGAGTGGAAGCAAAACTCAAACATCCAAAGACACAAAGGTTTGAGTAATCAGCAGGCTGACCATGAAGAATTTCATACGGAGTTTTGTGTTTCAAAATGGGTGAAGGAGTTCTATTGATGAGATAGGCAGCTGTCAAGATGCATTCTGATCAATATTGAATAGGGATTCTTGATTGAAAGAACAAAGCACGAGCAACATTCAAGAGGTGTTGATGTTTCCTTTCTACAACTGAGTTTTGCTGTGGTCTCTCAATATAACTGAACTGATGTACAACTCTCTTCTCAGAAAAGAATTGCTTACAAGACAACTTATGTGCATTGATCTGAAACATTTAATTTTGGCCTCAAATTGTGTAGTGACCATGTTAAAAAATCGAACTATGGCAGCCTCTGCATCAGATTTATGTTGCAACATATATATCCAAGTAAACCTTGAACGGTCATCTACCAATGTCAAAAAATATTTCTGCCCCGTATGTGCAGCTACATGGTATGGCCCCCATACATCACAATGCAATAAATCAAAAGGCTTATCAGACAATTTGTTTTGTGACTCAAAAGATAATCTTTGTTGTTTGGCCATAGGACAAATATAACAAGGAATTTGTCTATTCAAATTTGAGGTAATATAGGAAAACTGATTTCTCAAAGCATCTAATCTCTTAAAAGACAAATGTCCAAGTCTGTTATGCCATACTTGTGCAGATATATTGCCAACAAAGTCATTAGAAATAGAATCAAGCACTCTGGTATCAAGCACACACAATCCTTGAGCTTTATTACCCCTACCAATCATCATCATGGTGGTATTCTCCAGAATTTGAAAGTGATCCTGAGAGAATTTCAATGTGAGTTGGGAATCAATAGCCAGTGCACTAACTGATAGCAGATTAAACTTGAATTGCGGCACATATAAGACATAATGAAACATAACGTTAGAACTTAGCTTGATTTCACCACATAGATTGACAATTATCATTTTCGACTGACCTCATGGTAACAAATGCTTCAGCATCACAACACACATGTTTAGTAGCTCCTGAGTCTACTATCCAAATTTCCTTAGTGGCAAAAATAGGATCAACAGATATTGAGTGACAAATACCTGCAGTGCCTGTAATATTCTGCTGTCTCTCAAGTTCAGTTGGACCAGTGCTTGAGGTCTGTGCCAAATTGGATAACATGTTCACTAATTGCTGGTATTGAGTTGTGTTGAGGTTTTGTATAAAATCCCTTGCTGCCGGTTGATGATCCAGACTTTGATTAATAGACATTTGGTTGACATGGCTATTTGAAGAATAGCCTTGATTATTTTCCTTGGCTCTTGGTTTGTATCCAGGAGGGTTTCCATGCACTTTGTAACATTTATCAACAGAATGTCCATGGAATTTGAAGTGAGTGCAGTACGGCTTGTCCTTCCTTTTGAAGTTGGCCACATTCCTAAATCTCGATCCCTCATAACGAGAGTCATGATTCATCATTGGTTTAGCAGCATCAGACCTGATAGAAAAGGCTGCAGCAGCTCCAGTAGACATGTTATCAGATCCTAAACTTTGTGCATTTAATTTTCTTTGATTCTCTTCTTGAACCATAAGTGCAAACACCTTGTTCACTGGTGGCATAGGATCCATAAGAAGGATCTGTCCCCTAGCTTGAGAGAAGGAATCATTCATCCCCATGAGAAAAGACATGATATACTCCATCTGAAGGTATTTGTTCATCTCCTTAACTCCACCACATGTGCATTTTCCACAATTACAGTTAGGCCTGAAGTTAATCAACTCTTCCCATACAGTCTTCAATTTAGTGAAATATACACTAACTGAAGTTTGATCCTGAGTTAAATTCATCAGCTCCTTTCTTAATTGAAAAATTCGAGGTCCATTGCTTTGTTGAAACCTCTCTTTGAGATCATTCCAGATCTCGTGAGCTGTAGAAGCATAAATGATACTTGCTGAGATCTACTTCGAGACAGAGTTCAATATCCATGACATAACAATGTTGTTATTTCTGATCCACGAATTAACTAATTCTGGACTCGATTCATCCGGTTTTTCCATAGATCCATCAATAAATGAGATCTTATTCTTCACCGAAAGTGCGATTATCATCGCATGGCTCCATGATGGATAATTCTCTCTGGTGAGTAGCTGTGATACCAGCACCAATCCCGGATTATCAGAATAGTGAAGAAAATATGGATTGGATGGTTCATCGACGGCAGATTTGCTCGCAGATGCTTGGACATCAATATTCACTTGGTTATTCACTGGATCCATATCCTTAGAAACGAAAGTTGACTTTCGACGCTTTAAAAAAAATCATAGTTGAGCTGCAAAGCGCTCTGATACCATATTGAATCCGAGAGGAAGAATATCTTGGAGGGAAAATATTTTTATTACTTCAAGGAAAACAAATACAGTAGTAATAGATTAAATAGGCAAGAAAATAAAAGGCGGGAAAAGACAGTTGGCAAAACTAATTGAGATAACTAACTTTCTAATTACCAACTAATTGCCTGATGATCGTACGAAAATATTATAGGACAATATTTCTAATACTTACTAATACCCTTTTACCGAGTTACATACAATCCATTTCTCCAAAAGGAGGTGCAGACTACAAGATGAACATTGCCTAGAGGAAGTCAAGTGAAGTAGAAATGAAACATAATCACGTTGAGTTACAATTGTTGTCTAAATACTACTATGTGCGTCTAAATCGTCTAGCTTGGCGTTTACCAGTCATTAAACTATTGTTGATCAAAATAATACTCATTTTAACCTTAGTAAATCTTAAAAGTCAACCATTTGATAGCCATATTCCTTAATGTGCCCAATAAGGCATCGATGAGCCTTTGATGTAAAGGTTCGTCAACCCTTCTAAGCAATTAGAAGAACGCGGAGTTGGAACTCTCTCGAATAACTTGGAAAAATGAGATAATAAAATTCAAAAACTTCTTTCAAGTAAAAAAATAATTGTAGTAGTGGTTTCCAACTGATAGTTAAATTGTTACAAACTAACATATTATTAGATCTACACGTGTTGATCACATGTTGTATTTGTTAAGGTATTTTTGAAAATTAGTAATGTCGGAATTTCAAGCTATATTTTGCCTTTCTTAGAAGATTTAATTACATAATTTTTGTTTGTCTCCTCCTCTCCCTGGCTACGAGAACTTTTTTTTTCTTTTAAATTGTTGTCTTCTACACGACAATAATCCATGTGAACTGTTGACCCAAAAAAATGGTCCAACAGAAAATGATGATTCCTAGTGTTTCTTGATTTGTAATGTGATTATTTTTATGATAAAAAGGGGGTCAGCTTGACGAGTAAGTTTTTAAGTAGAGAGGGTGCCCAAGTTTTCTTTGGTTCTAAGTGTATGTTTTTAAAGTAAAAGATGATGGTTAAGAGCCGTTAGATGAGGGGGCACATGGCCTCATCCACACAATCGGAACCTCTTGTCATAGTCATCAATCAATCATTCATAGGCCACTTTGTATTTAATGTTGTGACGGCTTGGAAGCCATAGGCCTGATATGTAAGATCAGCCTTGACTTGTTTGATTGATTGAAGCTACATGTCTAGTGAGTTGTCACATCACTCACTTCATACAAGATCTTCATAAGTTCTTCATGGGGCTTCGAACAATAGAGGTTCAACCAATGAGTGAGTACCATATGTTCAATGTTTCTCATCATGAAAAAATTGTTTAGTTCGACAACGTTTGATGTTAATACGTTCATAAAAAAATTATGTGTAAGAGCCTCATGATAATTTTTCGTCTAGGGCCTCAAAATTTTGAGGGCCGGCCCTACATCAAGGCAATACTATGTTATGGTTATGGTTATTTGTTATATTTATTTATTTTTAACATAGGAACCTACAGCCGCTACCCATAAGTACGTATTTAGTAAACACCGCTCTATGTGTAGTAGTCCGCAAACCACACAAGAGAGATAAACCGCACTAAGTAAGTTCGGTACGACAGGCTCAATTGAGGAAGTGTTGGCATGAGATTTGAACTCGTACAAGTATCAATGGACTGGTGTCGTGGCTGCTGAATTAGCTACTCTTGGGTTTTATATGTATATTGAGTATAATTTTAGGGCTTAACCCTTATTTAGCTGTTGATGATGAAGAGAAGGAAGTCGTGGCTGAGGCATTCAAGCTTGGTGATGAATTCGAATTGTGATATCAGGACAGCCTATATATTTGTAAGGCTATAGGGAAAATGTTCACTCTATGGGTTTTAGACAGTTTGGACATCAATGAGTAAGCCTCCGTTCTTCTCTGCATACAGTGAAAACATGTATTCCTCTTCTTTTCTTGGCTCTTTCTATTATTAGATGAAGGTTATGTAATCCCCGTGATTTGATTGTCCACAACATTATGGTGTTAAATAATTGTGGCTTGCTACTAAATGTTAATACATAACATGATATATTCCGTCTGCTTTCTGTTCTTTCAGTTGAAGTAAAAGTTTTATTTGATAAAGCACGACAGTTTTTGTTTGGCTCATGGACCGGTCTTGATTCTCTTGAACGGAGCTATGTGAATGGTAAAGATTCAAGATTAAAAGGACCAAGTTGATCATCGTTGTTTTAATTAATGGTATCCGTCTTTTCTGCACGTTCATTAAAGATTCAAGATTAAAAGGACTAAGTTGATCGTGGTTGTTTAATTAATGAAATCTGTCTTTTCTGCACGTTCATTAGCACATACTGTTTGTGTACGCGCATGAATGTTGTATTTTCATCTTCAACTCTTCAAGAATACAATTATACAAGTAACTAGAATATAATCTTACACGTACTCAGACTTTGGTGCATTTTGTTGTCGTACTCAGGCTTTGGCTGATGAAGTGGCTGCCATATAGTTTGATCAATGCCTGGGCAAATGCACTTGAATAGATTTCATCTTCGATGGGGACGAACTGTCGGGTGAATGAATTTTGTGGTTTTGGAGTGGTCTCTGGAGAGGAGAGTAAAACCCATATAAGCAAAGTTTCAATAGATGAACCTGTTGATACGGATCTCGAAATTTCTTAACAGTAGAGTCTGTATGAGTAAGGTTGAGCATTGTTGATTTCAATAGTCTTTGTCGTATCTGTTTGATTGCCTAATTTACTATCAAATTTGTTTCATTGTTGTCGTGTCAAAACGTTTGGAGTTATTGTCAAGCTCTTCCTTGTTTCCTGAAAATCGATTGTCATCCAATGACCACATCTATATATCTGAACAATGAAATATCATAGTGCTAAGTGTTAGATGCATAGAGGAACAATAAAGTCTAATTCTCTAACAACTTAGGTTTTAAGATGTTATGACCGTTGAGGTTTTCCCACATCGGTTGTGAAGGAGGTTGTTGGTCAGTTTATAAGTGTGAGAGAAAACCTCACCTCTTGAATTAGTATTTTGGGGTTGAGAAGGTTCAAGACCACCCAACACTAATATCAAAGCCCAAGTTATAAACAAGTCTCAGTCTAATAGTAAAGGAGATACGAGTTTGCTCCCACCCAGGGCCTGATGTGTGAGGTGGAGATTGTTGAGATTATTCCACTGCGGTTGTGGAAGGGGTGGTAGTCAGTTTATAAGTGTGAGTGAAAGTCTCACCTCTTGAACTAACTTTTGGAGTTGAGAAGGTCCAAGATAAGTGTGAGTGAAAGCCTCACCTCTTGAACTAACTTTTGGGGTTGAGAAGGTCCAAGACCACCCAACAATGACTCAATACCTAAACCTTGAGAGACGGCATGAACAAGTGTTTCTCATGTTTTAGAGAGCATTCCTTTGCTTTCCCTATCGAGGCTTGGAATATTTCCTCAACTGTATCAAAATGGCTATCAAATCTTGTAGACTGCATAGCCATTCTTCAATGTTATAAATCCAAATAATTAAAGCAGGTCGAGGCTTGAATTTTCATTGACAACTCGCATCTGACTTGCTTCCAGCAAGATGAGTTTCCATGTATCCTTCTCAAGACAGTCTCTTGCATTGATCACATACATGAGATTTCACTTGGAGTAAAGATTGTATGCATTGGAGAGTTAATTTTGCCGGCATTCAACCATTGTGACCTCCTCCTCCTGCCTAAAGTATTTTCCTATGTTTTGTGCACATTCCACCATGCTTAGTTTACCTCATTCAGGCTCCACTTGTAATTGGTTTTAGGGTCTCTGATTTTGATTATCAAAAAATCACAATTGTTTAATAAAATTAATAAAAATCTGATTTTGGAAATTTGGGTAGACAGACAAGACATCATTTTGATGTGATTTTACGTATAGATGGACCTATGTGGGGCTTGCAGAAAGACAAGAAGAAAATGGGTCGAGTCTGCATACAAGACATTTATATGTAAGGGCTGGACTGGGCGGAATTCTGGCAGCTTCCTTAATGAATACAAAAATAACACTGAATTCACAAAGAAACGAATTTTGGGTCTTTCGCGAACAAAGTAGAAACCTAAAGAAAGAAACTAGCAATCGCAAGTAAGGTATCACACACCACTACAGAAACGTTGATATTTATCTCAAACATTCAAGATTTCTCCACACCGTTCCTTCACTGCCTATAAATGCACACCCAAATTTCTCCATTCTCTTATCAAGACAAAAATTATTGATTAATCTTTCAGGGTTTTCAGAGTTTCTTAAATATGGCAGCTAATCCTTTAGCAGTGAACAACATTTTCAGCACACAAAACAAAACTGTTGGTGTCGGGCCATGTTCTGTTTTCTTTCCATCAGCATGTAAGGCTATAGAAAGGGCGGTGCCACCGTCTAGAGTGTCGGTTGTGAGAGCTCAAGCCGCCGGCGATAACCAAGATACTTCAGTTGATGTACATCATTCCAGCAGTAACAAACAGGGCACCGCCGTCGAACGGCGTCCCCGGAGATTGGCCATGGACATCTCTCCTTTTGGTATGTTTTATATTCCCTTATTCCATTAACAAATTTAAGCTCCTTTTCTTATGAGTCAAATTCTCAAAATTTGTGGAATTATTTGATAACAGGGCTGCTAGATCCTGTATCTCCAATGAGGACAATGCGACAAATGCTGGATACAATGGACAGACTATTCGACGATGCCCTGTCGATAAACGGGGAAATACGAGCCCCATGGGACATCAAAGAAGACGAACATGAGATCAAGATGCGATTCGACATGCCAGGAATATCGAAAGAAGATCTCAAAGTCTCAGTAGAGGATGATATACTTGTTATCAGAGGTGAACACAAGAGGGAAGAAAAAGATGACGACTGGTCGAGGAGGAACTACAGCGCGTACGATACTCGACTAGAGCTTCCTGATAACTGTGTCAAGGATCAAGTGAAGGCAGAATTGAAGAATGGAGTTCTTTATATAAATATTCCTAAGGCTAAAACAGAGAGGAAAGTGATCGATGTAGAAATCAAGTGAAGTTCTTGCAAGGGAAATATGGTGTGATGTTTTTTTGGGGATGTTTATGATGTTTTCGAGTTGGTAGTTGGAAAAAAAAAAATGTATGCAAGTAAAACAAAGTGGTCATAGCTACTGCTTAATATTATACTTTTTCTTTTATGTTGTCTTGAATATTTATCATATTAAGAGCATTTCGGACCATTTATCTTATGTGTTCATACTTTGTTGGTGGTTTCAACTTGTGGTGCGGCAGAGTTCGCGCTATTCCTTTATTTGAGACACCGTTGCATCTTCGTCTACTCTCTTTTACCTTTGCATACAAGGCAAATAGGTTTGCCATTCAACTTGCTTCTATAGAGGATGGGATAAGGTTCGCCTTGTTTCGGCTAGTCAAGAGGTTCAATGGGGGTGAACCACCTTTGGCGAGTCTTTTCCTAGTTGACGAGGTATGTTCAAAGCCTCGTATTACTAACTTCAGCTAGGCACCTCGATGTTCACAAAATTTTATTTGGGCTATCCGTGATGACATGGCTAATATGACCCGTGGCTCCTGAGTCTAACGTGGTTCACTGCACCCATGTTAGATGGGGTAGTAACGATAATCCTTCAAGTTCTCGAGCAAATCCTAAATTATAGCCCCTGTTTGGGCACATTTTTAATCCAAAAAAATGAAAAATATAACCGTTGGAAATGAAAAGGAAGCCATTAAATTCATAAAAGAAGAAAAAAGATCATCTAGCAATGCTTGCACGTGCTTACAATTTTCGTCAATTGCAGGGAAGTTTAAGTTGGTGATTAAAGGACACGTCACACTGTAATTGATCGATAATAAACAACATTAGTAAACAAGAGCATACCAACGTATTATCTGTGTCATTATATTTAATGACAACAAACTGATTCTAATTTAATTTTCAGAAAAAAATGCATTCGAAATTCAGAATCAGTTTAATGTCATTGCAATTCTACTTTTCCTATCACAACTCATTTTCTTCAGGAATGGATTTAAGAACAGGCTTCCAACTTGTCTGAGAATCAACTGAATTACATGATCTATCTATTCCTAGGACTTTTTCAACTGATATACTCTTTGATAATAACGCCTGAAGTTGCTGCTTTGTAATGACCACCTTAATCCTCTTGACTGCAGTAGGTGGTTCAGCTTCAGCCCCGACTGGCGGTGGCGCAACGGCAGCAAGCTGAGTTCCAGTGGGAACTGGATTCGACTGAGGAGTTCCGGTGCTATCCCATCTGTCTAACTTGAAAATTCTGTTGTTTCTGCCTCTGCCTAATCGGATACATGAACTTATATCGAGCCCACGAAGAGAGAGAGAATTTCCCATATATTCTTGTGCTTGGAAAACGATAACAAAATTCAAAGGCGACTCAAGAAATTTGGGGGTCGGAAACCAAATAAAAAGAAAACTATGGATGTTCATAAAATTTTAAGCCTTAAGCATCGGCTTCACCCTTTAGAATTGAAACTAACAAGGAAAAGTTGTGACTTTTTGAGAGATTTGTGCACACAAGTAGGAGTTTTCTTGGATGCAAGGACGAAATACCAAATATATACGAGAAAAATTGAGTGAAGGTATGTTAAGATTTGAAGTTCCATCTTAAAAGATCAACCTTATTAAGTGGGGTAGCTTGAACTCTTATAAATTGATCCATGTTTTGATCTTTATCCGATATGGGATTCTATCTCTTAACATGCCTCCGCAAGATAGTGGCTTGTTTGAGCAGACCAATCTTGAAATTCGCGTGCTTAATATTTTTGAGTCTTAATCGGATTGAATCGCTCGTTGGAGCTTAACGGGCTCTGATACCATGTTAAGATTTGAGGTTCCATCTTAAAAGGTCAACCTTCTTGAGAGGAGTAGCTCAAACTCTTATAAATTGGTCTGTATTCTCATCTTTATTCAATGTGAGATTCTATATTTTAACAAGATAGTTGATTTTATGTTGATGAAAAATGCACAAATATTTTCCCATGATAAGCCAATGAGGATTTGAAACTTCAGTGAAATATAGTAGCCATGTTAGCTATAACTTAAAAAATTGCTAAAAATCGAAGTTAAAGTCAACGGTTATTTAATTTCATACAATTCATAACTTTTATCAACTTTTTAACAATAAATTTCGCTTTTATCAACTTTTTAACCATAAATTTCATCAACATTATCAAAATTTATTTTAAAAAATCTGTTTTTTATTATCTTGTCGACTGTCCTGCCTTTATAAATCATCTATTTTCAGTTTTTTATGTTATTTTTTGCTATTAATCTTTGTGTTTCTGGTGAGTGCCATAGTAGTTATAAACAAACTTTAACCTGTCTATCATTATAAAATATTATATTTCACCTTCTTTTTCAAGAAAAGAGGGGGGAAATTGATACTAGTTTTTGGTCAAGGTTGTACAGAGCTCTTGCTTTTTGAGGGTGGAGATGAGATGCCCACAGGAGCTAGGAGCAGAATATTTTACGTTCTTTTTTATTCGTATAACTTAGACGTCTTGTATCTTTACAAACAATCATTCAATTAATGGAATTTTATAAAAGACCATCGAAATCAATATTTAAGTATTTCTTAGCTTGTTCAAGTCTTGAGTCGTGTCACGTTTCTTTAACGATTTCAATGGTAACTATTAATGGTAATCCAATATCCAAAAAACTAGAAAAAAATTTGAATTTTTTCCTGTGGAAAAAAAAAAAAAAAAAAAAAACCACCCAACCCCCTTATCGTGTATATTCTGATACATTTATGTGGCTGCATTTTCTGTACTCGTGGTGCAGTTAAAAAAAAAAAAATACATAATTCTAAAAGAACTGTATCTGAGGTTCGGTAGACGTAATTATGGTTTAGGTGTATAGTCAGTTGGCAACTTGGAATATATATTGCAGTACTAATAATATGCCCGGGTGAAAATTAAAGTCTATATTTTAATTTAAGTTAAAGTTTAACATTTAATTTTAACCATATATTGTCTGTGATTCATAATTTTTTCATCGTACATTTCATCAACTTTTACTAAAATCTATTAAAAATATGATTTTTATAAATGACACGGGTTTAGTTTGTGGTAGGTGTTGTTGGGGTCTTCCACTTAGGAAGAATGTCATTATCATGAGGAGAACAAAAGGAAACACAGGTGTGACTTTGGAGGCGACAAAGATCTTGCATTTTCCAACAAAACTACTACACTCTGTAATTCTTTGGAAAAAGAGATTGGCAACCAATTTTTGAAAATGAATAGCAAAATCTTGTGTTCTTACGAATTATTTTGCATCTCAATCTTAATTCTTATATTGCTTCTTGTTACTACGAAAATTGGTTTTGCATTTTTTTTAATGAACCGTCCGTCCTAATATTTGTACAAGTTTGGAGAAAAGGGATGATAAAAGGAAAAAGTTGTTTTGATGACTTTCACTAGGCCGACAGAGATCTAAAAATCTGAGCCATTTTCCAAATGTCAAAGCGAGGCATGGGTCCCAAAATTCTTAAGCCACTCGCTGACTCGCCTTAAGTGGCTATGATTACTTGAATTTGAGTTCTTTTTATGTGGACCCTTCAAAAAATTTACAAGGTGAATGGCTCACCAACCAGTAGGGCAAGCCGAGCCCAAGACTTAATTCCAATCAAATTTGCTCCTTTGGTTGAGGGAGCTTGCCATTGTCCTGGTAATGAAAGTATAATCGTCTTGATAGTAATAGAAAACATAAATCAGACTTAAAATCCCTCCTTTCAAAGTGCAGAAATTTTAAAATGAGAAGATTTGAGTATTTGTTTCCCGAGGTTCAAAGATAAATATCTCAAGATCCTGTTAACTTTCACCAATGGAAAATGTTGGCAGCACTAATACAAAATCCATCCTTTACTCGCTCAATTTAAAGATACTGATCAGCTTCCCAAAATATTCAAGAAACACTAAAATCAGAGGACATTTATTGCGTGTTTGGTAGAGATTAAAATCGAATTAAAATTAAAAAACTAGCTGTTATTGTTCACTTTTATTAGACGAGTGAGACTCGATAACGGTTATATTTTCAATTTTAATTGAATTTTAAGCACAACCGAACACGCCCGTCCCTTAGCATATAAAGATCAAATCACAAAAACATCCTAAATGAAAATAAAATAATTCTGCATATAAAGAAGACTATTCTCTTTATCCTATAAAGAAATTTGCAAAATAGATCTTTCTTTCGAGTCAGAAACGCGAAATTGTATTAGTACTTCGAGGCACTGCCTATGGAATTCAACATAAATTAAGTCAACTTAAGCCTCAAAAACAGGACAACTCTACAAGTTAAACGAACAGCCATAAATATCATCTGCAAGTGACAAGACTCGGCCGAGATGCGACGCAAAAAATCCCAAAAACATAGATGCCACTTAAGTACCTTAAAGTATCGGTAACTATGTATATATAGATATGTAGGTTTATATTTATCAGCAGATCAGCTCAGAGAATTCGTTAACAGTTCAGTCCATGGATTGCCGAGGTCCACGAGGTCGAACAGGAGTCTTTGATGGGCTTACCCTGCAAAAGTGCAAATATCAAAGATATTAGGTCGATCTATGGTCGAGGAAAAGTAAGCAGTATAATTGGGCATCCATTTTCTGTAATAAGCCACCCTAGTTTCCTCACTATATAAAGAAATCTAAGGGGGCATCTTCTCTGTGAGATTAGACACAGATTTATGGACTGAGATAGGTGTAAGATCTCCAACGTAAACTTCTTCTTCTCAATTTTAGTGTAATGAGCTTCTACTTTCTATTTTGATCATATTGCTCTTGAGACTGGATTTAATCCTCATCAATGCAAGGGTATAGAGGAAACCAACCTTATTGGGAGTGATCCTAGGACTACACCGCTGCAGTTCAGAGCTGCAATTGCACTCTCAGCCTGCCAAAGAAAATATATTATAGTTGAAATATAAATCCAAACACATCCAAAGCATAAATGAACATATTTTGTAGTATATAATGGTTTTCAATGAAATATTGATTTGCGTCAAATCCAAAAGAATTGAAGAAAATAGTGATGATTTTCTTTGTAATGTCTTTTCCAACTTCTCACTAAAGGGGCTGATGAGAATCGTCATTTTATGATGTAAATGAGTATGAAAACTTAAGGTTACCAATGACAAGGCAAAGTTTTACTTATCATATATAAGATCTGAAACTTGGATAATGAATCGAAATGTTCGTCCAAAAATGTAACAAGAAACATATTCATTCACCATGAATTGGAACCACGATAGAAATTACTAATATCAGTCAACTCCGAGAATGAACTTAACACAGATTTGAAGAAGTTCAGAAAGATCTGAACTAGGTAAGAGAAATGAAAATAATGAGAACTGAAAAAGGTAGGTAAACAAACAATTAAGTGCATTACCATCAACTTTTCAAAATCAAACAATTGGTTTGACGATAAATCTACTATGTAAAAGAGGTTTTCTATCGGGTGATAAAAAATATTATTATCTGGCTTATACACATTATTTTTAATTCATGCAAGGAGGAGGGAACTCTAGATTAACATAAACAAATGGCAGAAGATTACATCAACTACTGTGATGAGAGAATATAAAGTGACGGTTAAACAGCAAAAGAAAATGATAAAATTCTCGAATGGAAGTGAGGGGGTCTGCTTTAGTAGTTCAAGTCTTCATGTTTACATAAAATACACTTTCTAGATCCATGTTTACAAAAACAATATTTACAGAAAGTTAACCTAGCTGAACCATTAGCAGCACCTCGAACTAGTCTTGATCCATGTTCTCAGTTCGAAATGTGAGTCGTCACTAAGAAAATTAAGACAACAGTGGATCCAACCAACATAAACCAAGATGTCAGGAAGTCAAGGTCCAAATCATTCCCTTTCAGCCTACTCACCGTATTCCACTCACTTTTCCTCTCAATTCACTTTAGTTTATATTTATAGGAAAAGAGTGTTTCACTCAGACATAAGAATATACATCATGAATCATTATAGCCACAAAGAAGTTTCTAATTTATTTCCAAATATCAACTAGAATTGATACAAACTTTCTCTAGTGCACTTCTTCAACTCTATGCGAGAAAATCTTGTAAATTAAGGGCAGTTAATGATTGGAACAAATGTAGTACATGGTTAGCGTAAAAAGTAAAAGATAAACTAATATATTTGACACTTATCCAGTTATCCTTGTCAAGAAAATTGAGCATATATCTTAGTATCGAAGTTCTAAGTGAGTAATGCAAATCAAGAAAAGCAGTCTAAAATTCTGATCTATACTTGTTTGTAAGGATGTAATGGTACTTCAATGGACAACGTACTCTATCGTGAAGACTCCAGTTCCTAGCTTCACTTTAATACCACAAGTTGAAACTACGATAGAACTTCTAGCCAAAGCAACTGTATCAGCAATAGACAACTTGTTTGTAAGGATGTAATGGTACTTCAATGGACAACGTACTCTATCGTGAAGACTCCAGTTCCTAGCTTCACTTTAATACCACAAGTTGAAACTACGATAGAACTTCTAGCCAAAGCAACTGTATCAGCAATAGACAAATTCATCATAGACATGAATCTTAAAGCTAACTATGCCCCCATGATCTTTCTTTTCCCAGGTGTTCAAAGTGTTCAGATCAATTTACTCACAACATCTACTTAATTTATAAACATTTTCTCATAGGTAATATCTTAATAAAGAGAAGAATCTTTGTGATTCATCTGTCTACCTAAACACTGGTATGCTTATCCCTTCCCACAGTATATATGTGCATTTTAAAAGAATAAACCGTACATAACTATTAATTAACTGTAACCTCTTCGTTACACATCCATACAGAAAACATGTAGGTTTTGATTTTAGAAAGGCAGAATTAATTAATGGAAAAGGAGTAACACACAAAGATAAGAGGACCGAATGTCCTCAAGAAAGATAATTGAAACTCAAATATCAGACAAATAATCCAAATCAGTCAAAGCTTTCGAACAATACTGCAGCCTAGATCAATGATACAGAGAGGATATTAAAATTTTAAGGTTTTAGAATGTGTATTATCCGACAATTCCCACCCATAGCTGAAGATATTCTAACACTTCGTGTGAGTAACAAGCAGAGCCATACAGAGATAGATTTCTGAATCACCAAGATAAGTAATGATGCTGGGATGTGTTAGGACACGGAATAATAGGAACGTTTATTTACATAAAGACAAGATTACTGTCACGTGTTTTAAGAAAGTAAATGATAACTGAAAGGTTGACTTTACAGTAAATGTCACAGACAAAAACATTTATGTATGTCGAGTGTATTTTAATTTAAGAAAAGGATCCAGTGACGACAGGGAGAAAATACAACTGGATTTTTTTTTTCCTTCTACTGCTGACCAATGGACTAGCAAAAAGTTTAAACATAACGAGCCAAAAGTTCTTTCCTAGAAACAAATTGGTATAAAACATAAACCCTCATTTCCAATGACTTTTATTGGCGAGAAAGGACTGCTTCAATTAAACAATATACAATTGAGCAAAATAAGAAAGAAAATACGATTTGAGAGAAAAAGAAGAAATTGGGATCAGAGAGGAGCTGAAGATGACAAATAGAAGCAAGAACCTACTAGAAAGATGGATATATGGTGGTAGTGCATATAATAGAAAGTTGTGAGCGGTTGACTTTTGACAAGTATCAAGACTAGAGGGGCAAATAAATGAAATTATATGTCTTTTACCATTGGCCTAAGTAAAAAAAAAAATTGTGTAAATATAATCGGTATTAGATTTGGGGACTTAACCCCTTGTTTGGTGGCCATTTTTTTAGAAAAACACTGTTTTAATTTATTTATTTATTTTTTTTTTTTTTGAGAATGTGTAGTTAAAAAGTAGGAAAAAGTTTTGGATTTATGGGTACAATATTTTATTGTGTGAATTTATGGTTGAAAATGAGTAAAAAAAAAAAAAAAAGTTTTGAAAGAATGGGAGAAACAAGGGCTAAATAAGCATATATTAGATTATAAGTATCTAACATAAAACCAAAAATATATATATATATATATATGTTTCTATCTATAGAGCGCCAAAAAGGAAATAGCATTAGCTTGAGAGATTCAGATCAGCTCCAGAAACCCATTTACAAATATAATAGAATGAAGCATCCATAAACAATTTCTGATTGGAACATGCAGTTCCGTGGAGCCATAAATTGACGACACGATTCATCAATAACTTCTATTATCAAAGCAAAAATTAAAATTTTAACGATTATTCAAAAGGCTGATAGCTGAATCAAATTTAGGGTGTGTTTGAGCCACATTATTTTGGAAGAATGTATTCTAGAATAGTAGATTGATGGAGAATGTATGGTTTGAAAAAAAAAAAAGGAAAAGTTATTGATATGATGGAAACTATTATTTTATTGAAGAATGTGTGGTTGAAAATGAGTTGAAGAATGAAAATGAAAATTTTTATGAATACCAAACAGGGGCTTAATTGGCAAAAGAACCTAGGGAGAATTTACTTCAAATTGTGCCAGGGAGAAGTAACTTTTTTGAGTTGAAATCATTGTGAAGAACATTTTCCTCAGAAAATGATGGAGAAGCCTACGGTACTTACCATTACGAACTCCACAAAAGCTATACGGGTTGAATGATTATAATCACCAAGCAACCTCAATCGCAGAACCTGTGGGAGATAACATATTCCTTAAAATGTAGTTAGGATTCAATGGAAAGATTATTTAAATTGTTACACAAGCAACTACAAACCTCTCCACAAATGGATTCAAAAAAGAGTTTGACATCAGCTTGAGTAACCTGCATCAAACATGTGTTACACGATGACCACGTGGCCCAATGAATGATTGTTACCAAAAAATAGATTTCAGATCGCAAAACTACCTTTTTGTCAATGTTTGTACAGTAAATAGTTCTTGCACACATCTCCCTTTCATCTTCAGACTAAAATCACAGCAAAGAAAACAAATGTTCGTATCATCTTAGTCTTTGAAACAATTCAATTTAAATAACACGTGACATAAGAAAATAAAGATGGCAACGACTAATGAATTATTCACCCGTGGCAAGAACGTAGGGTTAACAGGTGCAATCGCAGTTTTTGAAGGCAGCACTCTAACTGGATAATATCCAAGCATAGTTCCTGCCAAGCTCAAAGCATTCCTTGCACCTTCTGCAATGGGAAACAATGCAATGTAACTAACCCAAAGGTTTTCCAAAATACACAACCAAACCATCACCTTGAATGACATACCCTCGTCGGTGAATTCAATGAAGGCAAAACGAAGTACGGAGTTAGGGTCACCACAAACACGACAATCAACAACCTTTGGCACCAACAATGTGGATAAGATGTTCGAACATAATGTTAAGTCAGCATAAATATAGTTTCTACACAGCATGTGGAAAGATGTTGTACCTGTCCGCAACCAATGAAGAGCGCTGCGAGTTGCTCTTCAGTAACCTACATTCATAATAACCATTACTAAAACAAACCAAAGAACCTAAAGTAACATAATCCACCAACTCTAAAGTCTCTTTACCTGATGATCGATATCAGATACATACACAGTCCTCCTAATAACCTCTTCTCTCTGTGCCATATTTGTTCGACCATTTGTCCTCCGCTTCCCATGACCATATCCATTGTTCTTCTGTACAATGCATTAAAGACCAAAACCATCAATAAAATCAAACATCTTCCTTTAGTCAAACACCAATCTTGATTACTTGTTTGATCCCATTTTTTCCAAAATGCATTTTTTTCTCTTTTCTTTTCACGTATACATTCTTCAATAAAATGATATTATACGCACGTCCAAAACTTCTCTTTATTTTTTAACAGATTGCAAAATGCATTCTTAACGCTCAAACAGGCTCGCAATATAAGCTCAACTAAGATGGTACAAAATTTACTGTCACCATGTTTCATTCTACGCAATGAAGACTGGGAAATAAAATTGATTAAGCTCTACACGTGTTCATCCATTAATTTCTTTCATTGTCCTTGTAAACCAAACAGACATTACTAAGACGCCAAAATAACAACAGAATAAAACAAGAAGGATATCAGATACCAACCCTCCTAGTAGAATTTTCATTTGGAACTCCAGAGTTGACATGCTGCTGAATTAAAAACACATTAGCATTATACCCATAGTTCCCTGCGGCTTGTGGTGGCGGTACCACCAGTCTATGGTATGCCGCCCCAAGTGACGGTGGCACAAATTCCTGGGCCATCGGGTTCAGTTTTGACAGCATTTCCTCCAAATCCCTCATCTCTCTTTTAAACCCCTCACCGTCATCACCTTCGCCATTCATTTTCTGATGACTCTGGTTATTACTGCCAGTAATATTAGCCTTTGACACTCCATTTCCATTGATACTGTACGGCTGATCGTTGGATTGTGGAGAAGATATTTTCTGAACCATCAGATGGAGATTTTGGTCGGCCGTTTTCTTTGACTTCTCATTAACGGAAGCCATCGTTGACTGCTGCTGTTGATGGTAATGATGATGATGATCCATAGCGGCGTCGTCTTGTGGGCCGTCCGGGTCGGCCCGATTGTCCACGTTAGCACCCGCACTTTCCACCACCACCATGATCGAATGCTCTAGCAAGTCGTAATCAAACTCCCCGGGAAAAAAATCCTTTTTCTTTTACTTCTTTTTGGGTCACTGAAAATGGAAGAAAATACGCTTATCTATCAAAGGGGGAAAATTTTTATGTATTTTCAAATGAATAAAAACCAGATATTTACCTGATGGATGAGTCTAAACTCTAAAGGGTGTCCATTAAAGGAAAGAAAATACACTTATCGATCAAAGGGGGGAATTTTATGTATATCCAAAGAATAAAAACCAGATATTTACCTGATGGATGAGTCTAAACTCTAAAGGGAGTCCATTAAAGGATCGTGAGCCGAGAAAATCAAGAAAAGGGAGAGGGAGGCAAAAACAGAGCAGAACTTTTCTCCTTATTTAACAATATTTTACTGAGAACCAGAAAAAGAAGATATGTAGAGATAGAAAGAGATATTGTATTACACTGGCAGTAATGCTGAATGAATTATAGAGAGATGAGATTGTTGTGGAGAGAGAAATTGTATATTGGGCTCTTCGGATTGTCCGTTTAGAGAGAGAAGTGTGTGCGCCTTTTCTTGTGCTAAAATAGAATAATCCAACTTCATTTTTCATTAGGCACTTCGTCTATTTCAATTTTTATAAAACCAAAATAAAAGCACGGCTTGAAATGCATGTTAATGTATTTAGGGTTCGTTTGATTGCGACGAATTTCATAAAAAATACGAATTTCACTTTGGCCGTTTGATTGCAACATAAAAAAGAAAATCGAATTCCAAGGTAAAACCACTTTAAACTGCATTTTCTTTATTTTCAGGGAAAACAAAATTCTTATGAGTTTTGTGGATTTTTATTTTTCAATTAACATAAAATTGGAATTCTTTTCAACCTTTATCTAGCAAACATACTCTTAATTTATGGTCCAAATTACCAAAAGTGCTTATTCTTCTACAAATTTGTACTTTTTAGCGAGTTTTGGCAAATTCAGACAACGAGAAATAAAGCAACAATTTTATTACTTTTGAATATTGTGAATATGTTACGAGTGAATGAAATGTTTAGAGTGAAGCAATAAAAATATAAGTTTGAGCAAATAATCAATAATTTTATAGAGAGAGAGGAAAATTGGGTTCTTCGGATGGTCCGTTTAGGCTACCTATCTATCATTTAGTTTGTTGTTTCATTGTTCACAACGCCCCAAAAGATTGACGAAAATGGAGGGGGCATGGCATCGCTGAGTAGCCCATTGTTCTTGGGTTTTTGCATAGATTTCTGCGAGTAATAATTTATTATAATGGAGGGAATCATGATTACATCATTGCGTATCATCGATGATGGCATTCGGTGGTAGCGTTGACATGGTAAATAATGAGGAGATTACATTTTTTAATCACTTTTAATAAAAATTGAAGAAATGTGTAATTAAAAAATTGTAAATCTGATAAGATATGTAATTTAAATTAATTTTTATCAAAATTTCAATGTTTGAAAATTGACCCGATCATCGACTCGAAAAATGTGAAGGGTCAAAAGGTTACACCGGGGTCAAACCGGATGCAATAAATACATACAAAAATAATAAAATATTATGAAAACAATTTTTTTTTCATATTAATAATTCAAAGTAAATCCATCTTTATTAATTAGCTTCATTATCCTACAATTAGTCTCGATACTTCAAAAATTAAAAATCAATATGTTAAAATAGTTTAAACTTATAGAAAATGATATATAACATTAATATATTAATAATCAAGTTAAATTTGAAAATTAAATAAATGAAAAAATGAATGTGAATATTACATTTTAATTAGTGTGGTTCAAAATCAAATTAATCAATTGGACATACATTTGAACATGATTTCAATGGGCATTTTAACTATTTTTTTGTTATGACACTATCTCACATTGAAAGTTTATGAAACTATTGGAATTAAGAACATATATAAAAGGCACAATCACACATTAGAAGTCTATGAAACATTTGGAGAGAAATGCATCTATAAAATGAGCATAACGTCCATTAATTCTCTATAGGCATTTGAATTGTAAATTATAAACCCAATTCATAAAGTTAACAAATTTTAAACTAAAAAAAAATAATAATAATAATCATGAAAACCGCTCAAAACTGCGACGGGTTCACCAGGTTACAGTTGAATCGGACGATTCGACCGTTTTTAAACGGTTTTGTCAATAATAAAAAATCGAACATGATTTGGCTCGATTTTTGGCCCTGGTTCCCGATTTTACCGGTCAAACCGACCGGGCTAGTTTTGACAACATTACAAAATTTTAAGTGAATAATGTTATTTGTATATAGTGGAGTTATATAATAGTTCATATATAAATGATGTATCAAAAAGAGGGTGAAAATGATTTTTTTTTCTTATTTCGTTAAAGAAATTCTAACACAATAATATCTCAAAACGTCATAGGTATGTAAATCATTATATAATATAATACAACATATTTTAAGTTATACCAAGAGCATACATACCTGCATACATTGGACAGTGAAATTTTGTTAAATTGCCATAATGAGTTTCATTAGTGGTGTTTAAATGAGAATTAAATAATTTATATAATTTCATTTATCATAATGTTACTTTGTTTTTCCACGTGGCAGTGAAATCACACTATGAGCCACGTGTAAGAGACTGTTAGGTGATAATAGTTTAGTCTTTATCCGCTGACACTTCTGTTTCATATTTTTTCCCTTGAAAGGCGTGTCAATGCATACTAATGCCACAGGCCACTAAAAATAAAGAACCGTACGCTCTTGGGTTATGAAATTGTTCGAACTCGCTGCTATTGTCATCCACGTGTCAGTTTATTTGTTGTTACGTGCTACGCCCGGTGAGGAAACAAAGTTCTGCCCGCTCAAGTAATCGCCCTGTCTGGTCATGCACTCGTGCTTTCATTAGCTCATCTAATCGTCTATGTTTTGTACACATTAAAATTTTCATTTTCATTCTTCTACTCATTTTCAACCACATATTTTTTTAAAAATAATATTTTCCATCACATCAATAACTTTTTCTTCTTTTTCAACCATATTTTTTCCAGAATACATTCTTCCAAAATAATGTGGTTCAAACATACCATAAGATTTTCATTCTTATTTTCTACTTATTTTCAATCACACATTTTTCAATAAAATAATAATTTTTATCATATCAATAACTTTTTATTCTTTTTCAACCACACATTTTTTATTAAATTATTATTTCAGAATACATTTTTCTAAAATAATGTGGCCGTATGCTAAATTTATGAAGGAGTTGTTGAGTTTACGAAATACAAGAATAATGAATGAGTAATAATTATAAATATATTGTTAAAATTAATATTTCACTTTTATTGAATTTATAAAATAGAAGCAACAAAAAATTATTATAATATAGTTCGTTACTGAGAATGTCAAATTTCACAAACGCTTTTAAAAATGTGTAGCAATTCATATCTCGAATTGAACGTCTTTATCTAACGTATGAACCACGTCGACAAAAAGGCATCACCGTTGGTTTCCATTGATGGACTCCGGTGACTATTTTTAGGGAATTTTAGCCCCTACAGCTCCATTATTCTCCATTAAATTATAATTTATTTTTATTTTTTTCGATCAACAACACATTTTTCAATAAAATAACATACACATAAATTCAAAAACTTTTCCTTATTTTTTAACTACGCGTTCTCAAAAAAAATTACTAATCATCTCATTATATAGTGGAATAATGGTGGCCAAACGGGCGCTTAGTGAACATAAGTGGTTTTCTTCACAAGACAATGTAATATCTACATTTTCTTGACTTGTTAATAGTGTAGCTTTTTATCTTTGGAGAGTATACGATATAATGTTAAAAAATATAAATCATATGTAGGGATATCAATATTGAGAATTATAAGTCATAATTTTATCACCCAAAGCAATAAAATCAGAGAAAGAAATTAGACCCGAGAATTTACAAGATTTATAGAGATTCACTTCAATATAATGATATATCATCTTTCGTCGTTATAATAATTCAAGAGAAAATAGCACAACTTAACGATAAAGACCGTTTTATTGACTTTTATGAGGTCGCTACTCAAGGTCGGAGCAGTACCACGACAAAGTTTAACAATCAATAATCACAAGCAATAAACATATACCTTATTATGCATCGTGTTGCTCTGTCAAATTGTACGATAAGCCCCTGTTTGGTTTATATTAAGAGTTTGTTTGGTAAGGCTACTAATCAGATTAAAATTGAAAATATGGTTGTTGTTGGGTATCACTCGTCTAATAAAAATCAACAATAACGGTTAGTTTTTCAATTTTAATCCGATTTTAATCTTTATCAAACACCCTCTAAATTTTTATTCTCATTCTTCTACTCATTTTCAACCACACGTTTTTTCAACAAAATAAAATTTTTCATCACATCAATAACTTTTCCTTCTTTTTCAATCACACATTTTTCATAAATCTACTATTTCAAAATACATTTTTTTCAAAATAATATGGCTCAAACACACCCTAAGTTTATTCAATTGTTTTTAAATGAACATTTAATGTCACTAACTTACGTAATAAACTGATAATAAATGATACGACTTTCTTCACGTAAAGAAACTCCCCAACTTTAGAAGTTTGACATTTTTTATGCTCGTTTTATCTCTTTCTTTTTTTTTTTGGATTGGGAAAAAAAGTTTATGCTTATCTTCTCAAAAAAGCACTTTAAATAATAATTTTAAAAATTAATACTAGAGCATGCAATTAATTATCCAATTATTGTTTTGTGAGCAAATAGTCTCTTTAAAGGTGGGTTTAAACTCTTTACAAAGTCAAACTTATCCGTTATTTATGTTTTATTAATATTGTATTTAATTAAATTATAAATTTCAATATTCCAATACTTAAATTATTTTTATTATATTATATTTTAGCTACTGAGATCTAAAAAATTAAATATTAATTAAAAACGGGGAAAACAATAAATGAACGTCGAGAAAAGTAAAATAAACAGAAAAACAAAGAGTTTGTTGACGTGTACAAAAAGAAAAAATTTTATATTTAAAGATGCACTCTGTTAGAATCAAAATGCTCTTAAAAAAATAAAAAAAAAATCACAAAAATGCTCTTATATTGCAAAAAAAATTATAAGCTGGTGGAAATGATTGGTAGATAAATGAATAGTAGTTGATGTTTTACAAAATATGTAGTTAAAATTAATTTTTTAGTAACTTTTCGCATTTTTTATAATACTAGGTTTAAGCAACGTGCAATGCACGTTTGCTTAGTTTATATATAATTTTTTTGGTTCATTAAATAATTAATGATGTAATGTTTATGTAATTGATAAATAATTACACACTGTGATATATTAATTTTAATTTGAATAGTGTTAAATTCTAAATTAAAATGTATAAGTTTGTGTTTCGTACTATTATATTATATTAAATTTTGTATTTAATCATGAACTTTTTGTACATAATAAAATAATAGATAACATTATAATACAAAACTAAATAAATAAATATTTTTTCTTCATTGAGTTCAATGTACCTTACCAAATAAACTTTTAGCATTTTTAAATTGATAATCTCCACATCCATTTTGTTTTTTTAGTTTCATTTTTTCCTATTGACCAAAATGTAGTAGTACAAAGTTTTTTGCATTTTTCATTCATTTATTAATAATGTTCTAAAAGGTGTAATGCGTTGCGAAACGTCGATGTTGAGAATCAAGAATCACAAGTTTAGGCGTGTCAATACGAAAAATAAGCATCATAATACGTTTCGTATTTTTAATATTATTTTAATTATTTTTAAGAAATTAAATATATTTTTATTTTAAAAAATAGATTTTTTTCTATATTATAAAAAAATAGATTTTTTACTGTATCATAAAATCATCTAATATTTAAAAATAATACTTACTAAACATTTAATATAAAACTATAATATTGCTAAATAGTGTTAGAAGAATTTTAATTTTTTTTTATTAATTAAGGAACTAAACATGAGCATTAATCATAGGATTTATACAAAAATTCTACGGATTTGATAATTCCGATATCTGAAAATGGAGATGAAGGATTTTGATTCACAATCGAGAATGATTCCGACGTGAAGTTCGTGGGAATTTAATTGGGATCGAACCGAATGCAATAAATACATAAAAATAATTCAAAGTAAATCTATCTTTATTAATTAGATTCATTATATATCCTACAATTAGTCCCAACACTAAAAATTAAAAATAAATATGTTAAAATAGTTTACTTTGTTAAATTAAAATATTTTAAACTTATAGAAAATAATATCTAACATTAATATATTAATAATCAAGTGCAATTTAAATTAAATTTGAAAATTAAATAAATGAAAGAATGAAAGTGAATATTACAATTTAATTAGTTGTAATTCAAAATCAAATTAGTCAATTAGACATACATTCGAAAATGATTTTGATGAGCATTTTAACATTTTTTTTTTGTCACTATCCCACATTGAAAATTTATAAAACTATTGGAGTTAAGAGCATATATAAAATGCACAATCCCACATTGGAAGTTTATGAAACCTTTGGAGAGAAGTGTATCTATAAAATGAGCATGACATCCAATACTTCTACATGAGCTTTAGAATTGTAAATTTTGAAACCCAATTATGGAGTTTAAAAAATTTTTAAATTAAAAAAATTCCGTTAGTTTTTCCGTTAAATCAAGAAATTCCGTTAGTTTTTTCCGTTAAACCAACATATTCCGTTTAATAGGCACTTTTTATATATAGAAGATTATTAACGTTAATTTTCTACTAGTTAGTAAATGATAGCTAATATTGACACTGCAATTTCCCAAAAGTGCACCACAATTTAGTTTTATTAAATGTATCTAACCTTTATTGTCATGCTTATGTTCCGAAATTTTCCTCGTCGCATTCTTATTATCAACCAGCTTCCATTCATTAGCAAATCATGTGCATGTGGATAATGATTTTCGTCAAAAAATTATGTTAAGAGGGCATAAAAACATGTTTGTTCTTGTATTTTTAAATAAGCAAAAAAAAAATAAAATTATAAAAGTGTGACTAAATATTCACCCTTTATTTTAAAACACACAAATATAATTTTTGAACCAAAATCGCCGTCGAAAATAATGTGTTGATTAATAGAAGGTTGATGATAAGAATGCGATGAAAAAATGTCGGGAACGTAAACACGACAATATTTAAATATTAAGAACTTTTAGTGTAACTAAAATATGATGCATTTTACAAAAACCTATAACATGGATTGTTAAGGGGGAAAATTACTAAAAACTAGGCATTAAGTATGATCTTTTAGAAAATCAGGTTTTCACGTTTTATTTTTTCATTTATTAGGTTTTTTATCTTCAAAAAAAAAAAAAGACTTTTATCATTTTAATTAAATAATTAACTCTTTTAAACCCTAATTTATCAATTTATCCCACACCCCACCCCCCGTCATCTCTCTCTCTCTCTCTCTCTCTCTCTCTCTCTCTCTCACCGTCGCCTCCTCCTCCTTCCTACATTCTTCTCACTGTCGCAGCGTCAAACGCTGCTGTGATTTATAGCAGCTTTCGAAGCTGCTGTGATTTACAGCAGTGTCGCGCTGCTGCAATTCCCTTCTCCCCCTCCCTCCAAATGCACTTTCAGGAAAGTAGCAAAATGGCGACTAGAAGAACCTGTGACTCTCTCTATCACGACTAGAAAGTGGTGTTGATGTGTGTTTGTGTGGTGGTGGGTTGCAGATTTGCGTGGTGATGGTGCTATGGTGGAGGTTGAGGTACGACTGTGTGGTGTTGATGTGTGTTTTTGTGGATCTAATATTTTTGGTGGTGGTTGGGATGTTGGCTGTGGTGGTGGTGACGATTGTGGGTGTCTGTGACCTACTCTGAAATAGAGTTGTGACATGTAAAAGTTTTGATTTTTTTCAACCTGTGACCTAGGTGGGTGTCCATGACCTCAAAATTGTGACCGTGACTCACTGAAATAGAGTTTTGACCCGTAAATTTTTTGATTTTTTCAATCTATGACCTATAAAATTGTTTGGTCATTCTGTAACTTATAACCAAGTATTGTTGGTGTATTGGGATTGGGGGACGGGTACGGCGGATGGGTCGAAGTGTTTGTGACCATCTATTTGGTCGATCTGTGACATGTGACAAAGTATTGGTGATGTATTGGGATGGGGGAAGGGTATTTGGGTGACTGTCACCCATCTATATGGTAACTGTGATCTTAAAATTTGTTACTCCATGACCTTAAAATATAACATGTGACCTATAATCTTTTTATCAGTTCTGATTTGTGATTTCGAAATAATCTGTGACCAAATTGCATATAAATGTGACCTAACAATTGCCGGAATCGGAGCAGTCGTAGGAATTAAGCGACAGCTGAACGGTTACCGGAGTAGTCGCCGGAATTAAGTACGGTCGGAGAACAGTCGTTGGAGTAGTTGCCAGAGCAATGTGGGTGGTGGAGGTGGGTGTGGTTAATTATATTATATCAGAGTTAAATATTTAATTTAATATAATAATTGTGAAATATAATTAATTAATTCAAAAAACCCTGATTTTTGCAATTTTAAACTTTGGGACTTGATTTTTTATTTTTGGATAAATAAAGTCTGAGTTGTGAATTTTTTCCTTGTTAAGGGATATATATCCTACATCAATAAATGATGTTGATACAAACCAATTAATAAAGATATTGAGTTACTGCTCTTAACAAGGTTAACCTTTTAAGATGAAACCTCAAATCTTAACATGATATCAGAATTCATTATGTTCCAACGAGCGATTCAATCACGTTAAGACTCTAAAATGAGCGCGTAGATTTCAAGATTGGTCTGCTGAAATGATGTTGACACAAACCAATTAATAAAGATTTTGGGCTACTCCTCTTAACAAGGTTAATATTTTAAGATGAAACCTCAAATTT
This sequence comes from Fraxinus excelsior, assembly GCA_019097785.1. Classification (NCBI taxonomy): domain Eukaryota; kingdom Viridiplantae; phylum Streptophyta; class Magnoliopsida; order Lamiales; family Oleaceae; genus Fraxinus; species Fraxinus excelsior. The sequence continues at coordinate 9,880,111 of CM032629.1, forward strand.
TAACATGGATATGGTTACCCACATGGATGGATATAGGAGGGATTGGGCAAGGCTTTTCCAACTAATCAATTTTTTTTCTCAGTGTAAAAAAAAAAAAATCTTGTAATATTTTTTTACGTATAAATTTATTTATTTTCTACGTATTAGTCTAGCTTGTAGTTCGGTCCTACATAAGAAATGAAAGATCGATACTAATCCGATATGTCTTCAATAAATTTAATCTCATGGATGTTTACCAAGCAATCATGCATTTCTTTTGTAATAAAGAAAAATTATTTAAGGTAGGACGGAATGTAATGTTGCCCAAAAATGGGACCCGACGATGAAAAAAATTATATTCGTGTAATAAATATTTTCAAGACTAGAGTTGCACACATTATTTTTCAAAATGATCAAATTATAAGTACAAGTTGATTTAAAGGCTTTATTTGAGGATTTGTGATGTTATCCTTAACAATATAAAAGAGCCAGTTTTTTCGGACACGTGTCACAATATCTTATCGTCAACCATTACGGCGTCATTTCAGATTTTTCCATTTTTTTTCATTTGCCAATTTTCATTTCATTCCCCAAACACTCAATTTTCCTTCTCAAAATCTGGCAATCAAACCTTAAAATCGAAGCAGTCGCCGAGAAATCGTATGAAAAATAGCAGCAATAGAAACGCCAGAAGTAAAAGAACAACAAGGCAACAGATATCTCAGCCACTAGAGATGATATTCGAAATTTCAGACTTTAGAGCTTTTAGTATATTTTTATAGATTTATTGTGATTTGTCAATTGCTATTAATGAACAATGAAATTAATGATGAATTTTCAAGGAGTTGTTATCTGTGAATTTGAATTGGAATTGATTGTATGGAAACCGTGTGTTTTGGTTGGTTTTGACTTAAAAAAAGGGTCAAGTCTCCGTGTAGCATGGAGACACGGAGACGTGACACGGCATCTCCGTGCGTGTAAGCAATTTTTTATTTTTACATTGAGATATATAATACATATTCTTTAGCCTAAAATTGTCCCGGTTGTGGAGAGAAATGAAATAAGATGAGTAAATTCAAGAGGGATATCTACACTTTTTTTTCTCTTTCTTTTTTAATCGGATTAGGTTATAATTGACAACTAAATTTTATGTAAAACTATTTTCCTATATTTTATCACTACGGGCAAAGCTAAACACTTTGTACCACAAGTGGCGATTTTTGGAATTATTACTGAATTATTATTATTATTATTTTTTACCAAATACCAAATTTCATTTATTTTTTGCCATGAGGGGCAGACCACGGGTCAAGTTGATCACCGCCTAGGGAATTGCTCTCGGACCCCACGAGGGGGCACCCGCGACCTGATCGGTCGGTCAATCACAGTTGGGTGCGTTGCCCCAAACCCATGAGATAAATGTTGACTACGATGAGTTGCGATTCAATTTGGAATGTCGACTATCATGCACTTAATATATAAGATGTGCATCGGTTGACTTTGAAATTGAGCAAGCAATCGAGTTTCATTGGTTTGAACTTTGAGATTCTCCAAATGGGGGTTATGCTACCTACCAATTAATAAGCAATTTGCGACATGATTCATTTCATTGGAAGTACAATAGACAACGTCCAAAATTAGGTAGGCAAGTTGAAACTTAAATAACAAAAAATTAAGCCCCTCGCTCTAGCTTCATTTTTGTTTATATGTGTATTTTTCGTTGTAACTTTCAAATTTTATATTAAAGAAGTTTTGTTAAATACGATTTAATTAGTAATGTCTCCAAAAATAATTTAAAATCAATCAACAATATTACATAGTCAACTATACTCGGCACGTGCCTTGCACGTACATTTCACTAGTTAAGTAAATAAATTGTAGGGGGCAAGGATAAAATTTTATTTGGTGATCACTTCATTCTCAAAATTCAAAAAACCACACATACAAAGGAATATATCTCATTAATTGGTGAATAAATAAATCATTTAAATCCCAAAACACACACACGTTTTCAAAGTACCTAAAATTCAAGAATGAAATCTACAATTAACCAATTTTAAATTCTCTTTAATTGGGAATGATGACTGCAACCTTTTTTTCTCATGGAGTAATTGACCTTTCATTTCAAATTATTCATACTTTCTAATACATGCGTGTAATTTATACATGGAGATATATATACACTTTGAACAAAAAAGAAAAAACTTCCATAGTAAGGGAAAGAAAAGAGAGGCATATTTTTTTAAAAGCACTGGTTGCAGTTTCGTTAGGTAGAGGTGTAAGCGGTTATTTCGTTTTCAAGTTATGATTTTTCGTTAAAAGTATAAATGAATTGGTACTTTCAGGTACGATATTTCGGCACTAATATAGTTTGAATGATAAATTTTTGGCTCTACGTGTTATGATAATTCTTTAGAGGTTGAATTTTGTCGAAAATCCATCTACGCGCGACGGTATAAATCTATAGTTCAAATTCTAATTTGATAACGAAACGCACCGATGATGTCTATTGAGTTTCAAACTCATGGGTTAATTCTCTTCCTACATGTTGGTTTGATTTGTTTGGAGCATGGATGATGGTAGGTGAAGATGTAACGTGCCATGGAGTAGCCAACGACTTAATGTTTTTATTCGATTATGAAACGTTTACGTATTTTTTTTAAAAAAAAAATAAATGGATTTCTACGAACATCATTCGTGAGCCTATTCTAAGAAGATTTTTATGAATTAGTTATGTTTAAAATAGTTATGCTTTATAGAAATTAATGTACAAGTTACCGTTTATCACAAAAATGTTAGCGATACGATTTAGTGTAGCTATTTTTTTATTTTTTTTTAATTTCAGCATCTGTCCTAGACTTCAAAATTCATAACGCAATCATTATTTGAAATTTTGATAGCTTCTTGAGTTAACTACTTCATAAACTTGAAATTTTGTCGATCCAATATCTGTAGAATTTTATGTCATTTTAAGTAAACTGAGCTGATTTATCTTCCAAACCCGTTGCGAGATTTTTGGAAAATATTTTAGTACATCATATATTGTCGAAAGAAATCGATTTTTGGATATGTCATATTATAAGAAGTTTAGTATATTTCTTAGAATTTCGTGAAGTTTCGAGATTGATAATTGTGTAAACAAATTTATTTTGACATTTGCCGTTCGAGAAAGAAAAGAAAAATAGCATTTTTTTTTTTATAAGCTGCCTAGAAGATATGCATGCACTGTTCACTTCAATAATGAGTTGCATGGAAAAGGTTTTGAGTTGGTTTCCTTTAGTATTAGATTGTGTTGTTATATATATATATATTAGGTGCAAACAACATGCAATGCACGTTTGCTTAGTTTATATTTAATAGTTTTGTTTAAGAATTAATTTGTTATTAATAAAGATGTAATTTTTTTGGTTAATTAAATAATTAATGATGTAATGTTTATGTAATTGATAAATAATTAAATAAAGTGCTTCTCTCTGTCATCTCCAACCCAAAATCACAAACAGAAAACTCAATGCATGTTAAGGGGTAAGAAGATGAGTTTACTTGGATTCCGTTTGATTCTCATTAATGTAAAATGAGAATGAAAAATATAGTCGTTATTGGACCCCACACAAGAGATAGAAATTCAAAAATGATAGATTGATGTGATGGATAACAGACATATTTTTCATTTTTATGGGTTTTTAATGAGAAACAAACAGAGGCTTAAACTTTTTGCATGACTTAAGTTTTTACTCTTTTTTAAGTAATAATGCAATTTATTTTATCGTTAAAGTATGATATGTATTACGATAATATATGTATATCATGTGTTAGACTTAGTATTGGTAAGTGACGGGTAAATTTTCGAGGACGAAAATATTTTAAGGGGGTGAGAATGTAATACCCCGAAAATTTTCATAAAATATAATTCAATTTTTATATACTATATTTTAATATTTTGAAAGTTAGGGACTAAATGATACATTTATCAAATTATATTTTATTTGTGTCAAATATTTAGATATTGATGGAGTTATCGTAAATATATGAATATTGGTCTCGTTGGATAAATCGTAATTAGATACATAAATCAGATTCGAGAAAAAGTCGATTCGGATAAGTTAGCTCCAAGATATTTTAGTTTGAAAGAATTATCAAAAGCCAATTTATTTTTATTATTATTTAATTATAATTTTGAAAGTAAGGGGTGATGAAAAAAGATTTTCCATTAAAACAAGAAATTTTGTTAGTTTTTCCGTTAAATCAAGAAATTCCGTTAGTTTTTCCGTTAAACCAACATATTCCGTTTAATAGCCATTTTTTATATATAGAAAGATATATATATATATATATATAAGGTTAGTATTTCAAGGCGGTTGTAAAAAGCTTGTTATAAAATCCTACTCAGTACTCTTCTTAATTGAGGTTTTTTTCTTCTTTTGATATCATAATATCCCTTTTTTTTTTTTTTTTTTTAAATATGCCATCTGAGATATATGAACTTGGGCCTAACTCCATTCTTTTAAGGACACCAATGGCACTCCCTTAAAAAGAATTTTTAAAACATCAATCCCTTTCTTCCCTCTTTGCGTCTCACAGCCTCTCCAATGGGCCTTTACGCTTTGGGGAGTCACTCAGGATCTATTTTTAAAAACAGTTTTAAACTTTAAACTTGGAGTTAAGACATGCTCTTATCATATACTCAGCATGAAACATAAATAAAACTTTACAAGATCATATACAAAATCATAAAATTTATGAACAAATATTTGTTCTTATAAGATCTGGAGCTAATATTATTTATTAGCACCATACCTTTAGAACTATAAAACATACCTACCGGAATGATCCATCGGTAGTCTAATTAAAGAAACATATTTTTATGGGATATCATTCTATCTAAGAATAAGAACAATTAAGAATTTCCCTTTCGGGAAGGAAAAGAAATTAGAACATTTTTGAGAGAAACTTGGTATTGTATTCTAAATTTTTGTTGTGTTCTTTACAAATGAATGAATGTCTCCTTATATAGGAGATGAAAACGCGTTTTTCAAAAGCAAGGAATCTGCTTTTTTCAAAACGTCAAAAAGAAAACAGTAAAAAGCTATCCTATCAAATCTTACCTTATAATACAGTAAGATTCTTTTACAATTTTTTTTTTTTCAAAAAGTAAACAGTAAAAATTCTTTTTCAACAGTTGTTTGGTCTTTTCTAAAAATTTCTTGTCGGCAAGAATAATCTTCAAACAAGTGTCTTGATCTTTAAAAATCTCTTGGAGGCCTCTTGACAAGTGTCTTGATCTTGGAAAAGTCTTATCTAGTCTCATAATTGTGTCTGCCAATACTATCTAATGATTCTCCTCCATCCGTTCTTTCATCTGGATTATTGTATTCTTCTGAATTGTCATCTTTGATCTCTTTCTTCTTTCCTTTGTTCTTTTTAATTTGAATTTTCTTTCTTCTTGAAGGACTTTCTTTAACTTGTTGCTGAAGTTCTTCAATCTTTTCGAGCATTTCTTGGATCTTCTTTATGTCTGTTTGGGATAATTGATCTGGATCTTGAGAGAATTGGGATGAGTCTTCAAAATTAATTGGACTTTTTTGTTTCAAATCTATTGGACTAATTAATCTGGTAACAGAATTATCGGTCTGTTGAGTCTGATCTTCGGAAATACTATTTTTTGTAACAGGTTTTTCAGCCTGTTGAGTCTGATTCTGACTAAGAGTAAGAGGATCAACAGCCTCTTGAGTCTGTTGAGCTTTTGGTAAGCCCAGAACCATAAACGGATTTGATAAGTCTTTACCAGCTTCCGTTTGAGCTGGACTAGCTATAGATTTATTGGGTTCTATAGTACCTGCTTGCTGATGAATATTTGAAATTTTTAAATTAATAATCTCTTTTTCTAAATCTGAAATTTTCTTTTGTAAAGACAATTTTTCTTGTTGCAAAGTCTGATTAGATTCATTTAGAATTTTAAAATTCTTTGTCATACATTCACAATGTTCACAAAATTTTGAAATATAGTCTAATGGTTGATCTGAAATATTCTTTAAAGATGGTGCAACAAAATAATTTATTCCTATATACTTTCTACATTCTTCTAATGCTTCTGAAATTGAATAAAAACCCTTATAAAGGGGATTTGGAAAATTTTTAATACAGTCTGAGACTTCTAACCAGGTATGATAAACTCCTGGTAATCTACCTTGTAAAACAACATAACATTTAAACTTTTTATGGTCTTGACTAAAATGTTCTGAGAGAGCATTTAAACATGCTAAAAAATATTTTTGATCTTTAGGATTTTTGTTATAAGAAATCCATAAATTATCTAAAATACATTTTTCTGCTTTGGTGGTAGAAATATGAGGTAAAGTTTTAAAACTAATATTACTATTTGGAAAACAAATTAATTCTATGTTACCGAATCTTAACTTATCTTGAGTCTGTAGTAAGTTAGTCTGAGAGCTTGAACTGCCAGTAATTGGCAATCCTGGTCTGGGACCTCTTGGTCTTTGCATCTGCAGAAAATCAGTCATAATTTTTATTTTTAATAATTCTACTTAAAATATCTGCTACCTGATTGTCACTACCTTTGATATGCTCAAAATTTACTATTAATCCGGTATTAGTAATTCTATCTATAAAATTTAGCCATCTCCTTCTATTACTTCTTTTATTTTCTAATTTCATTTTATTAACAAAACTTACTATTGCTTCACAGTCTGTTCTTAAAGTAATTTCTTTTTTGGAGATAATGAATAATTCAAAAGAATCTAATGCATAATTGACTGCTAATAATTCTAAATCTATACTACTAATATTACCTTTTTCTTTATAATTTCCACTATTATATCTAACAATTTTTTCTGTTTCTTTACTTGCATATTTATTAGGTTTAGCAATCAAAATTGCCCCCCATCCTGTTATGCTTCCGTCTGTTTCTATAATTAAATAATCTGTATCTAGAGGCATATCTAATTTAGGCAAATTTTTTAATTTTTCTTTAATATTTTGTACTAATTTAGTATCTTCTATATTAAAATATCTTTGTCCTTTAGGGGAAGTTTTTCCGTATAATGGTCCTGCTATTTTTCCTAAATCTTTGATAAAAGGTCTAGCATAATTTACTAATCCTAGAAATTTTTGTAATTGTTTTAAATCTTCTAATTTATCTGGGAATTCTAAAGCCTTCTGAGCTATATGTGGTTGTAGTTCTATTTTCCCTTTACCTATATTTACTCCTAAGAATTCTATATATTCTTTAAATAAATGCATCTTTTTCTTATTTATTATTAAACCGTGTTTTATAAATTCTGAAAAGAGAATTTGTAAATGTCCCCTATGTTCTCTTTTATTTCTACTAAAAACTAATATATCATCAATATAAACTATAATAAACTTACTATGTTTAATAAAAATACTTTCCGTTTTTCTTTGAAAAATACTAGGAGCATTTTTTATTCCAAAAGACATTACTAACCATTCAAAATGTCCTTCTGGAGAAGTAAAGGCTGTCCATTCTATAGAATCAGGATGCATTTTAACTTGCCAAAATCCTGATTTTAAATCAAATTTACTAAAAATATTACAATCTTGGATTTTATTTATTAAAACATTCTTGTCTGGAATGTTATATGAATCATCTATGGTATTATCATTAAGTCTTTTATAATTTATAACCATTCTACTTTTTCCTCTAATGATTTCTGAATGTTTTCTAACTATAAATGCTGCAGATCTATGTGGACTAATAGATTTTCTAATTACTCCTAATTTCAATAATATGCATCTTGAAATCTTCAGCATCTTGGTTTGTAGCTTCAATATTTTTAGTCTTTATTATATATTCTGGATTTTTAATCTTTAATTCGCACAAAATTTTGTCTCTATCCCAATATCTAAGAACATTTTCTCCTAAGATTTCTAATTTTTCTAATTTACTTATCATATTTTCTATATCTTGTTCTGTAACTAATAAATCATATATCATTTCAATCTCTATAAATTCAAATAATCCTTATAATTTTGTTAGTAAAATACATGGATTATTAACAGGAGCAGATCCTAATACAGGACAATTATTAATTCAACAGAAAGCAATTAGAGAATTAGAACAACTTAGTTTAAATAGATGGACACAAGGTAAAGAAGTTAAACAATTTTTAAATGAATATCATTATTTAACAGCCAGATTACGCTACAAAGGTATAATTACTTTTAGCTTAGAATTTTAATATTAGATTTGTTTTATGATATTTAAAATTTTACTTGTTAATCTAGAAAAAATAATTTATAGTATTAGCTTTTATCAAGAAATAGAAGAAATCTTAGATTACGATATAGAATATATTTCTTTAGAAAAAAGTAAACCTATAGATTATTTATTTGCTAGTTTACAAGTAACTAAAAATCTATCTCCAGAATTAAAAGAGGATATATTAAATAGATATTTAATATCAGAATTTAGAGAAGAATATTTTATAAGCATATTTGAAAAGACTTTTATAAGAGATTTAGATTTATTTATTGAATTAGATATAATAGAAAATACATTTTTTGAAGATATATTTTCAGATAATACAAGTTTTAGTTTAGATTCTTATTATTATTCAGATTAAACTGGATTTATTAACAAAAAACTTTAATAAAATAAGCACAGATATAGTAAATTTAAGTAGAAGAATTATTAATATTGAAAAAGATATTGTAAAAATTAAAGAAAATTTAGATTTTATTAAAGAACAAAATATAGAAATAATAAATAAAATAAATAGAACTGAAGAAAAAGAAAAATTTCCAGATCTTAGAACTAGAGAAGCTATAGAAAATATAAATAAAAAATTAAATAATCTAGAAAAACAACCAATTCAAGATTTAAATAGTTTCACAAATAGTTTAGATAAATTAAGGGATTTGGAAAATTTTTAATACAGTCTGAGACTTCTAACCAGGTATGATAAACTCCTGGTAATCTACCTTGTAAAACAACATAACATTTAAACTTTTTATGGTCTTGACTAAAATGTTCTGAAAGAGCATTTAAACATGCTAAAAATAGGTTAAATTGGATTTATTAACAAAAGACTTTAATAAAATAAGCACAGATATAGTAAATTTAAGTAGAAGAATTATTAATATTGAAAAAGATATTGTAAAAATTAAAGAAAATTTAGATTTTATTAAAGAACAAAATATAGAAATAATAAATAAAATAAATAGAATTGAAGAAAAAGAAAAATTTCCAGATCTTAGAACTAGAGAAGCTATAGAAAATATAAATAAAAAATTAAATAATCTAGAAAAACAACCAATTCAAGATTTAAATAGTTTCACAAATAGTTTAGATAAATTAAGGGATTTGGAAAATTTTTAATACAGTCTGAGACTTCTAACCAGGTATGATAAACTCCTGGTAATCTACCTTGTAAAACAACATAACATTTAAACTTTTTATGGTCTTGACTAAAATGTTCTGAGAGAGCATTTAAACATGCTAAAAAATATTTTTGATCTTTAGGATTTTTGTTATAAGAAATTCATAAATTATCTAAAATACATTTTTCTGCTTTGGTGGTAGAAATATGAGGTAAAGTTTTAAAACTAATATTACTATTTGGAAAACAAATTAATTCTATGTTACCGAATCTTAACTTATCTTGAGTCTGTAGTAAGTTAGTCTGAGAGCTTGAACTGCCAGTAATTGGCAATCCTGGTCTGGGACCTCTTGGTCTTTGCATCTGCAGAAAATCAGTCATAATTTTTATTTTTAATAATTCTACTTAAAATATCTGCTACCTGATTGTCACTACCTTTGATATGCTCAAAATTTACTATTAATCCGGTATTAGTAATTCTATCTATAAAATTTAGCCATCTCCTTCTATTACTTCTTTTATTTTCTAATTTCATTTTATTAACAAAACTTACTATTGCTTCACAGTCTGTTCTTAAAGTAATTTCTTTTTTGGAGATAATGAATAATTCAAAAGAATCTAATGCATAATTGACTGCTAATAATTCTAAATCTATACTACTAATATTACCTTTTTCTTTATAATTTCCACTATCAGAAGCATTAGAAGAATGTAGAAAGTATATAGGAATAAATTATTTTGTTGCACCATCTTTAAAGAATATTTCAGATCAACCATTAGACTATATTTCAAAATTTTGTGAACATTGTGAATGTATGACAAAGAATTTTAAAATTCTAAATGAATCTAATCAGACTTTGCAACAAGAAAAATTGTCTTTACAAAAGAAAATTTCAGATTTAGAAAAAGAGATTATTAATTTAAAAATTTCAAATATTCATCAGCAAGCAGGTACTATAGAACCCAATAAATCTATAGCTAGTCCAGCTCAAACGGAAGCTGGTAAAGATTTATCAAATCCGTTTATGGTTCTGGGCTTACCAAAAGCTCAACAGACTCAAGAGGCTGTTGATCCTCTTACTCTTAGTCAGAATCAGACTCAACAGGCTGAAAAACCTGTTACAAAAAATAGTATTTCCGAAGATCAGACTCAACAAAATTTCCAGATCTTAGAACTAGAGAAGCTATAGAAAATATAAATAAAAAATTAAATAATCTAGAAAAACAACCAATTCAAGATTTAAATAGTATCACAAATAGTTTAGATAAATTAAGCCTAAAAAATACAGGAAAAGAAAGAATAACAAGAAAATTATCCACTACATTTTATAAAAATGAATAATTTGAATAATTTTCCTAATTTTCCTGGAAGATCAAGAACTATTAGAGAACAAGGACCATCTTCAGAACCCTTTAATAACAATAGACATAGTACTTCTAGTATAAGTACAAACATAATAGAAAGGATTTTGAGAAGACAACCACAATATAATCAGAATATAGAAGAACTTATAGATCCTGAACAAGATTATAATAGATTTCAGACTCATGGCTTACAATTACTTAATCCAGAAAATTTATATAATAGAGGAATTCTTGAATCAAGAACTCAATTTTTTAGACATACTAGAGAAGTGTCAATCCAATGCTTAGATGGACAGGTAAGACAATTATCATTAATATCAGAAGAATCTAAAAAAGAATTAAGAAAAAAATTAAATCTTTTTGTTCTAAACATTTTTTACATGCTTCTAAAAAACAATTCTTACATTTAACTCTTAATTTCTTACTAGGATACCATTTACATATATAACATGGTATATTGTCTAATCCTGTTTCTTTTAACCAATCATGTTTACATTCTAATTCTATTTCTATATCCATTAATTCTAATTCTTCATCTGAAATTGAATCTTTTAAATTTGAAAATTCCTGTATAAAATTTTCATAATCTGATTGTTCTTCTAAATTATTTTTATCAAAATCTTCTATTGATATAATACTATATACTGATTCTTTATCAGAAATATATTCATCTATTTCTAATAAATCTTCATTTGTACATTCTATAAGATTACTTCTTTTGTCATTATTATTTATTTTTCTTGGACACATCTTTGCTAAATGATCTGTTTCTCCACAGACATAACAATTTAACCTATTAAGATAATTTCTTTCTGGTCTAAATTTTCTAACATGCCTATTTTCATCTAAATATGCTTCTATAGGTTCTTCTGATTTTATAACATATTTTTTTGGTATAATTTTCTTATTAATTATACAATGGCTACATCCAGAGTCTATTAACCCTAAGCATATTATTTCATAGTTTTCTATTCTAACAAAACATTTTACCTTAATACTTTTCAATTTTTCTGAATTACAAAAGACTTGAACCATTTCTGGTTCAGGAATTATTTCTGGATTTTTTCCCTTATCTTTTGACTCTAAAATTTCTAATTTTTGTAATATATATCTTTGCATATCTTCTAAATATGCCATAATGACAAAAGAAGTAATCTTATAGAATGATCCTCTTACTCTTACTCTTACTCTTACTCTTACCAAAAACTATTTGTGATACTATTTAAATCTTGAATTGGTTGTTTTTCTAGATTATTTAATTTTTTATTTATATTTTCTATAGCTTCTCTAGTTCTAAGATCTGGAAATTTTTCTTTTTCTTCAGTTCTATTTATTTTATTTATTATTTCTATATTTTGTTCTTTAATAAAATCTAAATTTTCTTTAATTTTTACAATATCTTTTTCAATATTAATAATTCTTCTACTTAAATTTACTATATCTGTGCTTATTTTATTAAAGTCTTTTGTTAATAAATCCAGTTTAATCTGAATAATAATAAGAATCTAAACTAAAACTTGTATTATCTGAAAATATATCTTCAAAAAATGTATTTTCTATTATATCTAATTCAATAAATAAATCTAAATCTCTTATAAAAGTCTTTTCAAATATGCTTATAAAATATTCTTCTCTAAATTCTGATATTAAATATCTATTTAATATATCCTCTTTTAATTCTGGAGATAGATTTTTAGTTACTTGTAAACTAGCAAATAAATAATCTATAGGTTTACTTTTTTCTAAAGAAATATATTCTATATCGTAATCTAAGATTTCTTCTATTTCTTGATAAAAGCTAATACTATAAATTATTTTTTCTAGATTAACAAGTAAAATTTTAAATATCATAAAACAAATCTAATATTAAAATCAAAAGAACCTATAGAAGCCCAACAAATGGATGGAAATTTTTATAGTTATCAAGATATTTTAAGACCCGCAAGAATTAGTTTTGAAACTAATTGTGGAAGAAGTACAGAATATAGTTTACCTAAAGATTCAGTTTGGGTAAGAAATTTATCTTTAAATACAGACTTAATTTTAGGATTAAGTTTTTTACTAAAAGATAATGGAAGCATAATTATTAGTAAAGATTTTATGCAATTACAAAAATTTACAATTTGTGCACCAAATTACATAAAGAATATTCCATCAGAGTTTACTGAAAAGCGTGGTGGAATTAAAGAAAAAGAAGAATGTGAATGTAGTAAAGAAAAAGAATGTCAATTAAAAGTTTTCTTCTATTAGATTTTCTTAAATAATATTTCTTTCTAAAAGGCTTATATGACTTTTTCTCATATTTTCTTTTACTTTTCTCTTTAAATTTATTTCCATAAGTCTGTGGTGTATAAATATCTTTACAGAATTTATAATCTGTCTTTTTAAGTTGGTTTTGAATTTGTAATTCAATACATTTATTTTCTAAACATCCCATTATAAATTGTATTTTATTTCCTATACTCCATAATTCATTTGGTCTATTTTTAACATTTTCATTTTCATTCCATTTCTTTGTTATTTCTAATCCTAAGGGTCCTGGTAATTTATGAAATAATTTTTTCCCTAGTTCTTGATTAAAAGTATTTCCTGAAATGGCTGTTAAATAGTAAAATACATGGATTATTAACAGGAGCAGATCCTAATACAGGACAATTATTAATTCAACAGAAAGCAATTAGAGAATTAGAACAACTTAGTTTAAATAGATGGACACAAGGTAAAGAAGTTAAACAATTTTTAAATGAATATCATTATTTAACAGCCAGATTACGCTACAAAGGTATAATTACTTTTAGCTTAGAATTTTAATATTAGATTTGTTTTATGATATTTAAAATTTTACTTGTTAATCTAGAAAAAATAATTTATAGTATTAGCTCCTATATAAGGAGACATTCATTCATTTGTAAAGAACACAACAAAAATTTAGAATACAATACCAAGTTTCTCTCAAAAATGTTCTAATTTCTTTTCCTTCCCGAAAGGGAAATTCTTAATTGTTCTTATTCTTAGATAGAATGATATCCCATAAAAATATGTTTCTTTAATTAGACTACCGATGGATCATTCCGGTAGGTATGTTTTATAGTTCTAAAGGTATGGTGCTAATAAATAATATTAGCTCCAGATCTTATAAGAACAAATATTTGTTCATAAATTTTATGATTTTGTATATGATCTTGTAAAGTTTTATTTATGTTTCATGCTGAGTATATGATAAGAGCATGTCTTAACTCCAAGTTTAAAGTTTAAAACTGTTTTTAAAAATAGATCCTGAGTGACTCCCCAAAGCGTAAAGGCCCATTGGAGAGGCTGTGAGACGCAAAGAGGGAAGAAAGGGATTGATGTTTTAAGAATTCTTTTTAAGGGAGTGTCATTGGTATCCTTAAAAGAATGGAGTTAGGCCCAAGTTCATATATCTCAGATGGCATATTTAAAAAAAAAAAAAAAAAAAAAGGGATATTATGATATCAAAAAAAAAAAAAAAAGGGATATTATAAGAACAAATATTTGTTCATAAATTTTATGATTTTGTATATGATCTTGTAAAGTTTTATTTATGTTTCATGCTGAGTATATGATAAGAGCATGTCTTAACTCCAAGTTTAAAGTTTAAAGTTTAAAACTGTTTTTAAAAATAGATTCTGAGTGACTCCCCAAAGCGTAAAGGCCCAGTGGAGAGGCTGTGAGACGCAAAGAGGGAAGAAAGAGATTAATGTTTTAAAGAATTCTTTTTAAGGGAGTGTCATTGGTGTCCTTAAAAGAATGGAGTTAGGCCCAAGTTCATATATCTCAGATGACATATTTAAAAAAAAAAAAAAAAAAAAAGGGATATTATGATATCAAAAGAAGAAGAAAACCTCAATTAAGAAGAGTACTAAGTAGGATTTTATAACAAGCTTTTTACAACCGCCTTGAAAATATATATATATATATAATTCTTAAGTAAATCTTTACGCATTTTGTGAGAAGTATAGTTAATTAAATTAAATCTTATATAAGTTTGAAGTCTACGATTAAGGTACAATTGTGGGTTAATTACTCCAATAGTCACTGAACTTTGGCCAAAGATTCCACTAGGTTACTGAACTTTAAAAACTACGTGGTTAGTCACTGAACTTTCAAAAAATCACCTCATTGGTCACTGAACTTTAAAAATCACCTCATTGGTCGCTAAATTTTGCAAAACGTTTCCCAGATGGTCACTAAACCCAGTGACTATCTGGAAAACTTTTTGCAAAGTTCAATGATCCCGTAAAAATTTTTTGCAAAGTTCAGTGACCAATGAGTGATTTTTAAAGTTCAGTGACCAATGAAGTGATTTTTCGAAAGTTCAGTGACTAACCACGTAATTTTTAAAGCTCAGTGATTTGATGGAACTTTCGGTAAAGTTCAGTGACTATTGAGGTAATTAACCCTACAATTGTTTAAGTAACGTTTCGTCAAAAATTTTGCTGCAAAAAAATTAATTTTTGTGTGAAATCACCTAGCCCCACCATATGTGACTTGAAGGTTGCTCGTTTGCCAATTTTTAAGCTGTACGTGCCTTTTAACATTTCCAAGTCAATTTCCAAGTCAATTTAGCCTTTTAACATTGATTTTTCTAGGTTCAAATGTTGTAATTGATGATATTCCTGTATCAACATTGGTGGTGCAGATCAATCCTTGACGCCGTCCATGACTCAGAGAACAACTAGGAAAAGTTATGATATCCCAAGACTTGGATCCGCCACGCACCCATTATTTGTTGGCCACAAGTTAGCTCATGGTGAACCCATCACCACTTAAACCCTTCCCTTCGATAAAATCAGGGCAAATCTTCAAGTTCGGTTTACAAGTGGACATGTGAGTGTTTATGTGTGTATATTCTATGTATCATACAAAAATCATGGCATAATTCACACAAAAATGCATTTGGAGCAATTAATCAAACACTTGATATGCGCAGTAATTGAAAGGAGTAAAATTTTCGATTCTATGCTAAATCCAAATAATCCACAACCAATCCACAAAACCAGCGTCAACTACGCCCATACTCCCAACAAAACTCAAAAAATTCCAATCATGAGCAAAAATTTAAGACAAAGAAGAAAAACTTCGAAACTCATAAAGTTGAGCCAATTTACCTTTGATTTCTTGAGATTTTTATGGATGGAAGTGTGAATTAGTGGATGAATGATGTTGGAATATAATAAATCTTCAAAGCCCACCGAAATTTGGAGAAAAAACGGGATGATGTTGATGAAAATTTTGAAAAAATTGTGAGGGAAGCTAACTCTCTGTGTCTCTGTGTATGTAATTGAATGTGGTTGGTTTTGGGAAGTATAAATTACGTGATTAGATGTTTAAATTTATGTTAAGTGTATTAATCTAATTAGTTTCTTTTTTAGAGTAGGGAGCCTAATTTTTCCTATAATTTTAACACTTTATTTAGATGTCCAAAGTCCAATAACTTAATTTTTTATTATATCGTTTTAATTTTGGGTTTAACTTTAAGATAGACTTCACATACAACTAATTACATATGTCGGCCAAAATTATTATTTTTCCCAACAATATCTTACATGGGTCATATATTACCTTATAAATGTGTATAACCTTATGAACTCGAAATTTTTGCCATCATAACCAAAAAAATCTCCGAACAATCTTGTCCGTCAATTATGTCAATACAGGATCAAGGCGATATTTGTTACAAGTATTATAACTAAACCATCAATGATCAGTATATCAACACAATCAAATGACATAGATTAAATGTGGATGTATAACATGAAAATAACTTGTAATGTGATCCAAACATGCTTATTCCCAACTGATCATGTCTTATTCCTTAATACCTCGTACTTTAATAAGATCAAACTAAAAAAAACTTTAATCAGATTGAAAACTGAACTGAGTACTTTATTACTGAAATAAACTTGAATGTGCACAAATAAAAATCTGTGTCCAAAAGGACAACATCTAAAATTATAAACGCATACTAAACCAGCATATCATCGAAATGTACAATTTCCATGTGAGCAGTATGCTCGTGAAAGACCTTGAGTGGTAGACCTTTAGTGAATGAATTTGCTATCATGGAACTCGTCACAATATGTTCTATAGTAACCTGATCACTCTGAACTCTTTCTTTAACGACTAGGAATTTGATCTCTATAAATTTAGAATTTGTTGAATTTCTATTGTTATTTGAATACAAGATTGATGACTTATTGTAACAAAATAACTTAAGTGGTATTTCAATTTCATTCAGAGTCGCAGCCCAATGATAAAATTTCGTAGCTATATTCCTTGATTGGATCCCTCATAACATGATACAATCTCCGTTGCCATGGTTAAAAAAGTTGTGAGTGTTTGCTTAGCACTTTTTCCAGGATATAACTCCTACAGCCAATAGGAAGACACAGCCTAATTTGGATTTCCTACTGTTTTGACATCCAGCAAAATCAAAATCAGAATAAAAATGATCTCCAATTGGTTTGATTTCCTGTACGTGAGCATGTAATCTTTCGTTCTCTATAAATACCGCATAACCCGTTGGTTGCTTTTCAATGATCCATCACAGCATTACTTAAATATTTGCTTAGCATTCCAATAATAAATGCTCTATCCGGACATGTGCATGCATGAGCATACATTATACTCACAACTGTTGAAGTATATAGAGTTTTTGCATCTCATTTACTTCAAGATCATTCTCAGGGCATTGATTGAGACTAAACTTGTCTCCCTTAGCAATAGTGGTATTACTTGGTTCGCAATTATGCATCCCAAATTTCTTAAGTACCCATTGATATAACTTTTTTGTGATAATACAAAAATATCTTGAAAACGGTCCCGGTGTATCTGAATTCCTAATACAAAAGAGGCGTCACAAAATCTTTCATCTCAATTTTTTTTGATATAAATCTCTTGATTTCGTGCAATAAGTCTATATCATTGCAAACAAGCAGTATGTCAACAACATGTGATACTGAAAAAACATACTCCCACTGAACATGTGGTATACACAATCATCAACCACATTCATATCAAAACCAAATGAGATGACTATTTGATGAAATTTGTGATACCATCAACGGGACGCTTGCTTAAGCTTATAGATTGATTTCTTTAATTTGTAAACCATTTTATTTGGGTCTCATGACACAAATTTTTTTGGTTGTACCATATTTATTGTCTCATCAATGTCACCATTGAGAAACACTTATAATTCAGAAATATTCTTTCGTTGAAATTGAAGAGAATGTATCTTTGTAATAGACGTCTTTCCTTTGAGTAAAGGTCTTTGCAACCAGAGGAGTCTTAAAGCTTTTCACATTAGCCTTCTAATCCCTATTGATTTTAAATATCTATTTGCAACTAATGAGTTTCGTATCTTCAAGTAATGAGACAAGTTACTAAACATTGTTATTTTTCATGGACTTTATTTTTTCATTCATGACATCAATCTACTTTTGAGAATTATTCATCATTTTCAAGTTTTTGTTGTTTCTTTTAAGTTGGATCAGGTGCAACTTCCTTTTCTTGGACTTGTCCTTTGATGTACTAGTTAAGTGAGCACTTCTAGTCCTGTCATGCTTCAGTATTTCTTTCTCTTGCACATAATATGAAATGAGTTTATTTAGAGTTCACTTCTCCTTTGACAAATATAACTGACCTTGAATTGATTATATTGTGTAGAAAGAGAAATCAAAACCAAATGCACAAGCAAATTATCAGATAACTCAAGCTTTAGTGCATTCAATTTTGAAAAAATATGAGATATCTCCATGATGTACTCCCCAATATTTCATTTAACTTTATACTTTAGTGAAACTAAGTTTGTAAGAAGTGTACTAGTTTCGGCTTTATCACTTTTTGTAAAACATTTTTCAATTTCATCAAGAAATTCCTTGGTAGTAGTTACATTATCGAACATAGGACCCCTAACGATTTTGGAATACCACGCTTCATGATCGTATGACTCATGTGGTTTGAACGATCTCACTAATCAAAGTCTATTTTTTCATCAGCGGAGCTTTTATCCGAAGTGTAACAGATTGTTTAGTTCTTAACGCAATGTCTAAGTCCATGTAGTTAAGAACAATCTGAATGTTTCTTTTCGGTCCTTAAAGTTGGTTCCATTTAACACGAAAATATAGTTAATGTTTGCAGATTTTGTAAAAACATAAGAGTTAACTAAATAGATAACAAACCCAAAGAAACATGTTCACATTAGAATCTATATTAAACAAATAATTAATTCAAATAATGGCAAACCCCATCACAAGAGATATAACACAACATTGATATTTAGTCTTTGAACATAAATACCAATTTGTAAGTGGTACTCTTAGTGTAGTAATAAAGTATTAACAATAAACCAATTTGGACCAATTTATTGTTTATATAAAAAACTTTACAATTATCACATATTTGTAACCACAAGTGTGCATGTAATTTGGCCAAACATTTACCTTTATTTGGGTAGTATCAACGTGAATTACAAACACACAACCATCTTGATGTTTCAATTAAATTAGATTAGACAAGAGAGGTTACTTTGGCAACATGTTGTTTCAACTAATAAATTTTGAACATTAGATTATTGAATTAAAATTTAGTACCAAAATCTGAATTTTAGTTATTATTCCCGTATTCTTTTATTTTCATTTTTTTTGTTTTGCTTTAACAACTAAAAGAAAAAAAATCGAAATTGGACATGGATGTAGTGCTTCAGCGCCCATGAGTTGCGGCGCTGTTATATTGCCGTAAAAAATTCCAAAATTTTGATATATAGGGTTTGAAATTCACATCCAAAAAATTAATAAAACTAAAATATGAATTTCAACCCTCAAAATCTTCTTTTAAACTCAACATTTTAACATGGATTGACTCTGATACCACTTATTGAATTTTATGAAACTTAAACTTTATAAAACATTATGAATTGTCAATATTTCCATATCAAATCATAAAGAAAGTTAATTAATACTGAACATACCTTGATCCATTGATTTATATTTTGAAGCTTGAATTCTAAATCTTTAATTTTGATTTCTTGTTCTTTAATTTTATTCTTGAGTTCTTCAATCATCTTTCTTGATTTTTGAATTCTTTTATGCGGGTTTTGGATCTTTCTCTTCAATATGCTATTTTTTTGAATTTTTGTATTTGTGTGAAGACATAAAGAAAGAGAAAATTATATATGAATTGGAGACAACCCCCCATATATAATTTTCATATGTATTTGATCCATCGTCAAATACAACTCTAATGAATCTGATTTCTAAACATAAAATTCGATCTACATTTTATTTAGATACCTAAAACTCAATCACTTAATTCTTTATTAGACTACTTTAATTTTGAGTTTAACTTTAAGATAATCTTTATACACAATTAATTACACATATCGGTCTGAATTTTTTTTTTTTCAAATATTGTTGATTTTGATTTAGATTAAAATATGAATTTTAATCGATACGGGTATACTATTTTCCTACTTCCATTTATAACAAGTCTCGCCCATTTAGAAACTAAAATAAAAGAAAATAGAAAGACCGGACGTCAGTGTTATTACCTAAACAGTCGAGGACGTAAGTGTAGTTTTACAAAACTTACCGCAACAAAGCCCAAAGGAATCAAGAATACAGAGATCTGTCCCGTAGGTACACTGAACCCTAATTCGCTTTTCAGTGCGCACGAGAACTCAAAACCTAAAAAAAACAGAGGTAATTTCTTACTTTTAATCGTGCACGCACGCATTTATACTGAAATTATCCCGGTAATTTTTATATTTTTGTGTAGGAAAATAAGGGAGTTAAATGTTTGAATACACACCGAACTTTGCATAATGTCACGATTTACTCACTAAACTTAAAATTGCACCCCATTACTCACTGAACTTTATAGATTTGCACTCCATTGCACACCGACTAACTTCCGTTTCTAACGTGTGCCGACGTGGATGATGGAATGTGTACGTGGCAATTAACTCACTCCAAAATAAAAAAATCAAATGCCACCTCATTTAAATTAAATTTCCAAACAAGCCTTAAACCCATTCTTTGAAATCGTGACCTCTTCCAAACCAGGCCCTGTTCTTCCATTTGAGCATCCTCCAAAACCTCTGATGAAACCGTGAGCCTCTCATCTCCCTCTTCCATTATTTCATCTTCCAATTCGAAGGAGCGTCTCCTCTCCAAAATTTCATCATCCAATTCGAAGCTCGGATTTGTAAAGAATCTCACATGGAGGGACCAAATCGAGGTAAACATCGACACCTTTTTGGATTATTTGAACTTACCCTTGCGATTGCATACTTCCTCTCCATGTATGTAAATATAAGAAGGTGTTGATGTAAAATTTCAGCAACTATTAAAATTATTGGTGAAATTTAAATACCTGACCTAGGTAACGGGTAAGAAGTAATGTTAACATTAATCCTCCCACTACTCTGTAATCAATGTGATGTAATGTTAACATTAATATTGTTACATCTCTTTCAGATTTTATTTTTTATTCATTGCCAAAATCTTTTCTCACACATTTTAATGCAACATTCTGTCAAAAATTATAGAAATGGGATTTTTGGATTATTTGAAATCTTTATGGCTGTTCTTGATTATGAAATTGTGATAAAGAAAATGATTTTATTTTGTTCAGGCCTTCTATAATTAGATTTTTAATCACAGTCTCTACATATGAAGCTAAGAATCATATGTTGATAATGCAATGTGGCTTCTGTGATATGTAGAGCGGAACTGATTATAATCTTTTTCAATCTCTTTTTTGGTGATCGTTTTTAAATTCTTATTGATGTGACAGATTCAGAGGATGACACCGACTTCAATGATTCCGAAAATGACATATGGTCCAGTGAAGATGATATGCTATTCGACAAAAATGTTACGGAGGGAATTGAATTAGATTGTGAGGGGGGGACAACGGAGCGAGAAGAAGAGAATCGTGCAATAGTAGGACATGCCGAATACCATGAGGTCGATGATCTTGAATACCCATCATCTGAAGAACTGTTGTCCAATATCTCATCAGAGGATGAGGTTGGGTATCGATTTCCCGAGTTTATGGCTGAAACGGATATGCGCGATCCAAAGTTTCAGGTAGGTCAGTTGTTCGGTTCTGTACAAGAATGTAGGAAGGCGATTCGAACTTACGGTGCAGTAAATGGATATAATGTGAAGTGTAAGGCGAATGATGAAAGAAGAGTTCAAGGCATCTGTAAATCAGGGTGCACATGGAGAATATGGGCTTCGAAGATGAATAATTCAGAAACCGTTCAAGTGAAGTCATATACGCCTCAACACACATGTACTAGGGATCAGTACAATCGTCATTGTAACTATATTTTCATAGTCCATCGATACATTGAACAGTTCAAGGCAGACCCAGAGTGGAAAACCAAAAGTATGCAAGCAACTATTAAGGAGGACTTGAAGATAAATATCACTAGAAATGTTGCTTGGAAGGCGAGAAGATATGCGAAGCAATTGATTAATGGCACTATCGAAGAACAGTTTGCAGTACTCAGGTCATATGCAGCTGAGGTATTGAGGACCAATCCAAGATCCACAGTAATTATAGCACTTAGTGGGCAAGTGTTTGAAGGTATATATATTTGTTTTAGTGCTTGCAAATTAGGATTTCAACATGGGTGTAGAAAAATCATTGGAGTAGATGGGTGCCATCTTCGTGGTGTTTGGGGAGGGATATTGCTCACTGCAGTGGGCTTAGATGGAAATGATTGCATCTATCCAGTTGCATATGCTGTCGTCCAGAAAGAGAACACGGTTTCCTGGAGATGGTTTTTGAAATATCTGGCTGAGGACATTCAGATGGGAAATGGGGCTGATTGGACTGTGATGACAGATAGGCAGAAAGGATTAAGTAATGTCATTGACGATTTATTTCCGGAGGCAGAGCATAGGTTCTGTGTTAGACACATGTACACAAACTTCTTCGATAAGGGATATAAGGGTAAGACTCTAAAGGACTTACTTTGGCAGGCTGCTAAGTCGACTACATTAGCTGACTACAGACATTGGATGCACCAAATTCGTCAAGTTAATGAAAATGCTTATAAATGGCTGATAGAGAGGCATCCATCCGAATGGAGTAAATCTCACTTCAGGACACACTCGAAAAGTGACATTTTATTGAACAACTTGTGCGAAGTTTTCAATAAGATGCTGATAGATGATAGGGAAAAGTTTATTGTAACGATGTTGACTGATATGCAGTTGGGGTTTATGACCAGGATAGAGAAGCGTCGAAGTAAGATGAGGAGGTTTGGAGGGCGATTGTGTCCTAGAATAAAAAAAAAGCTTGCTAAGATAGCTGAGATGTCCAACGAATGCACACTGCATTTCTCGGGAGGGCCTAGATGGCAGGTGGACTGCAGATCGGGGACGTATGTTGTTGACTTAGAGGAACGGAGTTGTGCATGTAGGAGGTGGGATTTGACGGGAATACCATGTAGTCACGCTGTGGCCGTCATACGGGAGTGTAGAAATGACCCTGAGGAGTATGTGGATAACTGTTACACTGTGGATACATATTTGAGATGCTATGACAACATTATGAATCCTATTAACGGAATACGATTGTGGCCCCAGTTGGACACTCTACCTATCATGCCGCCTTCGTGGACTACTCCACAAAGGGGAAGAAAGCAGAAGAAACGGAGGAAACAAGCGGATGAAGATGTTATTGCACACTCACAAGGGAAATCGCATGTAAGGAGAAAAGGAAGGGTATCGATGACATGCTCAACTTGTGGATTACAGGGTCACAACAAGAGATATCACTCAAGGCCTGATGCACCCTCTGACGTAAGTCCTTATTTGAAGGTATATTGCATATTTCAAATCGAATAACATCTGATTAATTTTTTTCTATATATCTAGGAATGGTTTGAAGGACAGTTGGAACCAATTGATACGGGAAGGCTCGCATCAGAAGATATAAGGAGACATGTAAGTACTTATAATATTATTTTCTTGTACTTGTAATTTGTCGAGTTAATAAATTGTGTAGTAAGGATTTTTCATTTTTCATTGTGTACTTGTAATTTTTCATTTTTGATGGACAGGGAAAATTTATCCCCGACCGAGGGAATAGAGTTGGTTCGAGCCAAGCACATGAGGAAGTCCAGAGATTTCAATTCATGCCAACTCCTGGCGTCAAGCAACCATCCAATTTTTGAAGCTAACATGAACTTGGATTAATTTTTGATGGGAGCATGGTGAATCTGGTGAACTTGGATTAATTTTTGATGGCAGCATGTTTGTATAGTTTTTGACGTGGCTGTTAGTTTTTGATGTGGCTGTTAGTGAATGCGGTGTTGATGAAGTTAGTGAAACTAGTGATTAATGTAGTTTTTGATGTGATGAAACTAGCGACTGATGTAGTGTTGCTGTGATGAAACTAGTGATTCAAACTGGTGTTGATGAAACTAGTGATTAATGTAGTTTTTGCTCACCGCTCCGTAATCATTGTGCTGTAATGTTAACATTAATATTATTACATTTCTTTCAGATTTTTTTGGTTTGCCAAAATCTATACTCACACATTTTAATGCAGTTATTGAAACTGGTGTTTATGAAGGTAGTGAAACAATTGTTGCTGTTTGTTTATTACTGGATCAAATTACATTAACCACTTCTTGTTTTTTCTTAAGTTCAATAAGTTTCCTTCCTCATTCTTTGTTACTTGATTACAGATTATACATTAATAGCAGCTTTGTTACTTGATTACATATTATACATTAGCAGTAATAAGCAGTAACTTGATTATAGATTACACATTAGCAGTAACTTGATTACAGAGGCAACATAAGCAATTTGATTACTGAGGCAACACAAGTAATAACTCCTTATCCTTCACAACTCAATGCACCACATATCTATAACCAGGATTTAAAATAAAATCAAGCACCAGTTTCCTTTTATTGAACTATAATATGTACATCAAAAGACCAGCAATAACCCAATTATTTCATTCAAAAAACTACATCTACTTGCTGCAACAAGAGCCGCACAAAACACACCATCCATCCTTCAAAAACCAGTTTCAAAACACCATCCACACCAGCACAAGATGTTTCCTAACTACATCGCCAAAACTAGCAACAACACAATCACCATCTACACTACTCATACTCCTCAGGTTCATGCAGCTTTCAAAAATATGAACAAGGTAAATCTTCTTTATCTCTGTCTCATAATTCATTTACATCAATAAGAAGCCAAGAAACTGTAAAACATCGGGAAAATGCCCCTCTTCTTCAGGTTTTTGAATTTCTGGTTTCCGTTCTGATGATTTTCTCTGTGTGACTCTTCACCCCCTTCTCTAATTCTTGGCATCTCAGCAAATGTGAATGGACCTTATGTTGAAGCAGGGAATATTGGCGTACATGGTTATCAAATGGCAGCCATTAACAGAAGTTCTAGTGGTTTTCTTCATTCGCCCATTGCTCAGCCTCAGAGCCAACCCCCCTTCATCATCCACATGTTCTTCAGATTTTCAGATATTGCGAGGTGAGAACGAACCATTAGACATGAAACTCGCAGCAGGTCCGTCTTTTGCCATGCTTTCTTTCCAGCAAGAATAACCTAGCATGTTCCAATTTGAACGGTTGCAAGAATTATGCTTCGCGGTCCGATCGATTTGGGGGTTAGGGTTCAAAGGGAATCTGGCATTCAATTTCCATTTGGGGATTAGGAATTGATCTGGGGGTTAGAGGTTCAATTTCGATTTCAGCTTGCGTTCCCCAAATTGATATTTCGAATTGGAAGAGGAGATTTTGGAGAGGCGAGGCTTTGGAAGGGAGAAGTAAGGACGAACAGTGTTTGGGGAAAGGATGGTTCACGACTTTGAATGAGGCTGAGGCTTGTTTGGATATTTGTAATGAGCTGGATTTTTATTTTTATTTTTAGAGAGAGTTAATGGCCACGTAAGCATTCCATCATCCACGTAGGCAAAAGTTCTAAACGGAAGTTAGTGGGTGTGTAATGGAGTGCAAATATATAAAATTCAGTGAGTAATGGGGTGCAATTTGAAGTTGAATGAGTAAATCGTGACATTATGCAAAGTTCGGTGTGTGTTCAAACATTTAACTCGAAAATAAGGTGAAGAAGTCCCTGCTCGACGAGATATTTGTTTTGCGTGGTTCGAGAAAGTTGGAGTTCAGTTGCTGAGTTACTTTCAGCTTTGGTATGTTATTGATGACGAATGTGTTTAATTGGATATAATTTTGCTGGATGGGTTTTGTGGCGTGCCGATTTAGTAATTATACCTGTCCCGTATTCGTTCCCACGAACTTAGGGCTTTGGAATTGAAGTTGGATGAGATTAATTTCGAATTTGTTAGGGGATTTTCTTCTGACTTTTTACGGAAAACCCCAATTCTCACTAACAAGTTACAAGATTTACTGCCGATGTTTTACTCGAGAGGAGAACTTGATTTTAATTTTTTAGTAGTTTAAGCCCATATTATTATTTTCCCTTTAATTTCTATATTTTTTAATTGGATAGTGAAAGTTATAGGACAGATATTTTCCGAAGTAAATGGTAGTGAATGGTGCACTTGCGGCTTTTATGTTTTCCGAGAGGAAAGGGGATGTGCAGTAATGTAACTTCTGACATTAAAAAGGTTTATTGTGTTTGATTATTGATAAGATTCATTATCACTACCTCTTGTGCGCATAGATTCAGCTTATGTATGCTAATTGATTTTGATTAGGTAATTATTTAATGTTTCAAAGAAGTGAGACTGCATTTGGTGGTAAGGAATTGCGTTTTGGAATTGTTGTAATTAGAAACGAGTCCACTGAAGCCTCTATTTAAATCCGTCTCGAGTCCATCTCTCTGTCTCTCTCTTGCATAGGTACTAATATCACAGTCTCAAGCACCCAAGTTAATGGGTGGTTTTCTCCACCATTGCATCAGGACACCTAATAGAGGCAGGACTTGAAGTAACATTATGAAACAAACTACCTTTGATAACAAAAAGAAACATACTTTTCAGAGTGTAGAATAGACCAGTTTTTTTGAAGCAGGAACATTGACATTAAAATTATATTTGTAGATTTTTTACTATCATAAGCATCATATTTTGAGCTGGCTGTTCCTTGTGCTGGCATATAGTTCACATGCACTCGCTACTATAGATTGTAGCAATGTAACAAGAACAGTCCATCGAAAAGTCATAGAGATTAAGCTCTATACTTGGGCATCTTCCTTTTTGGTTCTCGAAAATATGTTTACACTTGGTTTTTACTAGATGATTTTCCCATCTATGTTTTATTTCTAACTATCATTTCCAGGCGTGTGCTAGGCTGTAAATGCCTGGAATGTTGAGTTTATATGTTTGGGTCTGCCAGTCGATCTAAAACAGAAGTTCTATTCCTACGTATGCTTTTGTGCCCTGTGTATTTTTTCTTACAAATTAAAATAGAGCTTGCATAGCTTTTGTGCGCATGGCCAATCTTAGTGGGTTGGCAAGATAAGGTTGCCATCATTGGCCCATAATTATGAACTTGAATTCAATTGACTCGTATTTCAGTAAATTTTGGGATGTGTTTCATATTTTCCAAGACTGTTTTCTTTAGTGCATTTCAGGGAAATCCGAATAAGGTAAATCGATAAATATATGACAATCTTACCTCATCTCATGACACAAATGCTTTGTTTATGATAGATGTCAAGCGCTTGGACAAATATGAGCTTTGGAATCATTCATAGGGATGTAGATTGGGAGTGGGAGAATTCAGGGAGGAGTTTTTGGTATATTTATATAATTGGAAGTTCTTGCTCCCTCTGTGAAGAGCTATCCATCTGCGAAAATTTTAGAGAGGATGAGGAGATCAAATTTTAATTCAAATAAATTATAGCTTTGGAGCATCTTGGAGCATATGAGCAATGGAGCTTGTGGAGCACCGCTCACCTTGAGGATTGCTCTCTTGGTTTGCTTCATAAGTTTTGTTTTGCTTTTGATTTGTTGTCATCAAATGTATCCCACAAGGACCGAAAATGTATAGGAATATATTGAATTTGTTATTATTTCTCATTGTCTATCTTTAAATTGTTCCCAATTATGAAATATCTGCAGCATTGCAGTGAACGTGATTACTCTCAAGGACCGAAAATGAGTGGTCGTTTCTCGCGCACAATCTATGTTGGCAACCTTCCTGCAGATATAAGAGAGTCAGAAGTTGAAGACATATTCTATAAGGTTTGAGTTGAATATTTAATGTAACTCCCTCCTCATTATTTTGGTTTCATGGGGTTCAAATGGGAGTGTTGCTTGGTGCAATTTTGAAAAAGTGCTCTCTTGTTTTTTCTGTTGCATTTGGAGACAGTCTCTTTACTTTTTTTATAGCAGAGTTGTATAGCTACAATGTATAAGCCTTTTCTCTGTTAATCTATCTACTTACTCCCTATTGGCAAGAACTGCCCTAGCAGAAGTCCTCTAGTAATAGAACTTCATATATAGCAGCACATGTGTGGGGGATATGTAAAATTAGTTGTTATTGAAGTGTACTATGACCGAAACAGTTGTCTGAGTGTGTGGGACCAATTTATTAGGAAAGTAAGTTCCTTCAACTCTGCATCGTAATATTTGGTAGATTATGTTGACTGCATCTTTTCCACCCATGTAAATCTGCTATTCATCTGGAAAGGTAATATTACCGTGCTACCTTATTATGGCATGTTTGTAATTTCGCATTTATTAGCCTGCAAAGCTTTAATTAAACTAAGCCCCTGTTTGATGGCCATTATTTGGCCAAAACAATGTTTTGAATAGTAATTTTTAGGAGAATGTGTGGTTAAAAAGTGGGGAAAAATTTTGAGTTTACGTGCAAAATATTTTATTGTGTTAATGTGTCTAAATAGCATCAAGGTTGTGTTCGGTGCTTTAAATTAGCAGGGTATTGCTGGTATTTTTGAAACACAGGACACATTCTGATGCGCAATTTTATCTCTTCTCAATACCTGGTCCTAATTGAGTTCAATGCTGGCTTAAATTTTTAAGACACTCCCCCACTTTTCACCTCTAAAAGCTGATTTCTTCTTTATGGTATCTGTATTTTTTGGAACACAGGACACAATGTTTCTGCTTCTAGCTTGTAATTTTATCGCTTCTCAATACCTGGTTCTAATTGATCGATGGCTTAAACTTTTAGAAATTCCCTCTACTTTTCACCTCTAAAAGCTTATTGATTAATTTATAGTATTTTTATTCTTCTTTTGCAGTATGGTCGTATATTGGAGATTGAATTGAAGATTCCACCTCGTCCTCCTTGCTATTGTTTTGTGGAGGTAATTTTATATTAAACTCAAATTGACAGATGTATGCATTTAATTAGGACCCAAATATTTGTATTTCTTGCCTTAATTTTTTTTTTCCATAAATGAGGAAATAATTAGTCATGTGACGAGTTTTAATATTAACTATATATTAACTATATTTAGTTTGAGCATGCTCGGGATGCAGAAGATGCTATCAGGGGCAGAGATGGCTATAACTTTGATGGGTGCCGATTGAGGGTGAGAACAGTTGTTCCTAAAAGTAGCAAATTTTTTAAAACTAACTATATTTTATAGCTTCGTTTTTTTTGCATTTAGTTTATTGATTTTGTGTTCAACTTAATCTGCTCCTTGTCAGGTTGAGCTTGCACATGGTGGCAGAGGGCCATCGTCTTCAAGTGATCGTCGTGGAGGCTATGGTGGAAGTGGCGGTGGCGGTGGCGGTGGCGGTGGAGGTGGCGGTGGCAGTGGTGGTGGCAGTGGTGGTGGAGGCGGCGGCCGATTTGGCACTTCTCGCCATTCTGAGTATCGAGGTGCTTCCATACTTAACAATTTATGCTTACAGATTTTGATGTATGCTTACACTTTCCAGTGTAAGAATGTTTCAATGTCTTTATCTTAAAATGTTTACATGGATACAGTTATTGTTCGCGGGCTTCCGTCTTCTGCTTCTTGGCAAGATTTGAAGGTAAGGGGAATATCTTTTCAGCGAGAAATTTGTTTCAATTGTGTTTCTGGAGCTGTAGTATTTAACTTGCTGCAATTGTTTTAGGATCATATGCGAAAAGCTGGGGATGTCTGTTTTGCCGAAGTTTCCCGTGACAGTGAAGGTATATTATGCCCTTGTTTGTCATTCATTTTTCTCAAAATTTATTTTCAACAGCACATTCACCCAATAAAATATTTTGCAAGCCCAAAACTTTTTCCTATTTTTAACCACATGTTCTCCAAAAATCACTGTTCCAAAACTCGTATTCAAAAAAAAAAAAAAACTCTTTTTAATGTTTGTCAAACAGGGTCTAAGCATTCTCAGCATTACCAATTTGTGTATGATGCGTAGCAGATATTAATGGCCTTTATGAAAATATATGTTGACATTGATCTTATGTGACTATATTCAGGAACCTATGGTCTCGTTGATTATACTAATTATGAAGACATGAAATATGCTGTAAGTTATTGGAGTACTCATCTATAAAGCAGTTTACATTTTCGCCATTGATATTGGACACGGATTATTTGTTCCATTCTAGCTGATAATGGGTTTTTGTCTTGCTCAGATCCGGAAACTTGATGATACTGAGTTTAGAAATCCCTGGACCAGAACTTACATCCGGGTATGTTTGTAACTTTTTGCATTATGGAGTTAATACCCTAACTAGTCACTGAACTTTGCCAAAAGTTCCCAGGAGGTCACCGAACTTCAAAACTTCCCTAATTTGTCACTAAACTTTGCAAAAAGTTCCTAGGAGGTCACTGAACTTCAAAACTACCATAAATAGTCACTGAACTTTGCTAAAACTTCCTAGGAGGTCACCGAACTTTGCAAATTGGGACCCTATACATCAATGATTCAGTGACCCCCTAGGAACTTTTTGCAAAGTTGAGTGACTATTTAGGAAAGTTTTGGAAAAGTTCAGTGACTATTTAAGATAGTTTTAAAGTTCGGCAACCTCCTGGGAACTTTATGAAAAGTTCAGTGACTAATTAAGGAAGTTTTGAAGTTCAGTGATCTCATGAGAACTTTTGACAAAGTTCAGTGACTATTTAGGGTATTAACCCTGCATTATGCATTAAAAGTAAATTTGAGCCCCACAGATGCTCTTTCTTGCAATTATTGATGCGACCTTGAAGTGTTATTTCATCTGAGAAATTTAACTCTTTTAAGATTAGTAATTTCTGGTATTGAACTGCACGAATATTAAATAATATATTTATGAAAGCAACTTACCTGGCAACATAATAGAATATTTGTTTTTTGGTACATCAACGAGTTCAGGTTAGGGAACACAAGCACAGTCTGTCAAGAAGCCCGAGCAGGAGCCGCAGTCGAAGCAGAAGTCCCAGAAGGAATAGAGGGTATTTGTAGTTTGAAGTATATTTGCTTGGCTTCACTGCAGTCTCTATTTGGTGATTCTGAACTACCATTTATCTTTATGCAGCAAATCAATTGATCGGTCTGTTTCCAGATCACCATCTAAATCTCCTGTTAAGCCAGCCAGGTACATGGGAATGAATGTTTCTTCTAATTCATTTGCTTTGCGGTTATTAATACATTCCCTCGTCAACCATTTTTTCTTTGTTTTCTTCAATGTGCAGAGCTAGATCAAGGTCGAGGTCATTGTCCAGATCTAGATCAAAATCAATGTCAAGATCGGCATCTCCTCATCAGGTAATATAGGATTGACACATACAAGTATTTCACGATATTGCATTCTTCCTGCAATTGGAAGATATAAATATGGGCTCAAAGAGGGCCCGACTTAGCTTGTTTGTTTGTTTATTTAGAGCTGTTTTATTTGACATTTTGTTTATAATTCTCACTGTCATTAATTTCCTTCCAGGCAAGGTCTGGCAGTGGCTAAATGCGATGCTCACTCATTCAAGCCTGCTGGTATGCTAAGAGTTTTTTAGCATGCTACTGATATGCAGCTGGGCCGATACTGTACTGGAACATGCCATTATAAGTTTAAATTTAGACTTTGAGACGCCTTAATGGTTTTTATTGATGTCTTGTGGATCTTATGAGTGCTGAATTTTCGCTCGATGAATGCTTTTTGGAGGCTAAATTCGTTGATGGTTGTTTGCATCGTTTACCGGCATTTTAATCCTTGGGAATGACCTTCAAGTTTTCTGTGGTTTTGGATATTGTCAGCTTCTTGTAATACATACAGACCCCTTTTCTATTACTGACTATTTTATGACCGCATGCCAAGCCCCATTCGTTGTAGGTGAACTTGATAGGCCAATCTTCGAATGACACTTCTAACCTTGCAAGAGATGGGAGGCTGACGAGGCTCAAGTTGCCGAGATCATTACCATACTTGTTAGGGGGGTTCCAATTGGGCGTCGAGATCCACTTTCAAGGCATAATTGCAAACTTCCACATGTTGCAACAAAATAATCCCAACTGATGAGGGCTGGACACTTCGAGGACAACCCATTTCCGCTCTACCAAATACTGTGTAAATGGAAAGACGTGAACCATACAACGACAATAATTGGACTTAAAGGAGCTGTTTAATTTACTAGTTAAACTTCTATGTGCTAAGCTAATTGGTCAGTATGTTTGATTATGTTTAAATTTAAAAGTAATTTAAATTTAGTTTTGAGTCAATTATTTCAGTCTCGGGATTATATAAACATTTACATAAGGTCCATCCATTTAACAGTACCTTAGAATGGCATAGTCTTATAAAAAGGAGGTTCAAATGAGGAAAGGTTTGGGGTGCTGCTTAGGAACCCAGAGACAAGGAATGTTATAGCAATCAACGAAATGCTTCGAGGAGTTGAAAATGAACATAGATATAGGACAACATTTCGAACTGATGCTGAATCTATGGGCAAATAAGAGAACTTGGTGTATTGAAACATCTTAGCAGTTGGAGAAAAAAAATGCATTTGGAAAGTGATCTTAAAAATATGGGAAATGCTATTTGTACATAGCATTTCCCATAATGGTTGACATAATGGGCAAACACTTGCCCATTATGTCAAGTGCTATGGGTACCTTTATGTACCCATAGCACTACTCTAAAAATATAGTTAACTTTAAATAGGTGAGGAGTTGAGAATATATTTCTAATATAATCAACTACAAATAAGAGAATACTGAAGAATCATCCCTGAATATGGACCGGCACCAAATAGACAATGGCTAGCCAATTTCAAGAATGCAAGTCGATCTTGAATGGAATACTCACGATCAGGGGTGGAGCCAGCCCGTCGAAGTAGGGGGGTCCTAGAGTTGAAGGGGTGGGGGCCCACGGGAGTTCAGGCTGCCTCCAAATTTTTTTGTTTGAAACATTATCTGTTAAAATAAGGGATGTTGGTACTTTGTGATGGAGAAAGGAAACAAAGTAACATAAATTAATGCACATTAGTTGAAAACTTAAGAGATGGTAATGCATTCATGGATATATGTCGGTAATCGACAATTATTTTCTGGACGCATACAATTCTACTGGTTTAAACTTCAAAATTAGAAGTTTAAGACTTAGGCATATATGCATAATGTATTTTAATTTTTATAGTTGAAGAATTCAAAAACTTAGCATTCTTGTTCAGTTAATATTTGTAAGCATGTTAAAGTATTGCTCTCTCTTGCAATAAAATGTCTCTCACACAAACACCCCTATAGAGAACTTGAAATCTCAGTACTCCAAGAAAAATGCACATTATGAAATTCATGAAATAATTTTTCAAATACTTAGAATATCTACTTTATCTCCTTTATAAAATAAAATAAAATAAATCAAAAAATTGGGGGGGGGGGGGGGGGGGGTACCCCTACCGCCGCCCTTGCTCACGATGATCGTATGAGATACCAGGTGTCACAAATAGCCTCTAAATGTAAATCGATCTTGATATGTGAGGGCTTATAATCCTAAATATATGGGAGGACTTACGAATGACCTTAGAAATATAATCCACTTCAAATAGGTGATGATCTACGAAATCCAATTGAAAATAACATGTCAAGATTTAATGACATTTACACATCGTCTGCCCCCTCCAAATACTCGCGACAATGGAGCATTTCTATCAATTGTTTTTTAGATTGACACTAGAGTAACACGAATAAAGCATGACTCATATATAGAATAACAACATAGTCAGGGACGGAGATAGGCGTAGGGGCGGGGGCGGGGGCGGGGGCGGGGAGCGACCATCCCCTCTAACATTGTTTGCTGGTTTATTTATTCTTAGTTAATTTGTAATGTATTTTTCAAATTCGCTCCCGCTAAAATCTTGACTTGCCCCCGCAAAATTTTGAGATTTTTTTTTTCCATTAATAAATATTGACCCAATAACTTACACTTTAAAATTCATTCATATAAAAACCTTAGACCTAAACAAAAGATCCAATAGTTACTTAAATAAATAAATATGCCAAATCCAATCCAAAAGCAAATAACCCATTTATGAATCAATTATCCAAAAGCATACCTACAGGCCACATGCTACAAAATGTAATCCCGACTACAGACACCCCTCATTCTTTCTCAAATCTCTTCTCTGCGCGACACATAGATGGACATATTGTTTTTGTATCGATAAACTGATTGTCTTTTTGGTCAATCAATCTAACTTGCCTATTTTGGTACTTAAAATCGTCGTTTTCAATCTTCTTAGTTAAAAAAAAAAAATTTCGGAAACGGGACCCTCGAGAGGGGGGCCCGCCCCCTCCACTCCCCATATTGTTGCCCCCACAAAATTGAAATCCTAGCTACGTCCCTGAACATAGTAGGTGTGAATATGTTTGCAATAATAAAATAGCAATATGGCATGCATACTGACGACAAATTATGTGCTAGCAGGGAAATAAAATGCAAGTAGAAAACTAATATACCATCAGTCCCACCTTCAAGTTTGAGTTGTACATTTATCTACGGATCAAACTTGTAAAAATGTAAAATCTGGCGTGAATCATAATTTTCTTACAGAGGTTATGCATGTGTCTCTTTCATTACTTGGCACTCCTATCGAGGCAACTTAAAATTGCTCAACGAGTTAATGAAAATGGACTTCAATAGGTCTCCGATTCTTTTATTTGATCCTCAGGACCGAATTATAAGTTGAGCTAATACGTAAAAAAAAATTAAAATTACACATGAATTTATTTTTTATTATTATTTGTTTTACATAAAAAAAAAGAAATTTCTACCAAAAAATTTCAGTGAGCTGGGAACTGGACCGGGTTACAGCCCGGCCCAATCCCCCAACATCCGTCCCGGCTCAAATCAAATAGAGCCGACTCATGCAACTCAAAGGAGGCAAGTTCCCTTCAATGAATGATTCATAAATTGTAATTTGGTGCCACCTCTGCAATATTACATCGATCTATATCTTAGTTCACTTAGAAGTAATTTATTCACAGTTTTGTCTTAACGATTTATCAATTCGTCTGGTTTCCTTTTTCTTCAAATATTCTTCTATTGCTCTCTATTTCTTCATTTATAAACTGCGTTCCATACCAGTGAAGGTAATTGCATTTTTTGCAATATATATCTGATGATACATCTCTTGGTACCCGACCTCGAGGTCGGGCTACCACAACTGGCCCGTAAATTTGGCCCAGTGAGGTCCGTCTCGAGGACCTCGAAGGCCACCACTAAAGAGGCATGGAACCCGATCTCGACCTCAACGACATGACTTATTGGGCTCTTATCTATGTACGAGGTCGGGGCGGATCTGGTCCAGGTATAGTCCTTACGTCACGTGCTCCCCTCCAAGCACACGTGACCATAGAGTAATAGTTCGACTTAACTATTAAACCCCTCAGCTTACCATAAATTTCGGCATGCCTAAAGGTCAAACAATCCTAGCACAACGCAAACATCCCCCAAAAAGGGAATATCAGTTCATCTAGGACTCAATCACCATCTTATATAAATGTGTTCCATCCTCATGATTCAGGTACGTTTTTCCAATAAGCATTCAACATAAAATCTCTCTTGGCCACTGAACTAACTTAAGCATCGGAGGGGCTACGAGGACACACCTCGACGCCTTTGTTTCAGGTATTGAAGGCAGATCAGGTGGAGTTCTTTCATTCGGTTCGGGTTGACCCAAGTACGATTTCTTGCATCATCAATATCTATTATAATTGGCAAATTCATAATGGAATCTGTTTTCAATGGGTAACAAAGTATCAAATTCTAGTCTTCGCTTTCTTTTCAATATTTTATAGAATGCAAATCTTGGTTTATTTTTTTCAGTCTTAAATTTATCTTCGTAAATTAGTCCACCAGCCTTTGTGTTGGGAAAAATATTTAATTTGCCATGTGAACTGATATATGTAATTAATTATGTATGAAGACCATCTTAAAGTTATCCCTGAAGTTCATAATTAAGTGATTGAGCTGATAAATGTAATTACTTTTTGGGAAAAATTCATAAATCATACTTTAAGTTTACCCTATTTCAAAAATAACAGAACATCTTTCATATTTCAAAAATCAGATTTTTGACCTATACATACACATATATTTATATACATAATTATATAAAAAGATATATATAATATAATATAATTAACCCACCCACCTCCACCACCCCCGCCGTTCCGACGACCATCCGGCGACTACTCCGGCGACCATTCCGATTTCGGCAACCGTTCCAACAACTGCTCCGATTCCGGCAATTGTTCCAACTCCGACGAATATTCCGGCAACAACTCAGGTCACAAGTCACAATGCATGCTTTTTTTTTTGTTTATAATGATTGATAACATAATAATGCTCATGTTTCACATTTTTGTTAATAGTCACAGGTTATTTTCAAGTGGTCACATCACAAGTCACATGTTATATTGCACATGGCGATCGTTCCGGCAACTCCGATTCCGACGACTATTCCGATGATCGTTGCGGCGACTTCTCCGATTCCAACGATTATTCCGGCAACAACAACACCATACTTTTAAAGTCACATATTTATACAACATGGTCACAAATTATTTTCTGAGGTCACAAGTACATAATTAATTGGTCAAAGATTATTTTTAAAGTCACAAATCAAAAAAATTATATGTTACGAATTATTTTGAGGTCACAAATCAAAAAATTTATACGTCACGGATTATTTCAAGGTCACAATTCAAATATTTTACAGGTCACAATTTGTTTATCAACCACAGATCAAAAATTTGCAGGTCACAAATTATTTCGGGGTCACAAATCAATAATTTTATAGGTCACAAATTATTTTATTGGTCACAGATCAAAAAATTACAGGTCACAGTTATCTATCAGTCACATATTTTCAAATTTGTTGGTCACAAATTAATTTTTAGTCACAAATTGTTGAATCTTAAGGTCACAATTAGTCTATTATGTGGTCACAGTTAGCAATTTTTTTTTATTCGCGCAGCCCCCTATGTGAGGGGTGTCATGCGGATGTCAACCCTAGATGTATAAGTTGCATTATTGTTGTACAAAACATCAACAATCAACAATCAAACTGGAACAATCTCCATTCACTACACAAAAATGTACAAAAACAGAGTTAACATTAAAATGTACAAAAACAGAGTTAACATTAAAATGTACAAAAACTAAAACAATCTACATCCACTGCACCTCGGTTCACAACCACTGCGTTTCCCCAATTCCACCAATCACTTCCCCGTCCACACTACACGTCCACTTTTTTTTCAAAATCCCACATGAAGCAACACAAATTACATTATATATAATATATTATAACAAACAACAACAACGTATAGAAACCAAAATTGTTCTCCAAACGCAGAGCATTGTTCTCGACCTTCCATCTCCTTATAATTCGTAGCAACCCCAAAATTACAATTTCCTGTCTTGAAGCCACAGAATCGTCAAATCAATCAAAAAAATTGCAACCACTTGAAGTGTTGTAATTGATGCATCCCCAAAAATGGCTTCCTTGATTATCTTCGGTCCACGAAGTCTTCAAAACGAAGAAGTATTTGCAATAAGATAGTGTCGCGCCTACGCGACGGTTGGAATCGGACGACGTCTCCATAACTTCGAATGACGGAGTTTCGGAAGGGGGTAATAGGGGCTTACAATTGAACCATCGTGTTCCTTGAGCTGAGCTTGGGCTACATTCAGCTGGAGACGGGCAGCTGGTGAAGGAATTCCGGTTGGGCGATTTGGGGATTCTTGGGGAGAGTTTTTTATTTTGGTTTGATTTTGATTTACGAAATGGGTAAGGTGTTGGCGTGGTGTTGACATATCTCGCGCGACGCTGCTGCAAATTAGGGCAGCATCGCGCGACGTGAATTTGGGTGGAGACGGGAGGGAGGGGGAGGAAAATGGAGGTCCTGCGATTGGGTTGCTACAGCGGGAGAGTCGTCAGCGGCGGCGGTGGTTTCAATCTGGCTTGAGAGAGACGGGGATCGGGGGATGAGATAGATGGGGTGAGTTAGGGTTTGATAATTAATTTTAGGGGTGGGGTGAGTGTATATAAATTATTTTTTCTAATATTTTTATATTATTCAATTAATTATAAAAAATCTGTATCTATATCTAAAATATTTGATTTTTGAAAACTAAAAGATGAAATCTGATTTTAGAATTTGGATTTCCAAAAGTAGGGAAATGAATACTTTTCACTAATTTTTTTTGTTTTGTTTTGTTTCTGTATTTTTATTTTTTAAAGCCCGGATCTGCAAGTAGTTAAAAACCAACAAAACATTATCAACGGTTTGAAAATAAACCTTGATAAAATTGGGTTTCACTAATAACTATTACATTTCATACAAATACTCAATATTAAAACAATGGAACAATACATAAATAAGGTACTAAGTATCACTATTTCAAAAATAAGAAAACAAGTTTCAAATTTCAAAAATCAGGTATTTTTTTAAACTTTTATTTATGAAATAATAAATTATTAAATAAATTTATTATTAAATATTTAATTCTAATTCTAATATAATATAATATAATTAACCCACCCTACCTCCACCACCCCTACCGTTCCGAGAACTATTTCGGCGACTGTTTCGGCGAACGTTTCAACAACTGCTTCGATGAACCTTCCGTCACCACTTTATTCTGGCAACTGCTCTGATTCCAACAATTTTTCCAAGTCTGGCAATATTCGGACGACAACTCCGCCATACTTTTTTTGTACACTCGACATGATTTTTGACATTTTGATTGTTACCTGTGACTAATAACATAAAATGTGACAGTTAAAATTTTCAGATATTAAAAACGGGAAATCACACATCAATCTATGGATCCACCTACCCTACCCACCTTGCAATTTTTTTTTTTCAAAAAGTAAAAATATCAAGTCACGACATGTCATACATGACTAATTGTGACCCAATTTGTAATTAGTGTGACTGTCTGTGACCAAATCAATCTTAATTGTAAAGATATGTGATCAAATCACAATCAGTTACAATTTACACAGAATTGGTCACAATGAGTCATAATCAGTCACAATTAACACAAAATTGATCACAACCAATCACAATAAACACATATTTGGTCACAAACGGTCATCACAAACAAATCCGCTTACACCACGAACAAGCACCACAATCCACCACCAATCATTACCACCATCACCTCCAATGCACCATTACTACTACCTTTAACTCAAATTTACGACCAATCCACCTGATATCTTGATAATTTCAAACTTCAAACATTTAGTCCCCATTTTTTAAAACACATTTTCCTCAAATTCATTTTTAATTACATGTCATGTAATGCACAGTTTTTATCAACTTTTATCAAAATAATAATAAAAATAGAGTGTTAGCTAAACCAAGCATGAACTCATTCTTCGTGAAATCGATATTCGGATTAACGACTATTTTATTACTTGTCACGACAACAAATTCATCATAAATTAAACCCAAGTCTAGTGCTTATGCAGAAACCCCTTTAAAAGATCCGCGAAAATAAATTTACCAATGAAGAGTATAATTATCAAATACAATCATGCCAAATTTGATAATCAAGTGAAAAGACATACCAAACCATTCTTATCTTCCAGGCATAAGTTCTTAAAATATGCATTAAGTATCAACACATTATTATATGTTATACCTGAAATAGCAGGTTTTAAAATGATAATAATACAAAGGGCAGACTCAAATTGCCTTTTATGCAGTATTCAACCTCCAGCTTTCTCGCCCTTGCTAAAAGACCATATATTACGAGTTCTATGGGTATTATCAACGTTGAGCTGTACTCCTTTAAGTTATACAGTAATTTTACGAAAAAAATGAACTAAAATTGAAAAAAAAAAAATGACATGCCCAGAAAAAAGGAAAGCACAGGGGGGCTTATAGTATTTGAAGAGCACATCGTCGACGACAGTGGATTAAGATCCAACAGCGACGGTCATGAAAACCCTACCTCCTCTATCCAAATTCTTGAGGGAAATTCTTGGAATATCATTCTTGAAACGCAAACTACTAGTCGAAATTGAGCTCCTCCTGAGGGAAATCGAAGGAAGCACGAGAGATGAAGAAACCATAGTGGATAATAAGGGAAGTTTTGTGAAGATCGAGAAGGAAGATGGTATGGATCGATTGAGATCTAGAAAATTGAATTGTAAACCAATCACCGGTAAAGGCTCTTTCCGGCTCTAGAAGATACATCGCAACTCCCTTTTCTCTGGCATCTTCACCGGTGGTGGGGGGTGAGGGGGTTTGGATTGCAGGCGGCGATAATGGGGGGGGGGGGGGGAGAGAGAGAGAGAGAGAGAGAGAGAGAGAGAGAGATGAATTAGGGGTGTTGGGATTGAAAATTTGGGTTGGGTTGGGTTGGGTTGGGTTGGGATGGGGTGGGGTGGATGGTGGGTTATAATAAATATTTATTAACAAATTTATTAAATCTATATTACCACTTAATTTTTGAATTGTGAACTTCACGTTCCTTGTTTTTGAATTGTAATCTCGAAAAGAAAGGTTTTCTGTAATTTTTCTTAAAACCATTACAAACACATTAAGTGCAACACTAATATTAGGAGTGTGCAAAAATCAATTCAAACCAATCAAATCGATCAACCCAACCCAAACCAACCGGTTTGGATTGATTTTTTTTTTTTTTAGTTCAACTGAGTTGGGTTCAGATTAGGAAATCAAATTTTAGGTTGGGTTGAGTTGGATTCAGTGTTATCTATTGAAACCCAATCAAACCTAACGCAACCCAATAAATTAAAAAATATTAAAAAGAAAATTAGTATTTAAAACCAAAAACCAAAAAACCTAATAATCAAATTCTCCTCTCTCACGTCTATTCTACATCTTGTCTCTTTTTTCATCTCATTGATGCTCGTGTTCCGACTTCTCAACTCGATTTTTTGACGTGATCTTTGACGTAGGCCTTTCAAATCAACTTGAAATGGTACTATCGATCCAACTTCAATCGATTTAAGACTTTTCAAATTACCATTTTAAATATAATTGAAATTGGTTCAAAGTGAATTGGTATAAAACTTTAAAAAATTGTTTAACTTCAACGAAAAGGTCCCAACCATTGGGTCCATATAAAATTGCCCAACTTGAATTGGACTCAACTCTAAATCAATCAATCCAACCCAAACCAACCCGAGTTTGGTCGGTTTAAATTGGGTTGGATTTCAACCGTGAATGAGTTGGTTTATGTTTGAATTATTGTCAATCTGAACATGTTGGGTTGTGTTTGAGTTGGATTCAAAATCAATCCAACCCTAACTAGTATCAAAAGTAAAAGTGAAAGAACCCCTTCGAGGGTGGTCGAGTTGCTAAAATAGGTGAACGTGGCGACCGAAGGTCATGAGTTTGAATTTCCTGTCAACACTTCTTCGGTCGAACTCGTCGCACCGAACTTGTCTAGTGCGATTTATTTCTTCTGTGTGATTTGCATGCTACTGCACATGGATCAATATTTACCTATTGTGCACTCATGGATAGCGACTGCAAGTTTTTACGTCAAAAAAAAGAGTAGAAAGAAATTAGTATTGATGGATGACCAAGTTAAATCCATTATATTTGAAGTTTAGGTGGAAAAAAGAAGGTACAAGCTCCTGTTCAGTTTAAATTAAAATCACTTTTTAGTAAATTTTGATAAAAGATGATGAAATGTACGATTGGAAAGTTAATAAAAGTTGTCATTTCCATAAAATGGATGTTAGAAAATGGGGCCTAGCTTTTACTTAAAGTAGCCCATGAAATTCCCTCCAAAAAACTAGCCCACAAAAAGAACCAGCCCATTAAACCACTGTTGTGTACCCTAGTTTTTGGTTCATATATATTCTTCCATTCACTCCATCTCGGCCAAATATTAGTATTGGAGTTTTGCTTCGACGATAAAACTCAGGTTTTCTTCAATTGTTCTCACCACAATTTGATGTTTCATTCCTAATATCGATTAATTTGTTTCCATCTTTCATTTTCGGTATATTGCATATTCTGTAGATCACAAGGATTTGAAGTAAAATGTCGGTTGGAGAGATCGGTTGCACCTACGCTTGCTTGATCCTTCACGACGATGAAATTCCTGTCACTGTAAACTTTCTTCCAACACTATATTATACACAAAGATGTAATTAGATTAATCGGAATAATTTTGGTATTGAATTGTATGTTTTCGTGTTTAGGCTGAGAAAATTTCGACGCTGTTGAAAGCGGCTAATGTGACAGTGGAATCATACTGGCCTAGTCTTTTCGCTAAGCTCTGTGAGAAGAGGAA
Source organism: Fraxinus excelsior (assembly GCA_019097785.1). NCBI lineage: Eukaryota > Viridiplantae > Streptophyta > Magnoliopsida > Lamiales > Oleaceae > Fraxinus > Fraxinus excelsior. The sequence goes on from CM032629.1 coordinate 9,922,540, forward strand.
CATTGAGGACCTTGTGACGAACGTTGGTGCTGGAGGAGGTGGCGGTGCCGTTGCCGTTGCTGCTCCTAGCAGTGGTGGTGGTGCCGCTGCCGCAGCTGCTCCTGCCGCTGAGGAGAAGAAGGTAGAAATATTTGATTGATTTTAGAGTGAGTAAATTGAAATATCTGATGCGTGAGTGTCGTTTTTTTTTGTAGGAGGAGCCAAAGGAGGAGAGCGACGACGACATGGGATTCAGCTTGTTTGATTAGAAGAATCTGTTTTTAGGTAGTGTTTCTAATTGTTGGATGCATAATCTGAGATCTTCATTCGTTCAAAGAGTTCTTTTTAACGTTTTCAAGGATTATTTTGGTTGTGATGATTGGCTATTGGAATCTGAAAGTCATGCAGTCTTATAACTATGGGTCTTTCTTAGGGTGTGTTTATGGTTAAGCACCACGAGACTTATCGCAATTAAATGTGTTTAATTGACTTAATTTTTCAATACTTTTCCATTTTTTCTCGGTGTTTGACAGCCATTATTTTTCCCAACTTTTGCTGTTCGATATTCACTATTTTTCGACGAAATTGTCACTTTTTTCATGGAACTTGTGCAATTCCCCAAAGCCTTTTCCAAATCCTCATGTAGAGGTTGTCAAAATTCAAAAAAAAAAAAAAAAAGAAGGAAAAATGAAAAAGATAACACACATGTTACAAAAAGCTAGAAATATAAATTAGATTATGCCTTGTAAGTTAAACACGCTTTCAACGAACATATTAGACACCAACTATTCATTAAGTCATAATCCTAAGGTAGTTGAGGTGGATCACTGCCAAGTTTCTCAAATACTAAATCACTCATGAATTTTTCATTAGTCTAACTCACGGCTTGTAGTTTTTCTAGAACCAATTATCAATTGATGTGATTTGGCGCATCTAACTTTGCTTGAATTTTCATAACATTTGCAATTTTTTTAGAGGATTCAACAATGCTTGATAGGGCACTAAACTCTTATCATTGGGTTGGGTACGTCTTTGTCGAATTTTGTTGGTTCCTCCTTCGGCGTCATGCTTAGTTGCACGATTTGGCCTTGGATCCATATCTTTGTCTTGACCTTCAACCTCATTTGCACATTCATCTTAAATAATAATAAAACTTGTTAGAATCTTGTATATATACTAGTTAGGGCCGTGCAATGCACGAATTTTGTTATTTTGAAGGTAATATTAGCGTTGAATATGAAGGATTAAAGGGAGATATAAGCAATGTTAGCAAAAAAAGCTTAAGTGAACAAAAATAAATTTATATATGAATTCACCCACATAATACATTTATAAAACATTCAAAGAGGGCGGAGAAATAAAAAAAAAAAAACACTTAAACGAGATCCATAGAGCATTTATCTTTCGAAATTGTTATGTAAAAAATAAAACAAAGGGCAAATATATATCCGGAGAAGTATGAAGAGAATAATTCTTCATCATTTCAATTATCCTCTATTGCATCTATTTGTTTGTCTAACGCTATCACATTTTTAATAGTATGTTTAAGTGTGCCTTCACCCACCACCTTATTGTGTTTGGCCTAATCTGTCAAGATGTTGGATATAATCATAAAATCATTTATCCAATCAATAAAAACATATTAAAGACAACACGAAAGTGAAATTTTCTGATAAAAGACTACCTTAGAAGCTTATATGTCTAAACTTCCATTCATTGTCATGAAGAAAATTTTAATATTTTTATTTTGAGAATGATACCTTGCAACCTAAAATTTTTTTTAAACAAATTTCAATATGAATAAAATCAAGAATGACTAAAAATATGACAAGTAAAGAAAATAAAAAAAACCAAATATATGAAGTAAATTGAACTAAGTTACATATTTTTTCCCAAATTGACAAGTGGCGCTTCTTGAGGGACTAGGGGTCGACCTCGTGCGGGTTCGAGGGCGACGGGGATCGACCTGCCCGGTCAGGTTGCGGGGGTCGAGGGGGCAGCGTCCCTCGTAGTTGCCCCTGAAATGAATTTTGATTTTGATGTATATATGAAATTGAATATTTTCTAATATTTTTGAATTAAATTATTAATAAATGAAATTGTATTTATATTTGTGTAAACTGTAAATAAGTAGAATTTTTGACAAAAGAAAAAAGGAAATAAAAAGGCGCAGACACGAAATGAGTTTTGAATTTATTATATGTAGGTATGGAATGGAGCAAAACACTTTTAAAAAAAATAATAATAAAAATTGAAGGGTAAAAAAAAAATGCGGAGCAAGTGCTCCGCACACGGTACAATGCAGAGCACTTGTACGAAGCAAGTGCTCTCCTCAATTATATATTTCAATTTTTTTTGTTTTTTCAAAGTTTTTTTTCCTACTTCTTTGTTTTAGTCAACAATTGTGAGTAAGAAAGAAATCGGGGGACACAATCGAACTTGCAAAAAAGTTGGGAGAAATTTTACAATTAAAAATTTACGTCCAAAAAAATCATACCCCATATAATTTTGCATCCAAAAATTCACATGGAATATGACTTTTTCGGATGTAAAATTTCGAAATTTTTTGATGTCATATTCCATATAAAACTTCATAATAAAATGATGAAAACTATATTGAAAATTTTGTATCGCAAAAATAACAAATGTTAATAAAATAATTGAATTTTTTTAAAGAAAATATGAATTAAACGTCTTTTTTAAAACTAACGTTTGACACATCTTTAACTATTTTATATATCTGTTTGGACTATTCGATATGCCTATAATATAGTTCTCGAAATAAGTTTTAAAATGACATAAACAATTTGTAAATTCGATTAGCGTACGATCATCGGATGATTTTTAAAGTTAGCATGTTATCGAAATTTTCGAAATACTAATTTTGAACAGCCTACTTTGACAAGTCGTAACATTTGCTACGATTGATAGTTTCGTACACCATTAACGACGTAGAAAACTAGGCCACCCCCTAGGTCCGCCCATGTGTAATGGCTAATAGTTTTATTTGTCGATGAAATGTTATACCTACAGAAACTAGTGCTTCGGCTATGACATATCCAGGTCAGGATCCAACCAAAACTGCCCATACTTATCAACTGGCGAAGTTCAACATATTCTTTTTTTAGAATCTTTAAACGTGCCCTTACATTGATACCACGACTCCAAATTCGTTGTACACGCTCTCAACTGCTATGGACACTAGATATGATAAAAAGCTATTGTCACTCTGCCCAACACTTGATGAACTAGTGCAATTATCATACGACCATCCATTGCATTACTCCAATGTACATGACGAGTCTTACGATTAGGATCCACTTGGGCTGAGCTTATATCCTCCCCATCTTAATGGGTGGGTTCGTCTAAGGACTCGAAAATGTGTCTTTGAGCTTGGTTGATTATATGCCATTAACTCTGTCTTGCAAGATTGAAATTTATGGTCAACCATTACATAAGAACAACCACGAACATTTAATCTTGCAAGACAGATTTCATGGCACATAATCGACAAAGTTCTATAGTTTCTTTTCGAGTTCCTAGATCAACCACCCATTCAGATGCGGAAGATATAGGCTCAACCCAAATTGATCCTAATTCTAAGACCCAAATCTTTAAATTTCAAATTTCAAATTCAATAAATATTTCAATCACCTTACAGGAAACTGGTAAGGGGAGAAGGTGACAATTTAGGTTGGATTAGACTGCAAGCCAAGTCCAAGTTACACTTCATGGAAGTCCTCTTAGAACAAAATCTCCAGCGGTCAAACAAGTCTGCCCTTTGACTTGTTGGCCACTTCCATACAAAATTGCCCGACCTCGTCTTTGCCATGATAATTATTTGCGATGTTCACCCAAGTATTGAACCGCCTTTGAACAAGCATTGAAAAGTCAATACTACTTGGAATATAGGATTGTTAGTGACAAACGAGACACGATTAAATTTTGAATTATGCTTCTTGTATATCAAGTTTGACATTTTCTACGTATAGAAAATTTGGCCATTGATTGAAAAATAATATTGTTAGAATCAATGTATAAAAATTTGTCAACTCACATGAAGTCTATCTTGTACATATAGCACGATCGTTAAATTTTAGTATACTAGACGACGAAGTATGTTTGGTTATAATTTCTTACAATTCAATTACTTTTTAGTTTGGTTTCAACTTGCAAACCTTATCTTTTTAAATACATAAAAAAAAAAAAAAAAAATTACTTTTCTTTTTCGAAGCTTGAAAAAACTCTCTTCAGTTTTGGTACCTTCTAGAGGAGGATGTGTGGAAACAGTTGGAGACGCGCCAAAAGCTTGACTCTGACTTTCCATATTTCCCCATCCCCACCTATAAATACCTCTCTTCCTTCATTCTACACAAACAGAAAAGAAAACTAATTCCCTCAAAATCCCTTCACCATAAAATTCGTGTTTTCTGAAAGTTCAACAATGTTGACATCAATTTTCACTTCTTTTGATGCATTCTGTGCCGAGTCTTTGGGCCACAAAATTGGCTTTTCTTTGTCTCCTCCTAATGGAGATGTGCTGCGGAAACAGGGGCAACTGGCTTCTACCAAAATTGAAGAGGTGAAGAAGGCAAAACAAATAAATAATTCGTCACGAGAATCCAAGAAATTGGAAGATAGTCACCAAAGGAAGCCCAGATTCGCACCTGAATTCGATGGCCTTCACTGTTTTGAGACAATTATTCGTTCTTAATTTCTTCTTCTTCTTCTTGGTTGATGATGTGGTGTAATATCCACTTTTTTGGTATATAACTAATAGAATATTCTTTATTCTTGATGAAATGAAATTCTTTTGGTTAATCTATTCCTCTCCTTCATTTTAACAGTGAATTAAGTAAATTAAATTAAGTTTGACTAATAATACCGAATCTGTATCTTCAAAGGTTTTAGGCAGAATTTAAGAATGAATTGATCAAGATTCCGATTGCAGTTCAATTTTTTGGGTTGGGTGCAGGATATCTGTGTAATTAAGTCCCTTACTGCACTCCAGTTACAACCCCGTCGATTCAATTGCAATCTTTAAACCTTTTATTAATTGATTAAATACATGATTACAAAACTTTCCATTTTCCATGATATATCTATTTTAAATTCCAAATACTGAAAATTGGAAGGGGAAATTATTTCTTTAAATTGATTGTTAATCTTCATAACTTAAATAGGAATTTACGCATTAAGTTAATATTTAGTTGACGTAGGGAGTTGAATAGGTTTCATTTAATTGATGTTTTCATTTTGACTAGGGGTGGACAATTGGTCGGGTTGGGTCAAGTTTGACCCAAAATCGATCTGACCCAATATACCCAATTTTGGGCTCTTTCATAAACTGATCCGATCCAGGTCCTATCCTAAACCGAACCGATCCGAACGGTCCATTTTTTTTAAATCGCCAAGCAATTCCCCAACCAATTTTAAGAAATGCACGCGTACATACATAAGCTCAGATAGAACGAGATTGAGGAAAAGAGGATTACGCAGCCAATTGGGAATTCTTGGATAAATTGGAGCAAGGACCAGAAGATCCGCCTGTCGAAGCTGTCAAATCTACTAGGGGAAGATAGAAAGAGTGTACTGTCGTCGAAACCAGAAGGAGACATAAGTATATGGCCGCAACCCGATCAAAGAACAAATGACCCATTTTTCAATTTGAATTCCACACCCTGAAAGAACGAGAGAGCAAATTGACATAGTGTTATTTATAGTACAAAGAGAGACTTGCAAACTTGGGCCGAGATCAAGTGTCATCACATTTTGTTGTAGTTGTTGTACTGTTGGGTACAACTCCATTTGCCGGCGATGGGTTTCCGACGACGGTAGAGGCTGTTGGCTGTGGAGCTGATGGCGAAGGATTTTTCTTCATTTAAGACTCGGGCTAGAAACAGGTTGAGATTGGAACCAATCTCCAATGCTTTCTTCTCTACTGTAATTGGGGGTCCAGGAGTATATATGGGTGTTGGGTTGGGTCGGTTTTTGGGCCAAACCGACCCGACCCACAATTATTCTAATTTTATTTTACCCGATCCGACCTGAATTTATTCCTAAACCAACACAGCCCGACTTGAAATGGGTCGGTTTTCGGGCTGTGATTTTCAACCCCACCCCTAATTTTGACCGTTGAAAGGTATAAGCGCTGCACGATGTGAATGTGAAAACACGGTATTGATATTCCATGTCTCTAGACAATACTTAATTAAAGTTAATTTATTTAATTTTCGACATGTATATATATTCTTAAGTATTTTATGCTATACCAACATATACTGCAATACACAATCCTTCAACAGTAAAATTTCCTCCTACAGTCTCTAAATGAATCGCGTTTAGAACGATTGAAGTATCATATAAACTATGGACCGTAAAATTTATCTGTAAAATCTAAGGACGAAGCCTGCTTCGAATAATTTCTATAGCATATCAAACATAGCTTTCAACAACACTTCGATCAGGTTCCAATTGCTGAATTACATTTTGATCCCAAAGCATTTCCCGTGTTCACCCTCTCTAATATCAACATCATGCCACCACAAAATGATTGGTACAATCGAAAATAAATATGTAACAACTCGCAGATTCTTCTATGAAAAGCTGTCACCGGCATCCTATATTTTAACACAGTATTGTTGAAGGTATGCACCATTTTCTTAACCACAATATTACCAATAAAATAAAATAAAAAATCAAAAGAGATCGTGTAACAAACTTGAAAGTACGTTGTTTACTAAGTTCGACCTTACGTGCGAAATTTTACTAATTAAAGCAACAAGTCACGTTTAATTAGTTTCTAGATGGTTAAACAAACAATTCAATTATCCTAAGTTGAATTACCACCGTTTGTAATAAGAAAGAGAATTGATATAAATTAGGTCTCACAATCACATTTTCATACATTTACATTACTCACAATTTTGCATTGATTTTCATTAAGTTATGTCTTATATTCATAAGATAGTGACAATTTAATTTTAGAAAAATCACCAATTTCTATAGTTTCGATTAAGACTAAATTAAATCGAATTTAAACTAGTACAATCTCTGTGAGCACGATATTTGGACTTAAAATTCATTTTATTACTTATTAACGATCCTTATACTTGCAATATTTCAAACGAGAACATTTTCGTAACAATAGTAGAAAGGGGAAGTGAATGAGCTTTTGAGCAAAAGTATCAATTTTCGCAAGTCCTCGACTGTCGACTAGAATGAAAATAGGGGTTCTAGGATGCGCACCATATAAATACAGTAAATAATGTTATGATTATTATAGTGCACTATCATAAAATATTGAACATTTTACGTTAAATTTACAGTAAACATTTTTCAACGCCAGTTACTAAATGAGTTTTCTCTGCAATGCAATTTACTGTATAATGAATTATACACATTATGGTCCGTCTCTAAAATATTTTTAAATTTAACTAACATGTAATGGTTTATGATTTATGGAGTACTCTTCTTTCACTCTCCATATACTGAAAATATATTTTACAACAATCAAATGAATTTTCCAAGCACATTTTCACAAGTAAATAATTAGTCGACATTTTTCGTATACATTATATAGTTATAGCAACAAAATCAATATATATATATATATATATATATATATATATATATATATATATATATTTTTTTTTTTTTTTTTTTTCATTTTTTGAAAGAAATTTAAAGATGTATTGTACCTGTTGGCTCAGGTGTCATTTTTTATTTTATTTTTTATATTAAAATATTAATGTGTGGGGATTTAGACTTAGTTTGAATAATATAATATATTAATATTGCCAATTTAACAAGTTTCATTGAATCCAGCTTTCCTATAAGTCAAACAGATAAGCATATAGTTTATAAAGAAGTTCAAATATCTTCTTTGATACACAGGGGGCCCCCACCCAATTTTTGAAAAAAAAAATTAATTAATATTTTTTTTTGTAATTAATAATTACCACGTTGTGAATAAAAATAAAACCTACTCAATTTTCCCCAATTTTTTCCCAATCTCTCGGCGATTTCTTCTTGCTCTATTGACGATTCTTCTCTTCCAAGCCTTCAGGTGAGTCGGTGATCGATTCTTCCCGTTTTCTTCTTCTCTTCCAAACCTTCTTCCCCCACCCCCTTCCAGCTCGTACAATTTATTTGCAGCAAATAAATTTAAAACCATTTCTGTGACTCACATATAAGCTCCATCTCATATATAAGCTATAATGATTTGTGTTCACCACTTCACCTTGAGAGTGGAGAGAGCTAGTTCAATCTGATCGTCTCTAAAGCCCTCGCAGGAAAGCTTCTCGTAAACGGACCAAAGCCGCTTGGCTTTCTGCCAATATCTGGAGCTTCGGACCGGCCGACGAAATGCTCTGCCCCTAGCTTAAGTAGTTAAGTCCTTCCTTAGTTCCTTGATATTTATTCTTCTTGTATTTTACTTCTATAAAACATTTTATTTACCTAATAGTGTATTTGATTCAAAATTTCAGATCTTTTTTTCGTTTCTTTTATTTACTATAGTTCTGTACATTGATTTACCAGCGTATCAATTCATTTGTTGGCCTTTTGCAGGATTAACTTTGTAACATCTGCTTCTAAGCAATCTCTTTGCAAATTAGAAATTCTTGAGGTGCAGGCTGAGGTTTCATTTTTGAGATAGGTGGAATTTTTCCAAACAATATCTTTGCAAATTAGAAATTCTCTTCTTGTATAGTCAATAGGTGTATTGTTTATCAGTTATCTCACTCCTCAGGCTCAGTGATGGAGAAGTATTTCAAAAGAGTGTATAAATTCCATCCATCTTCGATTGAACAAAACATTGATGAAAGGAATGTTCTAATTGATATTCGGGATGTTGGGGATGAAGCGTATGAAGGGGAGGAAAGTGATGAGATTGATGTTGGGATTGAGAATGACAGTGATGAAAATGAAATTGAAGGGGACGAAAGTGATGAGATTAATGTTGAAGAATTGCCTTCAGACCCTGGATTGCGAATTCCAATAAGTCATTATAATATTAATGTTTGGGATGTTGTTCGAAGGGAATATGTGCAAAGGGGTCCTTGCCAGTCTCGTAATCATGAGTTTTTGGTGTCGAAAGAGAGAAATAAAGATAGGCGATTTACTACTAGTTGGATGAATGTCCTGGTTGGCTAGAATATAGTATAGCAAAAAATGCAGTATTTTGCTTGTATTGCTATCTATTTAGTTCAAGTCATGTTTCTTTTGTTGTCGGTGGATTCTCAAATTAGAAAAAGAGAACTAGACTCAAAATACATGTTGGAAATACCGGTAGCGTACACAACCTAGCTCGGATTAAGTTTGAATCATTTAATAACCAAGAACAAAGTATTGGGGCCAGTCTCTTCAAGCAATCAGAACAAACAAGAAGTGCATATCGAACTCGTCTGGGTGCATCAGTAGATTGTGTTCGATATCTTCTACGACAAGGGCTTGCTTTTCGTGGAAGTGATGAGTCTGAAGATTCAAGCAATCAAGGAAATTTTATCGAATTGCTAAAATGGTTGTGTAATCATGATCCTCGGATTAATGCTATTTGTTTGGAGAATGCTCCTGCAAATTTGAAATTAACCTCACCAGAAATTCAAAAGGATATTGTTAGTGCTTTCGCATTTGAAATTAACAAGGTTATTATTAGTGAGATTGGTGATGAGTTATTTTCTATTCTAGTTGATGAATCCCGTGATATTTCAACTAAGGAGCAAATGCCAGTTGTTTTGTGATATGTGAAGAATGGAAATGTAATTGAACATTTTATTGGCATCCAACATGTTTCAAGTACCACAGCTATCTCACTTAAACTTGCTATTAATGACTTGTTCTCTAGATATGGCTTAAGCATGGCTAATTTGAGAGGTCAAGGTTATGATGGAACTAGTAATATGCGGGGTGAGTATAATGGTCTTAAAACACTTATCTTGAAAGAAAACCCAAGTGCATACTACATTCATTGCTTTGCTCATCAACTTCAACTAGCTCTTTTAGCAGTTGCAAAAAAACATGGAGATATCTAATTTTTCTTTTATTTGGCTGATAGTGTGGTGAATGTTGTTTGAGGATCTGCTAAGCGGTGTGATCTTATTCACGAGATGCAAAGACTCAAAATTTGTGAAGCACTTAATGCTGGTGAAATATCAAGTAGACGTGGCCTTAATCAAGAAACTAATATCCAGTGTTCCGGTGATAAACGTTGGGGCTCGCACTACAAATGTTTATGTAACCTGATGCTCATGTTCTCAAGTACACTTGATGTTATTGAGATCATTGCTACTGATAATACAATTTGTGGGAAAAAAGGTGAAGCACGGATTTTGTTGGCATCAATTCGTACATTTGATTTTGCATTTGGCCTATATCTAATGAAAAAGATATTATGAATTTCAAATGAGTTGTCGAAGACATTACAAAAGAAAGACCAAAATATTGCTAATGTCATGTGCTTGGTAAAAATATGTAAACAACAGCTCCTAAAGTTCAAAGATGATGACTGTGATTCTTTTTTGATAATGGTTAATTCCTTTTGTGGAAAACACGACATTATCGTCCCTAACATGGATGATATGTATACACCTCTGGGTTGTTCACGCTGTATCACTATAACAAATTTGCATCACTTCCGTGTGTATTTATTTTATTCTGTTGTTGATATGCAACTTCAAAAGTTGAATAATCGATTTTCTGAGGTGAATAGTGACTTACTTCTTTTTGTAGCGTGTTTGTGTCCAGATGATTCATTTGCAACTTTTGACAAGAGCAAATTAATTCACGTGTACATTTTATCCGAAAGATTTTCAAGGATCAGACGTGATGGAACTTGATGATCAAATTGACACATACATCATTGATATGCGCACTAGTGAAGAATATGGAGGATTACAAGGTCTTGGTGAACTTGCACAAAAGTTGGTTGTGACAAAAAAACATGAAGTATACCCGTTAGTATACAAGCTTTTGACATTGTCATGAATTCTTCCAGTTGCTACTACTACGGTGGAGAGGGTATTTTCTGTAATGAATTATGTCAAGAATTGATTGCGCAATTGAATGAATGATAAATGGTTAAATGATAGCTTGATTGTGTATATTGAGAATGATGTGTTTGACATGATTGATGATAATGTAGTTATACAACGTTATCAAAGTATGAGAACTCGAAGGGAACGCTTGTAATAAGGTATGATTTTGCTAAATTAAAGATTAGTACTTTCTTTTATACATTTCTTTCTTTTTTCTTTTTGTTAATAATGTATCAAAAAAAAAATTCGGGGGCGCAAACCCCCGTGGCCCCCACCCGTTCACCTCTACCTCTAGGCCCCCACTACATTCGTGGTCTAGCTCTGCCGCTGTTGATACACATTATTTCTTAAGAATGTATTTTATTGTAAATTTATTATGTTTGATCAGATTTATTGCCAATATTTGATTACTACACCAAAAGTGTCATTTACAAGTTGATATTTTTGTCCAAAGACTAAATATCAATGTTGTGTTCACTTTCTTGTGATGTTGTTCACTATTATTTGAAATTATTGATTGTTCAATACGGATCCTACGTGAACATGTTATTTAGGTTTAAGTTCTCTGTTCGGTTAATACACCTACTTCTATAATATCTATCATAATCAATTCAATTCATATGCCTAAACCAAAGTTTAAGAGCTGCAAAGAGAACGTTTGTATCGTTCTTTGCAGCATTGATCTAGACCTTGCATTAAGGATTGAATAACTGACTAATCTTACGGATAAAAATTTCGCTAATAAAAGGGACTCAAATGAGTGGAATCGTTCAAGATGCATTAGTCTTATGATCATAAAGCGTGGAATTCCAGCAACATTCGGGGCGCTGTGTCTGATGAGGAAACTATTGCCAAGGAATTTCTTAAAGAAATTGAAAAAACGCTTTGTAAAAAGTAATAAGGTTGGAACTAGCATGTTTTTAGCGAACTTAATTTCACTAAAGTATAAGAGTAAAGAAAACATAAAAGAGCACATCATGTGGACGTCTCATCTTGCTTCAAAACTAAAAGCTTTAAAATGTGAGTTGTCTAATGACTTGCTCGTACATGTAGTTTTGATTTCAATTCTTGCACAATTCGAATAATTTAAGGTTAGTTACAACTGCAAAATGGGAAGTTAACTCTTAATGAGCTCATTCATCATTTTCACAAAAAAATTAGGACTCAAACAGAGTCTTAATAACCATTTTATTTTACTACAACCAAACAATTATTATTTTATGAAAAATATAATTACTCTCCAAGTTGAGTTTTTCATCTTTCAAAAAGCTCACCAAACACTGCAGATATTTTTAAATCAGTCATGTTACATGTACATCCACATGTCGACATATAATTGGATAGTTTTGAAAAAATGTACTTTCTCGTTCAACACTTTTTGAACTCTAATAGAGTGTACACAAAAATATCAATCAAATGATGTACACTTAACATTATTCTTTTTACATTCTTCAAATCTTTAGATTGACAAATATAATGGGCAATGACGAAGTATGTTTGGCTATAACTTCTTACAATTAAATTACTTTTTAGATTAGTTTCAAACCTTATCTTTTTAAATACCTTTAAAAAAAAAAAAATTAACATTTACTTTTCTTTTTCGAAAAAAGCTGGACAAAACTCTGTTCAGTTTTGGTACCTTCTAGAGGAGTGTGTGTGGAAACAGTTGGAGACTTGGAGCCGCTGCAAAAGCTTGACTCTGACTTCCACACACTTTCCATATTTCCCCATCCCCACCTATAAATAAAATACTATCTCTCTTCCCTTATTCTACGCAATCAGAAAAGAAGACCAATTCCCTCAAAACCCCTTCACAGTAAAATTCGTGTTTTCTGAAAGTTCAACAATGTTGACATCAAATTTCACCTCTTTGGGCCACAAAATTACATAACACGAGAATTGGAAGAGGAAAATTTTTCTTTAAATTGATCATTAATCTTCATAACTTAAATAAGAATTTACGCATTAAGTTAATATTTAGTTGACGTTATAGGGAATTGAATATGTTTCATTTAACTAATTTTTATACGGAACTGAATCAAATTTGTTATCACTTCATTCTGATTGTTGAAAGGTATAAGCACTGCGTGATGTGACAATGAAAACACGGTATTCATATTCCAAGTCCATACACAATAGTCATGATGTGTTTGATGAATATTATTGAGAAAATAATGTATTTTAAATAGTGATATAATGTGAAATATGTTGTTAAAAAGTAAGTAAAAGTTATTAATGTGACGAAAAATATTATTTTATTGAAAAATATATGATTGAAAATGAATTTTAAAAAAATATATTTTAAAAGAATAAGTGTCAAACAAGGGCTAAATTAAAGTTAATTTATTTAATTTTCAACGAGTTTGCTTTTTTTATGTATTTTATGCTATACCAACATACACTGCAACACACAATCATATAACGTTAAAATTTCCTCGTGCAATTAAGGCTGGACATGGTCCAGTTTGGTTCGGTTCTCTTCAGAATTGAACCGACTCAAAATTTTTGGGTATTTAATAAATAGAACTGTCGGGTCCAAATATAATTATGAAACCGTTCGGGTTCGGTTCCGTACCATAATTAGATTTTTTAACATTTATAACAACACTACATAAATATAACTAATAACATGTCCATTCGTAACTATTACAAATTAACGTAGCACAATTTAAAACCATATAAATAACAAGATGTCCAATAAAATTAATTCAATATATACAAATATCAAAAATTAAATTTACCTAATTAATTTGCTAATTTGTTTAGAATTAATTAAAATAATTTAATTAATTCAATATAAAAAATTAAAAAAAATTATTTAGATTTAGTTCTTATTCGATTATTCGGTTCTTCGTCTAGAACTGAGAACCGAATCAAACCCATCGCTTCTCGATTCAGATATCCGTTCGAGTATTTAATTTCTGAAGAACCATTCGGTTTGGTTCGGTTCGATTTATGAACTTTTGTCCAACCCTACGTGCAATCCAAATGAATCGTGTTTAGAATGATTTCTATATCATATAAACTAAGGCTTACGATAGCACCTGACTATGGTCCCAAGTGCCGAATTACATTTTAGTACCTAATGCATTTCAATTACCAACATCATACTACAACAAATTGACCAATACAATAAACAAACAATTCAATTATCCTAAATTGAATTATCGTAGTTTGTAATAAGAAAGGGAATTGATATAAATTAGGTCTCATAATCACATTTTCATACATTTACTCACAATTTTCCATTGATTTTCATTAAGTTAGGTCCTATATTAATAAGTATACAAGTTAGTGACAATTTAATTTTAGAAAAATCACCAATTTCTATAGTTTCAATTAAGACTAAATTAAATCGAATTTAAACTAGCACAATCTCTGTGAGCACGATATTTGGACTTAAAATTTATTTTATTACTTGTTAACGATCCTTATACTTGCAATATTTCAAACGAGAACATTTTCGTAACAATAGTAGAAAGGGGAAGTGAATGAGCTTTTGAGCAAAAGAATCAATTTTCGCAAGTTCTCGACTGCCGACTAGAATAAAAATAGGGGTTCTAGGATGCGCACCATATAAATACAGTAAATAATGTTATGAGTATTATAGTAAATTTATAGAGGATTTGTGGTTAAAAAATAAAGAAAAAAAATTAAATTTATGTGTTATATTATTTTTTTTAAAAATGTGTGATTGAAAAGGAAAGAGAAAAAAATAAATTTTGGAAATAAAAAGGGCTAAAACTAGCACTTTTCGCTGAGTCGCTGTATAGTTTTGTTACCTTCCGATGAGTTATATGGAAACATTCGGATACGCGCCAAAAGCTTGAATTTGACTTCCACAAATCAGTTTCCTTTCATAATTCCGTGAACTCTATAAAATATCCCTCTTCCTCTATCCCTTTATTTCATAAACTAATCCTCTCAAAATCCCTTCATCGTAACTTCTCTGAACTCGTCGAAACACGTAATTCTTTGGGGAGTGCAATTGTTAAAATCAAGCAACACAACAATGTGGACATCAATTTTTAGTTCTTTTGATGCATACGGCGCCGAGTCTTTGGGCCACAAAGTTGGCTTTTCTTTGTCTTCTCCTAATGGAGATGTGCAGCAGCAGAAGCAGGGGAAGATTGATGGGGAGAAGAAGGGCAAACAAGTGAATAATCGGTCACAGGAATTGAAGAAATTGGAAGATCAACGCTCAAGGAAGCCCAGATTCGCACCTGAATTCGATGGCCTTCACTGTTTTGAGACAATTATTCGTTCTTAATTTCTTCTTCTTCTTCTTGGTTGATGATGTGGTGTAATATCCACTTTTTTGATATATTACTAATAGAATATTCTTTATTCTTGATGAAATGAAATTCTTTTTGTTAATCTATTCTTCTTGTAGGTTTAATCTTTGCTAATAACTTAAAAATAATTTAATTTACTTTTAAACACAATCAAGCATATTCTATGATTTGGATAGAATCTGTATAACAATTACATGTTTTTAGGCTTATCAAAAAAGGGAATTTTGTTCAATTTTTTGGATTTGTAGATGTCCATTATTCGTGTAATTGTCAAGAAAAGGCGTATTTATTGAACTTAAAGTTGTCATGTGTTCATTGTATAACCCAACAAGTCAACGAGGCAAAAGGCACCAACAATTTAAAAAATATGACGTCCGAGTAGAGCGATTGAGTTCTATTCAAAAGTTTGTCTAGAGGCGTCCAGTTAGGGATATACTATCCAAGTTCAACTAAGAAAGTTATCAAGCCACGAGACCTAGCCTAGCTCGTGTAATAAGGTGTCGTGCGGGCAAAACCTCAACTAGGGTTGAAGAATCATTGTAATATTAGATGGAGCCACACTACTCAATCCTATCACAAGAAAGAGCTTAGTTTAGCATTAGAGCAGAGATCAAGAAGTCAATACAACCTTTACAAGCATTCAACTTGACATATTAAACGTGAAGTGTTGAGTTTCAAAACATCATACCCTACTTAATGTTTTAGTAGGACAAGATTAATGTCGAAATTCAACGATCCCGTCGAGTAATATGTACTCATTTAATTAAAAGACACTAGAAGTGAATTGAAGATAAAATAGAATTTTGAATAGCAATTATCAAGTGAAAGGTCTTGAATATCTATGTATAGTAATATAGTATATACACCAATGGTTATAGTATTTTTTTACCAGTTAATACTGATGTATAGGATTTGTGCCAAAGTTGCAAAGAGAGTGCGAGGAGAGGCATCTGATTAACTCAGTGGCTGATTTAAAACTTATTAATGTAATGAGAAGGCGCAAATGTATCAATTATGTTTTTTTTCACTATCACGGAACAGAAGTGAAAGAAATGACAACGTTATAATTTCTTAAATCCTCAAAAACTTGTGATTTTCTAATATCCTATAAATTAACAGCAACAAAACGAAATGTGTTGGAAAATTGGTTTTTATTAGTTGGTTTGACCAACTTTTGACTAATTATTTTAGTGGGTTCCGTTAGTTGGATTAAATATTTCTTTGGCCGAATGTATTCTACTCCATGAATAGATTAATGTAGTGTATTTATTTTCTCTAAACCAATTTAGGGTGAATGAGAAATTAATGTCAAAAGATGACCACTTAAAGTTGAAATAAATATGAATAATAAATTAGCGAGAAATTGGAAAAATGTCAATCCTACATAAGAAAACTAAAAGAATGTTAACCACTTTATATTACTCAAGTTTGAGACTTAGGTTTGGACCCCAAGGAGTATCAATAGTTTTTGAAGGGGGAAAACTCTACATGCTAGTAGGTTGGGCCAAAGCCCACAAGCGCGCGCCGCCGCCGACCACACGGCACGGGCCGTGGGCTTGACTTGGACTTGGGCCAAGTTGATGCGGTTGGCGGTTGTTGTCCAAAATGTTTGTGTCTGTAAGAGACACAACTTTTTGGCTGTTGTGTCTTTTGGACACAACTTTTCAACTTCTATAAATAGGTCCTATATCTCCGGTTTCATTCATTCCAAAATCAATTCTAATTTTATCCTTCTTCCAAAATTCTTCCAAAAAAAAAAAAAGGGAAAATTGTCTTTACAATTCCTAATATTTATCTTTTTAATGAACCCTAGAGCCATGATAGAACAAATCAATATTTTTCTTTCTTCATCCTATTATTAGCATTATTCTCTTTATAATTTCTCATTTTTTTTTTCTCCTTTTCTCCCTTTTTCAATGAAAAAGATTATTTTGTAAATAAAAATCTTATAAATTTTTTGCCTTTCTTCTTTTTCATTGTCCTCCAAATTTTTATATGGGAAAAGTTCAATTCTTTTTTTTAAAAATATATTAGTTTGTAATTTAAATTTTATATATTGGTTGCTTATTTTGTGGGGGACTATTTCTTTAACCAAATTTCAAATTCAGTAAATATTTCAATCACGAAACTGGTAAGGGAAGAAGGCGACGATTTAAGTTGAATTGGACCGCAAGCCAAGTCCAAGTTATAATTCAAGGAAGGCATATTAGAACAAAATCTCAGCGGTCAAACAAGTCTGCCCTTTGACTCGTTGACCACTTCCATACTAAACTGCCCGATCTCGTCTTAGCCGGGATAATTATTAGCGATATTCACCCAAGCATTGAAAAAATTATACCATCGCATTGAAAAGTCTACTACTTGGAATATAGGCTTGTTGAGTGACAAACTAAACATATTTAAATCCTGTTTGGTACACATTAAAATTTTTTTTTTTTTTTTTTTACTTATTTTCAACCACATATTATTCAAAAAAATAATATTTTTCATCACATCAATAACTTTTCCTTCTTTTTCAACCACACATTCTCCATCAATTTACTATTTCAGAATATATTCTTCCAAAATAACGTGTCTCAAACACACTCTAAATTTTGAGTTATGCTTCTTCAACATTTCTGGTTGATATCAAGTTTAATATCTTCCGTGTGTAGAAATTATGGCTATTGCTTGAAAAAAATATTGCTAAAATTAATGTAAATTTTTTTGTCAATTCACGTGATGTCAAATTTGATGTCCATGTAATATAATTGTTAGATTTTAGTATACTAGACAAGGAAAACTGTACTTTTTTTTTCCTTTTAATAAGGTGCTTGCTTTTTGTTTTTGCTAAAAATCAAATTTTACAAGATTTTAATAAAAGATAAGAAAATATAGTTGAAAAGTGGAAAAAAATTATGGATGCCGCGAGATATGTTATTAAAAATTAATTGTTCACTTTGATTTAAATTTAAATTTTGACTTACGTTTTAGCTAAACAAAAAAATTACAAACCTTCTTTGCACACAAAAAAAAGGAGGACTTAATAAACACCTTTTTTACTACAACCAAACAATTATTAATTTATGAAAAATATATTTAATCTCCAAGTTGAGTTTTCATCTTTCAAAAAGCTCGCCAAACACTGCAGATATTTTCACATTAGTCATGATACATGTACATTTTTTTAACATTATTTTTGACATTGTGCCACGTGACGACACATGATTGGACTATTTAGAAAAATATACTTTTCCGTCTAACTTTTTTTGAATTCCGATGGAGTTTACACAAAGATATCAACTAAATGACATAGACTTAACATTATTCTTTTTACATTCGTAAAGTCTTTAGACCGACAAATTCAACGGGCAGTGACGAAGTATGTTTGGCTATAACCTCTTACAATTCAATTACTTTTTAGATTAGTTTCAAACCTTATCTTTTTAAATACTTTAAAAAAAGCAGGACAAAACTCTGTTCAGTTTTGGTACCTTCTAGAGGAGGATGTGTGGAAACAGTTGGAGACGCGCCAGAAGCTTGACTCTGACTTTCCATATTTCCCCATCCCCACCTATAAATACCTCTCTTCCTTCATTCTACACAAACAGAAAAGAAAACTAATTCCCTCAAAATCCGTTCACCATAAAATTCTTGTTTTCTGAAAGTTCAACAATGTTGACATCAATTTTCACTTATTTTGATGCATTCTGTGCCGAGTCTTTGGGCCACAAAATTGGCGTTTCTTTATCTCCTCCTAATGGAGATGTGCTGAGGAAACAGGGGCAACTGGCTTCTACCAAAATTGAAGAGGTGAAGAAGGCAAAACAAATAAATAATTCGTCACGAGAATCCAAGAAATTGGAAGATAGTCACCAAAGGAAGTCCAGATTCGCACCTGAATTCGATGGCCTTCACTGTTTTGAGACGATTATTCGTTCTTAATTTCTTCTTCTTCTTCTTCTTTTTTTGGGTTGATGACGTGGTGTAATATCCAATTTTTTGGCATATAACTAACAGAATATTCTTTATTCTTGATGGAATTAATTAATTTTTTTTTGGTCGATCTATTCCTCTCCTTCGTTTTACCAGTGAATAAGTAAATTAAAATAAGTTTGACTTATTATTAATTATAATGAAACCTGGTATAAGACTCGATTAGAATCTGTATCTTTGAAGGATTAAAATAGTTTTAGACAGAATTTACGAATGAATTGATCAAGATTCCGATTACAGCTCAGTTTTTTGGGTGCAGAATGTCTGTGTAATTGAGTCCCATAAGGCCTCACCTTACTGCTCTGCGGTTGTAACGCCGTCGATTCAATTGCAATCTTTAAACCTTTTATTAATTAAATACATGGCTACAAAACTTTTCATAATATATCTATTTTAAATCCTCAAAAACTGAAAATTGGGAGGAGAAATTTTTTCTTGAATTGAATAGGTTTCATTAAGTTAATATTTAGTTGACGTTACTGGGAATTGAACAGGTTTCATTTAATTGATGTTTACACGGAATATAATCAAATTTTTTATCACTTCATTTTGATTGTCGAAAGGTATAAATGCGGCATGATGTGACACTGGAAACAAAGTATTTGTATTCCATGTCCATACACAACACTCAATTAAAGTTAAATTATTTAATTTTCGGCATGTATAATTTTTTTTATGTAATGTATGCTATACCAACATATACTGCAATACACAATCATTCAAAAGTAAAATTTCCTCCTACAATCTCTAAATGAATCGTGTTTAGAACGATTTCTGTATCATATAAATTATGGACTGTAAAATTTATCTGTACAATCTAAGGATGAAGCCCGCTTCGAATAATTTCTATAGCATATCAAACATAGCTTTCGACAACACTTCGATCGGGTTCCAATTGCTGAATTACGTTTGTGAACCCAAAGCATTACCCATGTTCACCCTCTCTAATATCAACATCATGCCACCACAAAATGATTGGTACAATCGAAAATAAATATGTAATAACTCAAGAACCAAAATAAGACGATCAAAATTATGGAGTAAGAAACGAAAATCAAGAGTAAGAACTCAAGAACCAAAATAACCAATAATCAAGATTCAAGATTGGGAATCAAGACCCAAAAATAAGAAATTATTCCCAAATAATTAATGTATATTTCACATTATTAATTTTCTTGATGATTTGATATAGAGGATCTTGCCAATCAAGTGATTAGGGTTTTTAGTTTTATAAAGTTTAAAATTTCATAAAATCTCTACAAGTGGTATCATAGCCCACTCCACGTTAAACCTTTAGAATAAAAAAAATTCGGGTTAAAATTCATACATTGAATTTCTCAATTTTTTGGGATGTGAATTTTAGCCCTAAATTTCAAGATTTTAGAATTTTATTATGTTTGACCAAATTTATTGTCAATATTTGATTACTACATCAAAAGTGCTATTTACAAGTTCATATTTATGTCCAAAGACTAAATATCAATGTTGTGTTCTGTCTCTTGTGATGGGGTTCACCATTATTTGAAATTATTGATTGTTCAATACGGAATCTACGTGAATATGTTATTTAGGTTTAAGTTCTCTGTTCGGTTAATACATCTACTTCTACAATATCTACCATAATCGATTCAATTGATATGCTTAAACCAAAGTTTAAGAGCTGAAAAGAGAACGTTTGTATCGTTTTTTGCAGCATCGATCTAGACCTTGCATTAAGGACTCAATAACTCACTAATCTTATGGATAAAAATTTCGCTAATAAAAGGGACTCAGATAAGTGGAAATCGTTCCAGATGCATTAGTCTTATGATCATAAAGCGTGGAATTCCAGCAACATTCGAGGCCCTGTGTCCGATTAGGTAACTATTGCCAAGAAATTTCTTAAAGAAATTAAAAAAACGCTTGCAAAAAGTAATAAGGCTGGAGCACGTTTTTAGCGAATTTAGTTTCATTTACTAAAGTATAAGAGTAAAGAAAACATAAGGGAGTATATCATGAGGATGTCTCATCTTGCTTCAAAACTAAAAGCATTAAAATGTGAGTTGTCTAATGACTTGCTTGTACATTTAGTTTTGATTTCAATTCTTGCACAATTCGAATAATTTAAGGCTAGTTACAATTGCAAAATGGGAAGTTAACTCTTAATGAGCACATTCCTCCTTCTCACAAAAACATTTAGGACTCAAACAAAGTCTTAATAAACATTTTTTTACTACAACCAAACAAGTATTATTTTTTATGAAAAATATATTCTCTCCAAGTTGAGTTTTTCATCTTTCAAAAAGCTCGGCAAAAACTGCAGATATTTTTAAATCAGTCATGCTACATGTACATCCACACATCGACACATAATTGGACAGTTTTGAAAAAATACATTTTCTCGTTCAACACTTTTTGAACTCTAATGGAGTGTACACAAAGATATCAATCAAATGATGTACACTTAATATTATTCTTCTTACATTCTTCAAATCTTTTGATTGACAAATATAACGGGCAAATGACGAAGTTTGTTTGGCTATAACTTCTTACAACTCAATTACTTTTCAGATTAGTTTCAAACCTTACCATTTTAAATACCTTAAAAAAAAAAAAAAAAAAAACCTTTTACTTTTCTTTTTCAAAAAAAGCTGGACAAAATTTATAGAGAATTTGTGCTTAAAAAATAAAGAAAATTTTTAAATTTATGTGTTATATTATTTTTTAAAAAAAATGTGTGATTGAAAAAGAAAGAGAAAAAAACAAATTTTTGGAAATAAAAAGGGCTAAAACTAGCACTTTTCGCTGAGTCGCTGTATAGTTTTGTTACCTTCCAGAGGAGTTATATGGAAACATTCGGATACGCGCCAAAAGCTTGAATTTGACTTCCACAATCAGTTTACTTTCATAATTCAACTTCCGTGAACTCTATAAATACCCCTCTTCCTCTATCCCTTTATTTCATAAACTAATTCTCTCAAAATCCCTTCTCTGAACTCGTCGAAACACGTAATTCTTTGGGGAGTGCAATTGTTAAAATCAAGCAACAATGTGGACATCAATTTTTAGTTCTTTTGATGCATACTGCGCCGAGTCTTTGGGCCACAAAGTTGGCTTCTCTTTGTCTCCTCCTAATGGAGATGTGCAGCAGCAGAAACAGGGGAAGATTGATGGGGAGAAGAAGGGCAAACAAGTGAATAATCGGTCACAGGAATTGAAGAAATTGGAAGATCAACGCCTAAGGAAAGCCCAGATTCGCACCTGAATTCGATGGCCTTCACTGTTTTGAGACAATTATTCGTTCTTAATTCATTTACTCTTTTGTTGATGATGTGGTCTAATACCCAATTTTTGGTATATAATTATTAATACAATATTATTTTTCTTGATTATTCGATATTTTCTTGGTTGATCTATTCTTCTTGTTGGTTTAAGCTTTGCTAATAACTTAAATATAATTTAATATACTTTTAATCGCTATCAAACATATTGTATAGTTTGGATATAATCCATATAAGAATTACAATGTTTTTAGGCAAAAAGTATAGTTACACCAATCAAGATTCCAGTAATCAAAAGACGGGATTTTGTTCAATTTTTTTTGGGTTTGTACGGGTGTGTTTGATGGATATTATTGAGCAATCGCGCTAGACGTACAGAATACTATTTACCAGAAGTGCACCAGATGAGCTGGCGAGATAAGTTGGCAACCTCTCCATTTTAAAAAAGATAAAAAACAAATGAAGTCAAACCTAACCTAACACTCTTTTCAAAAAAAAAAAAAAACCTAACCTAACACGTGAAATTGAAAACCCCACCAACCCAAATGATCCCCACTAAAACACTTTCCTTCCTTCCTTCCTTCAACAGGCTGCGACTTCCCTTTCTCCATTTCTAGCAACAGGCTGCGACTTCCCTTCCACTAAAACACTGTCCCCTTTCTCCATTTCTAGCAAACATGCTGCGATCTCCACTTCTAACAAACAGGCTGCGACTTCCCATAAACTCCTCACAGACCCGAAATCGTTATCGACGAAGCCGGTGCTTTTGTCAACGTCACCGACCCAACACATTACCGAATCCGTAGCATTACAGGAAGGTGATAATTTTTTGTTTTTTTATTTCGACGAAGATTTGTATTTGACAGTTGCAAATGACGAAAATAAGCGATTTAGTGAACGAAAAATTAGTTTAGAGGATGATGTCCATTTTGTAAAAGCTATATGATTTTTCTCAGTTCTGAAATTAATTGACTTATTTATCTATTTTGTTAAAATTATGCGTGTTGCTTGAGTGGATTTGTTGGCTAGTATAAGTTAATATTAGTGTTTTTCGTTTTGTTGAAATAGTTTTTTTCGTTAATTTGAAGTTTGGATTTGTAATCAGTGACTTGTGAGTTCATAGAGTTTAGTATTCGGTGACATGGATTTGTAATGAGTTCAGTGACCTGTGAGTTCGAAATTATCAGCAAAAAGTCGTTAATTTTTCTAGGATTTTGGATTCAGTGACCTGATGATAAGGTGAACTTGTAACTAACTGCTGTTCGTTTCCCATGTAGGATGAGGGGCAGAAATGATGGTGTTTGTCACAGCTGTAGAAGCACATATCACTCGTTCGAAGAGTGCAATAGAAAACGCCGTTGTCCTTGGTGTGTAGATGGTATCCAGAAATGTTTCGAGGTTGAAAAGGATGGCAAAAACAGAGGACGTCTATTCAAAACTTGCAGTTCTGATTGTGGATTCTTTGAGTGGGTAAAAGCTGATGAAGCAAGCGGAGGGTCAAGTACTAACAACGAGGCAGTTGAGAGTTTGCCAAGCATGTTCGACAACCTTGCTCTAATAGCTAATAAACGAAACGTTGAGATTTCGTTTAATGTCACATTCCGCAAAGGCAAAGAGCCCTCGGACGATAATGGAAAATGAAAGGAGACGGCACGTTCAGTTGTATTTGTTAGTGCACTGTTGTAGTTATGTTCTTATTGGTGTCCAGAAATGGTCATGTACTTAAGTAGTTAGATTTTGTGTTATGAATTCATTATGGTATTGACCAAATGAATCCATTTTCGACCTGTATTGAAGATTTTGTGTTATGAATTCATTATGGTATTGACCAAATGAATCCATTTTCGGCCTGTATTGATTTAGTGGTGCTATATAGTGAACTAAATTTCTGTTTGTGTGCCATAACACTGACTATGTTGAACAATATATAACATGTTGCATCTAATGTAGTGAAAAATTGGTTTGTACATAGTCAGGGGCTAAGGGACGACCATGTTCTCGTGGACATTGCTTGATGCCTCAGGTGTGGAAACTGGAATGGGCTTTTACAACACAGGTTAAAACCTGCCATTAACACATAACTGATGCACATAAAACCAGCCAGAAACTTAAAACTTACTGACTTCAAAAATCAGAAAATCCATTACATTAACACATAATTTTCAGACATAAACCCAGCAAGAAACTTAAACTTACTAACTAAAAAAATCAGAAAATCCATTACATGAACACACATAATTTTCAAACATAAAACCAGCAAGAAACTGAAACTGACTGACTAAAAAAATCAGAAAATTTGTTACATTAGCACATAATTTTCAGACCCATGGGGACAATCCATTACTACAAATCTAAACTACAAATCTGCATATTCGGACTAGTCTTGCTTCTGATTTGTAGACGTCGACGAGATGACATTTGAGGTCAGCCAGTGTTCCGATAAGGCATGCATGCTTGCGTCGCCCTACAATAAGGAATCAATTAAATCTTGCACTAAATGAGGGCTAGGTTTACTAACCAAGGACTAAGTTTACTAACCACCAAAAGTTGTGAGTACGAAAAAGGTGTGGGAAGACATTGTTGTGGAGATGCCTGAACAATGGGTGGAAGAGATGGCCTCTTGCTTTTCGTTGAAGTTGACGTAGCCTGCGCACGAAAAAAATATTAAACATCAAATGTAATGGAGTATTGTGTTAGGCGTTAACAAGACAGATCAACATACCTTCGCTTTTTTTGAAGAGGAGGACTCCAACGGGCTTTTTCGTCGAAGCTTCTTCGGCGCGCCCTTTCTCGTTGACGATGTAGGATCCCGTATGATTCCGCTCGCATTGTTCTCGACTTCATTGCGTTGTGAGATGACATTACTACCACTTCCTGACGCTCCCATACTCAAATCCTGTTTTTGATTACATATCCACTCCTTTATGGCTACAGATCTCACTTCATCATCAGCAGCAAGGTTTGCAACCTCTGCAAACAATTTACACATATCAGCGTATCTTAACTGCGCAGGCGTACTAACCAATCCAGCATAGTTCACTGCGACCCTGGTGTGTGCTCTACAAATATCTCTCCTCCATCTTCGTAGTACATACCGCTCCGGCAGCGCCGTAACATCATTACGGATCAGCACGACTATAGCATGCCGACACAGGATTCCCCTAAATTCAAACAAGTGGCAACTGCAAACAATTTCACAAGATTCTCTCTTAAATGAGATGAAGCACTTTTTAATTTTCCGTCGTCGTCAACCATGAAAACCTCTCGTAATTCGTACATAGTCCCTGATGTTCCCTCCGTAGTAGAAATGATATCGCAGTACACCTTCCCATTGAGCTCGGCTTGAACCTCCCTAAACTTGGAAATTGTGTAACATTTTTGATACTGCTTCTCCATTTCAAAGGTTGTCGTCCAAGGCACCATTTGTGAGTATGACTTAAAGTCGGCTTGAAACTCCTTCTCAACCTTAGTCCTCAGTGCACGTTCATATTGTTCAACAAATTGCTTCAGCGAGGTCTTCGAGTGAACATACCCGTCGAAGAATGCATTCATACTCTCACTTCGCTGAGTTGTTGACATCCCTGCCCAAAATGTAGTTTTCAAATAGCAAGGAACCCACCGACCTCTGTTATCAAACAATCCCGACAACCACTCATTACTTTGCAACTCAAACGTGTCGATCATCACTCTCCAACCTTCTTCAAATTCCTCAACGAACTGCGAATCATATACTAATCCGTGTAACATCGAAAAAATGGAAGCTTTATCAGTGTGGTATCCAAACTTTTCTGGCAACTTTTTCAAAATATGCCACAAACACCATCTATGCCTCGTATGTGGAAAAACAATCTGAATTGCATTTTGCATGGCCCTATCTTGATCTGTAATGATTCCATAAGGAGCTTTTCCATGCATGCACTGTAGCCATGTCCTAAACAACCATACAAAGGTCTCTGTGTTCTCGTTGGACAACAAACCACAACCAAGTAATGTAGATTGTCCATGATGATTAACGCCAACAAAAGGGCGAAAGGCATATCGTACTTATTAGTCAAATAAGTGGTGTCAAATGTGACAACATCACCGAACTCCAAGTACGCTTGCCTTGACCTATTATCTGCCCAAAATACATTCTTTAGCCGACCCTCATCATCTACATCCATACTAAAATAGAATCCTGCGCACTGGGCTTGCATTTTGGAAAAGTAGGCTTGTATAGCTGCGGCATCTCCTTCGCCTAGTCTTAATCGTCTTACTTGTTCAACATAATTTCGGCAATCCTTTTCAATACAAGTCATAGATTCATATCCACCTGCTTCGACCACTGCAGAGTTGAAACTTTTGTGCAATGGAATTCCTGCAACATCATTCACTTCAAGCTGCCGTTTGACATGTGAACTTAATTCTCGATTGCAGCGATACAATCTCGACTTCGAAGGACTTGTTTTATGATTGTGATCGAGAAAGACTGTGTTAATTCTCCAGACTCCAAGAACATCTGAACATGCAGTGATCCTAGCTTTACAATTTGTCTGAATTGTTGGTTGGGGCTTCGAAGAACTACTTGTACTAATGCTTCTTCGGCCTTCACGGCCACATGTATAGGTCACATATTTAATTTTCCCATCATCTCCCTTTTTCGAATTTCTTCTCCTAACCGAAAAATCGACATAATATGCATATCCTTTATAGAAATCCCATAATTCTTTTTCATCCTTAAACGTCATACCCACTTTCGGCAGCTCAGGCACAATCCGACCATCTTCTCCTACCGTTTTCTTCTCCATCGAAGACATATCGTTTGCAACAGTCTTGTCAACAACTCTATCCATAAACAATTCAACATGTGCATCTTCCATAGAACCTCCCTACGAAAACACAACAACCAGCAACATTCAGGAAAACATAAATTACAGATTACCTCAATCAGTTAATGAAATAACAACACATAATTCATTGTGATCGAAACACTCACTCCAAAACAACAAATTTCACAGCAAATCATTCACTGAAGTTTACAAATTCACAGCAAAAATTAATATTTTTTTTAAGAATCTCTCCTGCAGAACTTGATTACATATTTATAGTGCTTTTAACTTTTTATTTCCACTTCTATCGTGACAGGTAGTTGAAGCTAACTCCTTCAAGAATGATTACATAGTATTAGGCAAGCATCGACTTTGGTATGTTTGATAAGACAATGAATCTCAACGAAAAGGGAAGATAACATACGTCACTTACTTTGGTTTTCAGGAGTTGTTGAAGACTGGTTATCGTCGTCACGCATTTGGGCTTAATGTTCGGCGGGAGAAGACATGTCCACTGCCGAATCTCGTCAAATGGTCCACGTCCAGGCTGCGATCTGTCGGATCGGACCCGTTCATTTGCAATGGAAGGGAAAAGGAAGGAGCTTTTTGGTAGGTGGAAATGGTAGGGATGATGTTGTTCGAAATGGAAGTGGGAGAGAGGAAAGCTTTTCGGCGGGTGGAAATGGTAGTGCCGAGCTCTTCTGCTTTTGGAAATAGTAGTGAGGGCATTTCTCTTTCCTTTTTCATTAGGTCAGAAATTTCTCCATTTTTCAATTTATTTGCAAATGAAAACAAACTGCCACGTCATTAATTTTTTTGAAATTCTGGCATTTCTGGTCAACAGTAACCTGTACATAAGGCATTTCTCATTATTGAGAAATGAATATATTTTAAATAGTGATATGATGAGAAATATGTGGTTAAAAAGTAAGGAAAAATTATTGATGTGATGTAAAATATTATTTTATTGAAAAATGTGCGATTGAAAATGAGTTTAAAAAAAAATGTATATCAAATAGGGGCTACATGTCCATTATTCATGTAATTGCCAAGAGAACCCTGCTATATGGCCAGGGGCGCCACATGGTGCCCAATATTTGTGGGGGTCTGGCTTGGCCCAGCTCTACTCTCAGATAGAGAGATCGGTTAGGACTCTTGTGAGATCTAATTTGTAACTTCTTAATTTTGATTATAATAAATTATTCGCCTCTAATTTTGGGTTTTTCACATAAACCTTGTATCTTGTGTAATTTTGTTTCATTTTGTCAATTTTTTTTTTTTTTTTGGTCTTTGATATTCATAACAAATGGTATCAAATTTATTGCAGACTGGCTCATTTTCTAACAACTTGTTAAGAATTGTGTACCATTATGATACCACATGTTAGCTGATAAAGGAATGAGTACAGTATGACAATATGAAAATCAAATAAGAAACACAAAATTTACATGGTATAAATATATTGCAGACCGAATATGAGAATATATTAATATCGATAATAGAGGATTACAAATTATTGTGTAGAATGTAAGGATTGATTTTTCTAGAGGTTTACTCCTCATATATATAGTACAAGAAGAGCATAAGATATAGTGTAGTTAGACTATAATTAAGTCTATACAATAATAGAGTATTTGGGATAAAATAAGATTAAAAATGCAAGTAAGTTTTTCTCGGATAAGATCGTTGCTCGAGCTACTGTCTCGCGGCTATCAATCAGTGGCCGATCGCTCAAGCGATCATCTCACTAACATCAAGCATCAAATCTCATGTTCTAGGTGCTTGAGCGAGACTAGCTATGTCAATCAGTCGAGCCGAGCCACGAGCTGAAACTCGAAGCTTGAGTTCGGCTCGAGCCAAAAGGGTCAGCTTTTTTTTTTTGCCTGAGCCTTAGCGGGCCGAGCCAGCTCGAGTTTTGTTTTGTTTAAAATAAAAAAAAATCAACTGTAACAGCTGCTTGCAACTGCCTGTGTTTTGCAGGCAGCTATATTATTTTTGTTTTAACTTTTTTTTCTTAATACTTGGCTGAGTTGGCTCGGCGAGCCACTCAGGCTCGAGCCTTTGCCCCACAAATGGGCCTTGGCTCGACTTGGAATTGAGCCGAGCCACAGGCAGCTCGAGCCGGTGAGCCATTTTGCCATCCTTAAGTGAGACCAACGCACGTAGCGAGTGCCAATTCGTCGTTTCCTTCTCTTGCATGATTTATTCTTCTCTTATTAGAAATTGGACTCCTTTAAATGTTCTTCAAGTCCAACACAAATTTCGAAATTCCAACATAACTCCTAAATTGAATTATAACTAGAAGTCACAAATAGACTGCAACTAAAATTCTCAAGTTGACTTCAAATAGAATTCCAAATAGTTTTCCAAATAGAATTCGGGTCACATCCTAATTCCAATAAATCTCCACCTTCAACCAGATTCCATTATAATGAACAAAATTTCAAAAACTTTTCCAAAACAAATTTCACTGTAAGGAATAAAACTTAACTCTTCAACTAGAAATTCTCCACCAAAAAATCCTCCAATATAAAAATTCTCTACCTCTTCCAAAAGAGTCCAACTAGGGCAAACTCAACAAATTGAAATCAATTGAATCTAAGCACTGCTTAACAAAATTACATATGGTATCAAAGTTACTCGAATTATCCACACAAACAACAAAATCACAAATAATTTAATATTTACCAAACATGGCATAAACATACCTTGTAAAAGAATCAACACAATGCTTATAAAGAAAGTTTATTTGCTAGACTTAACATCTTTGATTGCACTTAAAGCATGAGCAACAAAATTAGTTTCACCGTACTTTTGTAGAGGCTTAATATCTTTTCTTGGTATGTCTCTAGCAAATTGAATACAATGACACTACTGATAATGGTAGCAAAGCAGCATTACCTATAACTTTTGTACTTGATTGAGATGTATTCTTTAATATGGACCATAAACCAAACTCTAGTGGTACCAAACCAAACTCAAAATACACCCGAGTCCTTAACTTTTGCTAATTAATATTCAAAGATACCGTGGAACCAAGCAAGACATATTACCGGGACCTTTTTTGTTCATTCAACACAACACGGACACATTTACTAACTTTTAGGATTCCACTTGCACAAGTGTACCTGTACCTTTTTGAATTAAGAATACTTAAGGAGATACAATTTATCTTCAAATCAAGATCATGGCTCACATCTTCAAGTGTCCTGAAGGTTCCATCAAACATCCGAATTCTGATCCTTCCAATATCAGTTATCCTACAAGGTAAGCAATTTCTCATTACCACAACACCTTTGGAAACTGTTTCATATGTTAAAAACGAATTCCAATTAGAATACAAATGAAAAGTGCAAACTATATTAAAAATGTAATCCTCGTCAAGTTTGGAGTTGCTGTAAAAAATAACTAAAAGTTCTCTATCTTTGTAGGATTCTTATGCAATTCTGGTTTTACTTGAAGTTTTTTTTATTGTTTTTCATTATGATTTGTAGCAGCTAATTTTTCCTTCTTCTGCAATTAAGAACAAACCTTCCTAATATGCCCCCGTCTACCCCTCACATAACCACCATTAGCAATAAGATCATCTCCATGAGTTTCACATCCAACATGACGTTTCATCTTCTTCTTTGAAAACAGAGTATCACAAACTTCTTTAACGATGAGAATATTATGATTATATAAGATAGCGTCTCTAAATGATATGTATGAAGCAGGTAGCAAACACAATATTATCAACCCTAAATCCCCTTCATCATACTTGACCTCTCAGGTCTCCAAATCAATGATGATTTCTTTAAAGACAGCTAGGTAATCTCTCAGTGATGTACTTTCTGTTATACAATGAGAATATATGCATTGTTTTAGATGCAATTTGTTTGTTAGACTTTTAGTCATGTATAACTGCTCCAATTTCAATCATAGAGTAACGACGATTTTCTCCTTTTAAATGTCCTGAAAAATATTATTCGAAAGTTAAAGATTTATTTGTAATAGGACCTTTCGATCCTTATGTTGTGTCTCCTCCATAGACCAAGTCGAGGGCATCTTGTTAAGTCCCAATAATGCATCATCCAAATTCATTTGAGCAAGTACTGCTCTCATATTTACTTGCCAAAGTGAAAATCTGGTGTTTTGATCTAGAATCGGAATGTCATACTTCATAGGTGCTATCACAAAAAGTCAAACCTTGAATTGAGTTGATCGAACCTTGCTCTGATATGAAATCGAACTGGCTCTCCCAAGAATTGTCTAATCTTGGCTCTGATACCACTTGTTATTGTCCCGAAGTGTCACAAGCCATTGTTAGAAAACTAAACCTGGAGAGAAGGATAACACAGAGGAAATGGGAAACAGTTGCTCAATATAACTTGTTTTCTCTTTGATACCATTACTTGTGCTTCTCTACTTCCTGGAAGATTTAAACATGAAAGTAAAATGGAAAATTATGCCTACTTTAGGTTTTATTGATTTGTTTATTCAGTTTCTAGTCATCGGCTAACCTAGTTAAATATGTCCAGATTTTAATCACCGTAGTGTTTCAAATATGTTGGTGATTTCATATATAGTAAATTTTTTGTTAGAGACTTCTAAAACTGAAACCTGTTCACCTTTGGACTTCAATCACAGGTGCGATATGAGAGCAGAAAAAAACTTGCTGAACAACGTCCTCGGGTGAAAGGACAGTTTGCTTATCAAGCGCAAAATGATCCATGTCCTGGAAACACATCTGCTAGTTAGACACGTGACAAGATGTCACCGAAAATGGACTATAACATGGACAAATTTTGACAGAAGCAGTTAGCCTCGTTGGTGCATGTTTGGTTCACAGTAGTATTAGAACGCTATTTTAGCCCCCTTTTTTATTACTACTATTCAAAATTGTTTAGTCCATCTTGTCAAAAGTGACTAAATCATCATGTAATTGTTGTAAAATCCTGATTCCTTGAAGGCATTCTCTTTTCCAGTTACTAATATATATATATATATATATATATATATATATATATATATGTTTATTGTTGTTGCTCAACTTGATTCTTTGTTATTCTCATTTTCACCAAAAATACTATCGAAATGTTCAATGAAATCAAATCTTTATAATATCTCAACATCAATCATGCTACATGTACATTCTACTTGACATTAAATTTGACATTCTAACACGTGGCATCCATCTTCTCCATTGATTTTTACAAAAACACAGGGGATGTCAAGATAATGTCAACAAAGAATGTACATATAACACAATTCATCTCCACCTCTTTTATGTGACTCTGCCATCTATTCAAAGATTTGACGAACGCAACTACATTGTCACATCCCGACACAGGAAGAGCCGTAGACCTGCAGGTGTTCAGGACATGATCTAAAGATAGGTTGCTGAAGAGCTAAATACAGTGTCGTAATAGTCAGGCACCAGGCATGCTAGGAACGGGGCAGACGACATCGTTTTGACGGGGCATTTTAGAACATTGTAGGTAGTTGAAAAACTTGTAAATATCTTAAATATTTTAGTAGAAAAATCTCTAGTCTCTTTTCACCAATCAAGCACAGGGAGCAAAAGTTGTAAAGAGCTTTTATACAAGTTGTTATAGAAAACAGTGCTTACTTGTCCTCAATTGAGACTGACTTGACTAAGACTAAAGAGTAAGTAGTCCAGCATGGATTTAACTGAGACCCCCAGAAATAGAGATTAAGTAGTCGAGTATGGTACTATATACTACAAGGATCGAGTTTGTGACAGCATATCCGCATTAAAGCATGTACGTAAAATCCAAAGACTTCAAAACAATGATGCACTGTGCATGCAGAGCCATATGCATGCAGTCACCGAAAGGATAAAGAGATTATACAATTATTTTGTCTCCAACCATGAATATAAGTGCCACTTTCAATGACAGACATGATGAGAAAGGAAGGGTCACAATATATAAAAGGAATTACTTTTAACGCCCAAGGTGACACTCTGGGTGACGGAATTGCCACTTGACAATTCTGTATTGGTCCGGTGAAAAAACTGTTTTTTGATTGATTTTTCCGTCAATCAATTGTGATTTGCCATTTGGCAATTCTATCACTCAGGATGTCACATTGAGTGTTACTATAGCAAAACTCAAGAAGGAAAGGGTCACATGAGAAATCACTTATAATTGAAAGAATGTAGACCAACTCTTCCCTGATTGAAGGGCACAATTCTGAAAATAAATTTTGATACGAACCATATTGTTACCGTTTGATCCACATTATTTTGAAAGAATGTATTTTTAAAATAGTAGATTGATGGAAAATGAGTGATTGAAAAAGAAGAAAAAATTATTGATGTGATGAAAAATATTATTTTATTGAAGAATGTGATTGAAAATGAGTAGAAGAATGAGAATGTGAATTTTAATGTGGCTCAAACAAGGGCGGAAAGTAAAATGTTTATACATTTTGTCGGCTAGCATATATTTTATAGTTAATCATCGTACTAGAAAGATTGTATGATATAAAAAGAAACTAAAATCTCAATTATTGTAATATCCAATTCTATTCACTGTTACGTATCAAACTCTATACAATAATGACGATTGAACTGGTTCAAAGACAAGAATAAAAAAAAAAAAGGCTAACTTCGGTTTTTTTTTTCTTTTCAAATTGTCCAATCACGTGTCGAGACATGTCTCCCTTATTTTTGAGCCTGTTTTTAAATCTGTTTGTGTAGCATGATTGAACTCTTTGTTACGTGCAAAGTTGAAAAACGGGAGTTGGACATAGTTAATTCCCAACTCCAATTGATGGGAAAGGCAATTGACTACACTATTTGTTAGCACTTTAAAAAGTGTAAACTTTCCTTTAAATAATTGTAAAAGTCGGGTCCCTAAGATTCCTACTAATTATCGAGTTAAAACAAAATTTTCAGCTATAGGGTATCGATATATTTACGAGTTTGAACAAATTTCTTGTTTGAGCCCCATTTTTTTCAAAATAAAGTATTTTGTAATAGTGTTATGATGAAGAATGTGTGGTTAAAAAATAAGAAGTTTTTTTGAGTCTACGTGTAATATTTTTTTTTAAAGAATGTATAGATGAAATGATGTTAAATCACTATTTAAAAATACATTTTGATGAAAAAAATGTGCATCAAACAAGGGCGGAGAATCATTCCAAAAATAAAAATAAAAATAATGCACGTTAGAAATTATTTGGCCCCCGTTTGGTCCTCCATTTTTTCATCAAACTCATTTTCAGTCGTATATTTTATGTGATCACAATTTTATTAATTTTTTAACCACATATTCATCGTCTTTTATTAATAATTTTTAGCTAAATCAATTAGGGGCCTTAGTGTTTAAAGGTGAAATCATTAATCAATCCACTTACCTTTAAAGTAGAGTATATTCTTGAAATTCATAAGTGCAATTTCTTATTTGCCCCCGGATCTTTCCAACTTCCTCAAAAGTAGAACAATTTCTGCCTTTTGGACTTAAACCCATCATTTCCACTCCACACCTTTCCTTTAAAAAGTTTTCTTACAATAAAACAAGCAGGGTTTAACATAACAATTTTTTGTCTATCAAAACTGAGAATAAGTAACTTATTTTGATTAGGAGTGAGACTTATTTCAAAATAAGTAATTTTTTCATAGAGGTTATAAGAAACCTCATCACTTCCACTCCCTCCTTTCCTTGGGATATCAAAACTCTCTCTCTCTCTCTCTCTGCAAATGTCTCAGGTCAATGAAAAATCCCGCAAACATTGTGCTAAAAAAGGATTCAGCTTCAACAAGTATCACAAGAAACTCTTCTATGCTTTCTCTACATCTCTGCTCACAATCCTATCCCTTATCTTCCTTGTTTGGCTCACTCTACACCCCACAAAGCCACAATTCTCCCTAAAAGACGCTAATATCTATCAACTCAACCTCTCAGGTTTGAACCTGATCAACTCTACTATTCGTCTCACTCTCTCATCCAACAATCCAAACAAAAAAGTCGGGGTTTACTACGACGTGTTACAAGTATATGCATCTTATAAGGGTCAAATAATTACTCGCGAAGCTTCGCTCCCACCTTTCTATCAAGGGAATGAAGAAACGAACCTCTTGAGCGCGTCTTTGGTTGGAAATCAGTTACCAGTGACTCCATCCTTCCGTTATGAAGTTGGCCGTGATCAGAGAATCGGAAAATTTGTTTTGACTCTGAAGGTAATCGGAAGGCTTAGATGGAAGGTCGGAACTTGGGTTTCGGGGAGGTATAGGTTTAATGTAAACTGTGTAGCTATTTTGCCATTCAATTCCATACCATCAGGCCCCTTGAACTCTAAGCAAGGGACAGCGTGTTCTACTATCGTTTGAACTATAATCAGCTTAAAGTTTGAACTATTTAAGAAGTATTGAGTTATAGCTAGGCTTGGAAGTTACAGTGTAGATTGCAATTAAAAGTTTGTTTAAAATGGTATTCTTGCCTTATCTTTTGTTTTTCATTGAAATAGTTTGTTTATCAGATGATATAATTCAATATCGTATCTAAGATTTAGAATTTAATTTTTACTACTGAAAAAATTCAACACGTAAACTAAAGTTTAAGCTTAATATTATTATTGTGAGTACAGGGCATTACATCCCCTCCCAAAGGACGGGCCCCACAAGTATTTAAAAAAAAAAAAAAAAGGGCGAGCCCACCCTTTGTGAGTACAGGACCCTGCGAAGTACAGGGCATTACTCTTTAAAAAAACATTTTAAATGTTATTTTTCATGTTAATAATGAGACACAGACTTTCAATTTCAAGACTTGCTAATAATTTTCCATGAATTGCTTGAGCTCCTGTAACCAGAAAAGTAACTGGGAATTCCAACTCTCACAACCATAATCCGGGGCAAATTTGTTTGGTGCCTGTATTTCAACCCAAATGTCATACTCAAGCACTAAGTATAGGCCGTGTTTGGCCCACCTCAAATTATTCACAACCAAAAAATTAATATTCATTTCATAGCGACTAATGGAGGCAGAAAGTAATTTCATAAGCACGTCTTGCATCTGATCAGGTGCCTAATTGGTATGGGGTATTAGGCAGTACCGGAAAGTGTAAAATGTATAAGATTATTTTTCTTTTTCATTACATTTAAGCCTCAAGTACAGGCATTTTTTAATAGGATTAGTACAGGGCAGCACCCTATTGGCCTTTTTTTCCTCCTTCCAATGCAAACCCTGCAAGTGTTTTTCCGGTCAAATTTCCGTTGAAAATGCCTGTACTTACAGCGTTGTTCTTTTCATTATTATCTATCAAGAGTCCTGCTATAGGTACATGAATTGAATTCCTCTACCTATACAGGATATACACATCCAGGGGGCTGGGTGGGTGTGAGTAAAATTCAAAATTCTGTGGAAAAAATCTGAACTCACAGCATTTTTGTTCTATCGAACATGCCATAAACAGTAAGCATATCAAAATTTTGAGTTCCAACCTAAATCGAGATTTACATAATATATGAAAGTTATCCATGTCTCTGTGCAGTAGTTTGAGAGACTGAGCTCTTCATCGTTTTAAACTCCCACAACAGAGGTTCGCAATTTCTAGGTTCTCAAATGCACTAGTTGCTATAACCAAGAACTTGGGCCACTGATTCGGCATAACGAACAAAGCAATGAGTTCATCCAATGTGAAAAATTCTTGACACCCCTCACCGTCTATTATGAGACTACCTTTCTCATCAACTTCTGCCAATTCCCAAACAAGAGCTAGCCTCAAGTCCCATGCAACAGTGATCTATTTAACGACAGAGAGATCCTGACTTGTCTCATGGATCAGTTCTCTTATTCTTTTAATTTTGGGCTTCAACTTTAATTTGGATAATCAAAACAGGATTCATATGGGGTTTCAAACAATCATCCTAACCTCGTTTAAGGTAGAACTGGATTCTAGGTGGCCATCAAGGCTGGCGAAATTGACAAGCAGCAGCAGGTAGCAAGAAACAACATACAAAATTGGAACACTTTGTTCAACAAAATCTGTTCGTATCAGAACAGTATGAATGTGATTGGTCTGACCTCTTGCTCTCCTGATGCTGACATAAGTTGTGCACCTTGCATTACCAGAATTCATGTTGTATATTTAAAAGCAATCATGCTATATGTACATCATCTTTTACATCTTTCTTTACATGGTGTCACATGGCAAAACCGCGTTGGACAGTTTGAAAACAAAAATAGTTTTCCCGCCCACAATTTTCAAAAAACAAAGGCAATGTCAAAAATAATGTAAAGGAATGAGTATAGATTTAGCATTATTGATTTAAAAGAGGTTGACCTCTTTGTTTCTATCACGTACATGCTGCACCCCTTTCTCCCAGCAGAGACAAAGTAAAACCTCAACAATTCCTCACGGAATAAACGACTCGCTGTGGGAGCACTAACTAATCAAAAACACTATAATAGAAAAGCACCGTGTATCCAACTACTCTAGTACACATGGAGTATATTCTTGAGATACATTCCAAAACTACAACCTTGGCAAAAGATTCAAAATGTAGTCACAATGATAATTTATAAATTGCTTTATTGGGGAATCAAGAATCGACGAAGGAGAAAAATAGGATGATGTACACACGGACAATACCATCAGCATAAGCTACGATTCTCTAACACACAAGTGCTGGGCTAGACGGCCGAAACAATGATAATGTCAAAATAATATTCAATTTCCCTTGATAACATTTCAAAAATCCCTTCTGCAATCATCATTCACTTTCGAAGAAAGTGAGGAAGAATTTTAACAAAATTGAAAGA
Organism: Fraxinus excelsior; assembly: GCA_019097785.1. NCBI lineage: Eukaryota > Viridiplantae > Streptophyta > Magnoliopsida > Lamiales > Oleaceae > Fraxinus > Fraxinus excelsior. Next base: position 9,960,662 of record CM032629.1, read on the forward strand.
GTTAAGGTTTCTTTCTTCTCGTGTTAATTAACAACTATACTTTTAGAGTTTCAACATAAATATTATCATCTCATAAACTCGTGTTCATTAATTAAAAAAAAAAAAAAAAAAGATACAGAACTATTACTGTACATTGTAAAATAAAACTAAACAATATCCAAAACTCAAGCTGCAATCGGGAGTTTGAAACTAACCTCCTCCAGCAATTAAATGTCAAACCGAATTAGAATCGACCCACTTCCAGTAATGCTTTTTACAATGAACTGCGCTATCTGCAAGATTCCTCCCATCAAAATCCCCGTACTCCTCCACCTCCTCTGTACAAAACTCGCCTTCCGGCAACCACTCCACCTCGGCATCCACTGTATGCAACAGATAACAAGCCGGCAATCCCGGGTACGATGCAGAAACTCTCTCCTCTACCTTCTTTACATAAGAATTCGGAACAATTTTCACAATGTCATTAATATCATAACCATAATGAACAAAATCTTGAATATTCCCATTTTTAATAATGGATCCCAGCTCTTCCTCAACGGCCCGAAAGACGGCAGCCTCTACGGATTCTCCAGGCTTCATTTTCTCCGATAAGGGCCGGCACCGGGTGCGCACGTCACCGTTGGACAACTCCTGGTGTGATTCAACAAGGATTTTTCCGTCATTTCGAACAATCCGCACGATCACGACCTCGACGGTGCGGACGGGAGGTGTAGAATCAGCAAGCGAGGTTTCACCCTCAGAGATTTCAAGCCATAAGTTATGAACGTTCTTCGTTCCCGGCTTGACTCCCCACGAGGCGAAGGAATCGGAGGGAAGCCGCGGCTTGAGCCAATCCGATAAAGACTGAGGTGTGGCAAAGGGACGGTGGCCAGGGCTTCTCGGGGTTGTAGGGTGGCGTAAAGGGGAGGACATGGTGGGGAATTTGAGGAATCTTCGGGGGTTTAATGGGAAACAGATTTTGTTGTTAGGGAGAAAGAAAACGGAGGTTGGTTTAGGAGAAGAGAAGAGAATAAATAAAGAGAAAGCAGCGAAAATAAAGTCAGGAAGCGACGTCGTTTTACTAAGAAGGTGGTGGTGGTGAGACGGCGGTGGAGCTGGTGGTTGTGGTGGTAGAGGTGACGGCGGAGACATGTCAATGAGGGATAGAGGTGAATTTAGGCCATCCCATCCATGATTTATGTTTGTTTTAAGGTTTAATTTGGCGGAGAATGCGAATAATAATAAGAGGTTGAAATAAGAGATCTGTTTAGGATCAGAGATTGGAGATTTTGGCATTCTACGATTGGCTATGAATTTTGATACATTTCTTCTTGGTGGATTATTCCTTTTTTTATTCTTTTCTTTTGGAATATTTTTAGCATATTTAGGGATATTTTTCTATTATGGAAATAAAAATCACTACAAAAAAAAAAAAAAAAAAGGACTAAAGAGAATTAGCACGGGAAAATAATTTTCTCCGCGGAAAATGATAATGACCATAAAAAAAAGGAAAGAAGATTCCACGGTGGGCTGAGACACGAAGTCAATTATTAAAGAAAAAGGAAATGTAAACACGGCGACATCAAATTTATGGGATATTAGGAAAAGGAAAAAAAAAATGATTGATCATTGTGGAGATTTTCTTAAAAGTGAAAAATCACATGAAAAGCATGAGAAGATCTCATCTCCGTGAAATGATTTGGCTTGTACTTTCCACGTAACTAATTCGAAAGGATGCAAAATACAACCCACTCTGGGTTTTGATTATGTGCATTATCAGCTATCATTTTTGCACATATATTTTAAGGGAAAATTGTAGCTATGGTATTTAACATTTCATTTAGTAGCAGTCTTTGTCCAATTTTTTTATTTGTACAATTAATAATACCAAACTTTTCAAAAACTTCCATCTAGAGTCCAAATGGATGAAATTCGACCGTTAGTTGACTCCAAAAATTAATTATGAATAAATTTAAAAAGGGTAAAATAACAATTTTACTATTTAATAAAAAATTAAATAAATGAAAATGAAAGAAAAGAAAAGGTTTGCCACTCCACCCTACCCTAAAATGAGAAAACACATCCCCACCACCCACTTGCCATTGTCGGCACCATCGTGCAACGTCGCTGAAATCTAGTGGTGGCAATGGGCCGAGCCGAGCCGGCTCGGCCCATGCCAAGACGAGCTCGGCTCGGCTCGTGGGATTTTGGGCGAGCTCGCCCAAACGAGTCGAGACTCGCACGAGCCGAGCTCGTGGCTCATTACCCACGAGCCGAGCTTCGGCTCGGCTCGTGGGATTTTGGGCGAGCTCGCCCAAACGAGCCGAACGGCGAGCCAAGCGCTCGGCTCGGCTCGTTTTTTATTTTTTTTTATTTTTATTTTTTTAAAAATACACATAACACACTAGTTTAATTGTAAAAGATATATATATATATATATACACACATTTTGTGATTAATTTCTAAATATACATTTTTAAAAAAAATTATAATTTTTTAAAAAAATAAGAACAAAAATTATTTTGTTGAGTTACTAAGTTACTTGAGTAATAATGTAATATGTTTTTTGTTTACCATTTTATACTTAAACTTAAAAATAATATATATGTAAAGTATAAATACATTTTATAAACCATTTTTTAAATATACATTTTTCAAAACATTTTTATTTTTCATAAATAAAAAAATAAAGATAGATCATCCTCCTTTATCCGGGCTTGGGACATGCTACTTCAATTTTTAGTAGGCGGAATTAAAAATTGTACACGAACAACTTGTTACGTGTACAATTTTTTTAAAAATATTATAAATGTATGAAAATTAAATTTTGTGATGATTATGGTGAAATTAAATATCACTTACTTGGTTACAGGCAATTTCGACATATTTATCTTGAATTCGATAACTAGGGTCTTCTCAATCTTTCACGCACATTAACGCTTCCAAAATATCTTCTTTGAGTCGACTCCTGACCTCCGAGAGAACCATCTTCCCTGCACTAAAAGCAGACTCCGAAGCTACAGTGCTAACAGGAGGTGTTAGTAGATCTTTTGCCATTGCAGAAACTACTGGCCATCGACGTTCATTATCTCGCCAAAATTTAATTACCTCTTCTGAATTTTTCTTAACTTCTTTGTTAGTAGGCAAAGTATGACGAAAGTAATCGATTAATTCAGATGGCAACGCATTTGGACTATTACTCGAAGTTTGAGTACATGCAGTGGATGACAAACTACTACTACTACCACCAGATGAACCACATGCATATGCAAATGAATTAAATCTATATGAGTTCATGCTTTCGAATAAATCTAAAATTACATCGTCGTCATCCGTTGGATTAGTGGGAGGAGTAGATGTAGGTACACGAGTAATATGTGTACCCATTCGTGAAGCATATAATTCATACATTTCACGTAATGTTTCTTCCAAATTCCTATAAGTAATAGGTGTACTAAAAGTTAAAGAATTAGAAATTTTATCAATTACAAATTTAGTACCCGATAAATTAAATCGGGGGTCCATGACGCATGCTAAAGGAAATAACAAGGTAATTCTTCCCAATATTTTCTGAATTTTAATTCCATGGAATATATAACTGCATGAAAATCGGGGTCATTTTGAAATCTTTTAAAAGTCTTAGCAATTGTATAAAGACGTTCAAGAACCATACAACTTGTAGGATAATAAACGCCAGACAATATATTTGTAGAATCATAAAATGTGGACAAAAAATGTTTTATTTTAAGAACCATATTCCAATCGGTTTCATTCAAAATAGTTTCGTTTTCATCTCTAACATGCCTATTGTTATAAAATTCAGTAATTAAATGTTCGAAACCTTCACATGATTTTAATAATAAGTAGGTGGAATTCCATCTATGACCTACGTCAGTAATAAATATTTTTGTATTTGTCATTCTATTTTCTGAACAAAATTCTTCAAATACTTGTTTTCGACTAGGTGTAATCGTGATATATATAAGTGCACTCCTAATTCGGTCAATTTCATCCTTAACATGTTTTAAACCGTCTTGTACTACTAAATTAAAAATATGACATACACATCGAATATGAAATAAATAACCACCAAAATCGGGTTGAAGTACTCTATGCAATTTATCGATAACAACTTTATTTACGGTAGCATTGTCGAAAGTAAAAGAACGAATTTTACTCTCGCATTTATACTCTTTAACTATATTTATGATAGCATTAAATATAGTTTGGGCGTTGTGTGGGTACTCAACAATTTTAAAAGCAATAATTTTTTTATGCATAATCCAAAGTGGATCTATATAGTGTGCAGTTGCAGCAATGTAACCTCTCTTATTAATCCATTCCCACATATCAGAAGTTAAAGATATCACACCCCCATATTTCTCTAAATCATTTATCAATAGTTGTTTTGCATGAAGAAAATATTTAATTGTATCAGCACGGAGAGTATTTCGACTTACCCTAACGTACCTCTGCTGAAGATATATTTTGACGTAGTTCACGAAATGTTGGTTGTCCGCTATTGCTAGTGGCAACTCAGACGCGGCAACAAACTTCACCATTCCCGTTCGAGCTTCCTCCTCTGAATACATCCATGTAGAAAGTGGCGTAGTACCACTGGCGCCTGGAGAACCAAACTGTAGTTGAGTTTGACCAGCTGGAAGAAACCCATGTTTGGTCACACATGCTTTGTAGTGACGATTGAGGTGGGTAGTTCCAATGCCTCTTTGCCATGTCAGTCGTTGTTGGCAGTATTTACATACTGCTTTGGTTTTGAGGATTCCATCGACCAAACGACCGGTTTGAACCAATTTAAAATGGTCCCAACATTTTGTCTTGTTCTTCCCCTTTCTTTTCCCTCTTGCATCGATAATATTTGACGTAGGCTCTTCATTTTGTTCCAAATCAATTGGAACACTAGGATCAACATCAACGTTATCCAAATCAATTGGACGACTACCTTCATCAATGTCGTAATCTTCAATATTTTCTGGAATTGGTAATTCATTGAGACCGGAGAATTCATTCCCAAATTGATTTTGTGCAGGTGTTTGTGTTTCGTTCTCCATACCGAACAAGTTTTCAATAAATGATCGTGAATCTATTTGTTAAGAATAATAAATTGAATATAGAAATATAGAAGATGATTATAGAATGAATGAATGAATGATATTGTTGATAAATAAATGGAGATTTGAGAATGTAAATTGTATAGAGTAGAGAATGAGAGAATATAGATTGATATTGGTGGAAAAAAAAGTTTGATTTAGGTGGGTATTTATAGAAAAAAAAAAAAAAAAATTCGAGGACCAAAACGGTGACCGTTCTGGTCACTGAATTTATTCAGTGACCAAAACGGTCACTGAATTTGTCCTTTTAATTTTATTTTTCTTTCGTGGACGAGCCACGAGCCGCTCGGCTCGTGGCTCGTCCAAATTTTTTTTTTAATAACCCACGAGCCGGCTCGTCTACAGTGGCTCGGCTCGTCACCCGTTTGGGCGAGATCGGCTCGTGCTCGGGCTCGTTTTTTTACGAGCCCGAGAGGCTCGTGGGCGTGAACAGTACGAGCCGAGCGGGCGAGCCGACGAGCCGCTCGGCTCAATTGCCACCTCTACTGAAATCACTGCC